>OX638133.1:90520189-91120189 GCA_951804985.1 Dryomyza anilis
ATAATTTCTTGTAAATTTCGTCATTCTCGCAACTTAAATATCAGCTGTTCCAAATGAGAAAAATAACCCTCTTCTTATTCTTCAATGCAATTCACAATCGATAATTCGCCGGTGCTGCCATATTTTAAGAAGTGATCTGAATGAAACTTAAACTACCACTGAAAACTGCTGGAACAGTTAAACTACTTGAGACGTTTAAGTAAACGTAGTTTAAACTAAGTTTTAACTACCACTGAAAAACTGGCCCTAAATCAATAACTATCCTATTGACAGATTTTATGAGGTATTTTATGTGATTTTTTATAAGTGTACCTCTGTACACTGATAACCTCTGTACGCATAAAAAAAACTGACAGAAACAACAACGCGAATTAATTTAAAGAAGAAATTAAACGACACATTTTATATTTTTTTCCAACCTGTATTTCTACTTCTCCCACTAACTAACAACTTGAATTTTCGGATTTACATTAAGCGCACCTACATATAATTCAAAATGCTTTTTCGATTTATTGTATGAAGAGGTATCAGGTGGTATGGCTGAAGTATTTTTTATGTTTAACATTGCAAAAACAAAAAACATTATGAAAAAAAAAGTAATACAGATTTTTCCATTGGATTTCCTTGCGAGCTGTGTTTAGTGCGTTCGTAAAAACGATACACGTAGTGGTTACGCAGCTAAAAATTCCAAACAACATTTTGCCCACTTTTTTCGGTTTTGTGTTTTTAGGAAGTTTTATATTTTTTGTACGACATATAATTTTTTTTCATTCTAAAGTAAAAAGTTGCAAAATATTAAAACATTTTATATTCAATGATAGATTGTTTTAAAACAACTAAAATTTTTGCACATATTATTTTTTTTTTCTTCTGAAAAAGATCTAAATTTTCGTTAGCAATTTTCTTAAAACCGTTAAGTAATAGAACAAACAGAAACATAATCCACGATTTATATAGAATGGATGTGTGGGATGTCCACTAGAATATTTTGTTCTTGTTTTGTTGAGTGTTATTATTATTGTTATTATTTTATCCAGATGTCAAAGTGTTTTTAATGCTTTGACCTTTTCAATTAAAAGCCACTTAAAAATATATATATTTTTTTTAATAAAAGGAGCAGTGCAAAAAGTTGCTCATATTAAATTTTTTAATGTATTTTCTTTTTGCAACTATCGCGGGTTCAATAACTCGTATTTTTATATGAGCTCCCTGACTATTTTTTATTTTGTATTTTACATTAATTTTTTTTCTTTTTCTTTTCAAATTAAATTTAATTTTAGCAAATCCACATTCTCCAAGTCGAAGACCCTCTGCTGCTTATCATGCATACAGGGTCCCTGTCCGTCGTGCGATCGTCTGCTACGGTGTTGCAATAAAAAAAATTAAAACAAGTAACCATAAAAACCGCTACACGCACAAGTGCAACCACATGCATGCGAGACGTGTTCATGAAGCCGCACATTTTTTTGTTTTTTTTTTTAGAAGGGGAGAATTTAATGTTCCTACTCTTTACAATAAAACCCCCTCCTCTTAAGGCTGTCCAGCTGTTTACAGTATCATCATCCGGCACCTCTGGTCGTTCCCTAGTTTGGGCTAACATTAGTCGTTCGTCTACGTTGTCGAGAACATCGTCGTCGTCATCATCATCGTTAGTATTTGTAAACATTTTTTAAGCGCATTCAACATGTCATGAATGAGAAATTAGCTGCAATGCAACACAACATTGGCAACAACAATAATAACTACAGCTACATACTGAACACAACCCTGGCACAGCAGCATGCAGCAGGCAGGCAGGGATGTGTTCAGCACTACGATGTGTTGTAGTCATCGCTGTGTCGTCTCGTCCCCGCAGTGTTTATTTGCACAGGAAATTTATGCTCAAATATGTCAGAATTGTTGTTAGAGATTTGTTTGCGAATGCAAACAGGAATTTAACAAAGTATAAAATATATAAAAAAAATATACTGCAAACAAAATACATCTTAAACAAGTATTTTTAAAAGGAAGAAACACTTTAATGGCAACATTTTAAACCAAATTCAAATAAAATAAAAGACATACAAAATTTTTTGCACTGATTGTCGTCGACGCATGCTTTGCTTTTGTTTCTGAATCGCAGATATATTATATAGTATATATGTTTGAATTCTATGGAATGTTGAATCGGTTTATTTTGATTTGAAGGACATTTCATTTTAATTAACTGCAAGATTGGTATTTATGATTATATTTCAATATAAAGTAATGTGTATGTGAAACTTAAGATATAATCTTTTTGTTGTTGAAAGCCTTGTGAAACAGTGCTGGAATTAAGGGTCCTTTAAAATCATATCTTATCTCAAAGTGGTCAACAGGGACGTGTGTTCTAAAATTAATTACACGTATATAATAAAGCAGCGCTTCCAATTTAAAGTATTAAAAAAAACCATAATCAAAATTTGATTTTATACACGACAACACGTGGCCACTTCATCATGACCACTTTTTTTACAAAATATATGTTAGGAAGATCGATCCAAACTTTTGGTATATATTTTTGAAAAGCCCTATCCATTACCTATCTAACGTACTAGGTTCGGTTAGTACACAGTCATCGCCACCTGGACAATGGCCACTTTATCATGACCACTTTTTCTACCAAATATGACCCATTTTCAAAAAAAAAAAAAAATTTGAGAATATATCAGACTATTGGTATATATTTTTTGAAATCCCTACCCATTAACTATCTAACGTACTAGGTTCGGTTAGTACACAATCATCCCCACCGGGACAGTGGTCACTTCATCATGAACACTTTTTCTACCAAATATAACCTATTTTCAAAAAAAAAAAAATTAAAAATGTTAGGAAGATTGATCCAAACTATCGGTATATTTTTTGGAAAGCTCTATCCATTACCTATCCAATGTATTAGGTTCGGTTAGTACACAGTCATCCCCACCTGGACAGTGACCACTTCATTATGACCACTTTTTCTACCAAATAAGACCCATTTTCAAAAAAAAAAATAAAAATGTTAGGAAGATCAATCCAACTTTTGCTATATATTTTTGGAAAGCCCTATCCAGTAGCCGCGGTAGCTTAGTGGTTAGTGCGTTGGACAGCGATCCGAAAGGTCCCCGGTTCAAGCCTGGACTGGGGCTAACCACATCTTTTCATAGAAACATTTTTCTATACCGCGCTACCTCTAGGCAGTAAATGGCAAACCTACGAAAGTAAAACATTGCCTATGAAAAGCTCTCACTCGCCGTTCGGATTCGGCAATAAACTGTAGGTCCCACCACTTTCAGTACAAATATAAGACGCACAGCTCAAAATGGTGAGAGAGCTCGGCCGAAGTTCTTATAGGACTGTAGTGCCAAACTATTATTATTATATCCATTATCTATCCAATATATTAGGTTCGGCTAGTACACAATCATCCCCGATTGGACCGTGGCCATTTAGATGCACCGATTGATGATTTATTCCCATTCACCCGCCTCTGTAAACGGTCTGTAAGTTAAATACTCTCTTTTAGTTAAATACCTAATTATCTTCACGGACTTCAGGACCTTTTCTGATTCAGTCCATTTTCAGTCTATTTTAAGGCATAATCATTAAGTTACTGAATCCAAAATTGTATTCATTTATCTCTTGAAATACAAAAGTTGCTGAAGGTGAATGCATTCAAATATTAATTTTTCATAAGTGAAAAATGTCCCCTTTCCAAAAGTCACAGGTTTTTTATTGCAAAACTAAAAGTTGAAGATTTGTAAGACAAAAATGTGGCAAATACTTAAAATTTGTTCATTAGATGTTCATAAGTGTAAAGTATCACTCCTCCTTTCCCAAGGTTTTCAATTTTGTGAGACGTGAAAGATATATCTGTCTTCTTATAGAATCCAACATTTCAATCATTTATCTCTTGTTATACAAAAGTTACAGATTGGTGATGAAATACTCATGAAAAGGTTATAAATACTACAATATATTCATTAAACTTTCACGATAGAAAAGTGCCAATTCCTCTTTCCTAAGTTTATCCATTTTTTGACACGTATAAGATACATCTGTCTATTCATAGAATCAAAAATTTCAATAATTTATCTTTTGTTAAACAAAAATTACAGATTCGTGATGAAATACTCATGGAAAAGTGAAGAATACTACAAAATATTCATTAAATTTTCATGATCAAAAAATGCCAATTCCCCTTTCCCAAGTTTATCCATTTTTTGACATGTATAAGATACATCTATCTACTCATAGAATCCAAAATTTCAACCATTTATCTTTTGTAAAACAAAGTTTCAGATTCATGAAATGAAGAAGTAACGAATACTCCAAAATATTCATTAAACTTTCATTATCAAAAAGTGCCAATTCCCCTTTTCCAAGTTTATACATTTTTGACACGTGTAAGATATATTTATCTACTCATAGAATCCAAAATTTCAACTCTTTATTTTTCTAAAACAAAAGTTACAGATTCGTGAAATGCAAAAGTGACGAATACTTTAAAATATTCATTTCACTATCATGGTCGAACTGTTTGAAATTATCTTTCTCAAGTTAACCCCTTTTTCTGATAAGTGTAAGATACATCTATCTGCTATCTAAATTCAAAATCTCATCTATTTCTGATTGGTAAAACAAAAATAACAAATTCGTAAAACGAAAATGTGGCGAATGCTTCAAAGTTTACATTTAACTTTTATTATCGAATAGTGCCAATTCCACTTTCCCAAGTTAGCCCATTTTTATACACGTCTAAGATACATCTATCTACTCATATAAGCCAAAATTTCAAACATTTATCTTTTGTAAAACAAAAGTTACAAATTTGTTAAATGAAAAAATTACGAATAGTCGAAAATATTCATTTAACTTTCATGATCGAAAAGTGCTAATTCCTCTATTCAAAGTTTTCCCATTTTTTACCCCCTTTTGACACCTATATGAATCCACAATAAAAATGTTAGACTGGGGAGAGAAAAAATTGAATTAATTCTGAAAATATTCAATCCCATTATTTAGAAATATTTTATACACACATAAAATAAAATTAAACACTAAATACAAATTACGTTTTCAACTCAACAGTTTGATTAAAGTGTTTTTTTTTTTTTAATACACAAGCAATAATTTATTTAACAAATTAACAATGTGCTAAATTTAGCTTAATCTGAAATACGAAATCACAAATGTTTCCTGTAAATATATAATGCATTGTCATGACAACAATTAATTATTAAGAGAAATTAATCATTTCTCATTGAAGTTCATTTACGTGAGCAAAATACGCTTGAACATAAAATTAAAAAAAAATAAATTACAAAATATATAATAAAATTTTTACAACTGTTAAAGAAGACAGAACAGGAATTACTTTGAAATAATGTGTCACAGTCAGTGCTAATTTATTGCGGACGCGCTTGTTTGAAAATAATAAAAGATAAAATAAAATATATAAAGAAACAAAAAATATATATAAAAAAAAATATAATAAAAACTGATAAAAATCAAAACCAATGAACGACGGCGACTGCGAAACGCAACAGCTGACTAACAAACTGACAGACAGAACGACCACATGGCTGCCTAAATGACAGTTCGACACACTGACTGACAGTTTGAGTGGACAACACTCGACGACACTCAACTGACTTACAGAAAATGCGTCTAAAAACGTAGTAAATTTTATGCATACTATTTAAGCGATGTATTTTCTTTTGTTTTTTTTTTCTCGACACACACGCTGAATACTAAATAAAATATTAAAACATTGAAAAAAAAAAAACTTAATATAAAACGTAGATTGTGATGCGACAATACAAAACATTCAAGGTGAATAACTTTTGTTTCGAAAAATTTTACAAATTGTTGCGACTACTGCTTTTGTTTTTATTATTATTATTTCATTTAAATTATTCATATATTTTTTATTTGTTCTGTTATTTTTGTTTATTTAATCTCTTTCGGATTATTATTTTACCGTTATTGCAGTTATTCGACGTATGCATTTTGCGGTCAATATGAATTTTGAGTCAGCTTTAAGTAGTATTTTGAAGGCTTTTAAATGATTAAGATGATAAATGACTTTGATTTTTAATGCAACTTAAAATTAACAAGTGATTGATTACTATTATTTTTGTATAGAGTATATGAATTCGAGGATTTTTATATGCAAGTGAAATGTTGGAATTCTTAAAAACTTTTGAAATTATTGCAAAAATTAAGATAATGCATTCATTATAATTGTTTAGTGTTACTAGCGTCCCTAGGTCAGTGGTTAGTGCGTTGAACTGCTAGCCAAAAGGTGACGGGCTCGAACCCACGCGACTGCAACACTAAAAGTAGAAAGAGTGTTTCTATTCGCCGGTATCTCTCTCGTCAGACATAGGCAAACCTCAGACAGTACACAGAAAAAAAAACATCAATATGATGAAATTATTCATAAATATTATGAATTTTTTCACCAACTACCAGATTCATCATATTGATACTACCGTTTATTAAATGATATATTGATGAATACATTCATTATATATATGAAATTATTCGTAATATCGAACATCATAGTGAAGAACGAAATATTCAATACAATGAATATGAATCGTCATATTGATGAATTTGTTCGTAATATTTATGATTTTTTTTTACAATTTAAAAAAAAAATATGTTCATAATATTTATGATTTTTTTTTACAATTTAAAAAAAAATATATATTTTTGAAAAAAAAAATCGAAAAAAATTGTATGTAAAAATTTAATTTAAAAATAACAGACAAAACCTTTTTTTCAAAAAAAAAAAAAAATGTTGGAAAAAAAATATTTTTCGAAACAAAAAATAATACAAAAAAAAATATCGAAATTTTTTTTTCGAAATTCAAATTTTACGAAAAAAAATTATGGAAAATTTTTTTATTCGAAAAAAAATTAAAAAACAAAATTTCAAACATAAATATATTTTTTATTAATAAAAAGTTGTAATTTTAAATAAATATTTTAAAAACATTTTACTAATTTATGCATGTCGAGCAAGCATTATACAGGAAATAACATACAAGAATTACTTGAGAACTGAGAAGTACGGCAAATAATTAACAAAAAGTAAATATTTTGATTGAAATTTGGTTTGATAAACAGCATTCTTCAATTTGAAGTACATAAATGTTGTATTTTATATATTTGTTCATTAAAATTATGAAAGGTATTCTTCGCATACATTTCATCATATTGAAGAACACTTTTTCGACAGTTACCAAGTGTTCATCATCATATTTATGATCGCATTTATAACATTGATGTCGTTGGTCAATAATATTATGAAGGGTTCTTCAATACAATGAATCGTGGTTTGAAGAACGGAATTCATCAATATGATGTACATTTTTTTTTGTGTGCTTCTATACGCTCTCTCTCTCCACAGACATAGGCAAACCTCAGAGAGTATAACCAGATTGCCATGAAAGCATCTAACCATAAAATTGCGACAACCTCATGCTCACCGATTTGAAGGTAGTCAGAAACTCATGATCAACGATTTGGCAGTTATCACAACCTTATGTTCAATGACATGAAGGATGCCACAACCGCATGCTCACAGACTGAAAGGTTGCCACAACCGAATTAATAGGTTGTTGCAATTACTATATCAGTTATTGTCGCAACCAAATGATTGGGTAGTGCAATTTAGTTGGATGCCGCAACAAATCAGTTTTCTGTGTCTACAGCTCAAGTGTTTTCTAAATATAGACAATTATCTCCGTGAAGAATTATTCAGAGAAGTATTGTCCAAAACCCATGTTGTTAACACAATTTTTTTGTGTTCTTTAACATTGTTCAATTGAAATGACACACTATAAAAAAATACTTAGAAAGTAGAAAAAATTCATAGTTTATGCTACACAGTATAGAAAAACACTTGAGAAAACTTTATGAATTAATCATTTCTCAGCGCAAACCAGTTCTCAACTACACCTGTTGAGCTCTTCTATAAGTCTCCTGATATCCTCACAAACCAGGCGAAAAACTTTCCAATAGAACACTTTTTCGACAGTTACCAAGCGTTCATCATATTCATAGCAATTATGTCATTAGTCATTAATATTATGAATGGTTCTTCAATATAATGAATCATAGTTTGAAGAACGGAATTCATCAATATGGTGTACATTTTTTTCTGTGCTCTTCTATACGCCGCCATCTCTCTCGACATACATAAGCAAACCTGCGATAGCATAACCAGATTGTGTTGAAAGCATCAAACCATAAATTTGCGACAACCTCATGATCAACGATTTGGAGGTTACCACAACCTTATGTTCAACGACTTGGATGTTAACACAACCTCAAGCTTACAGACTATAAGATTGCCACAACCAAATTAATAGGTTGTTAAAACTGCAATATTAGTTGTTGCCGAACGATTGAGTAGGACAATTTAGTTGGTTGCCGCAACAAATCAGTTTTCTGTGTGTACAGCACAAGTGTTTTCTAAATATAGACAATTGTCTCCGTAAAGAATTATTCGGAGAAGTATTTTCCATAACCCATGTTGTTAATAGAATTTTATTTGTGTCCTTTAACATTGTTCAATTAAATATATATATAATAAAATTGACACCGAAAATCGACCGAAAGTCGAAAAAAATCCAAAGTTTATGCTACACAGAATAGAAAAATACTTGAGAAAACTTTATGAATTAATCATTTCCCAGCGCAAACCAGTTCTCTACTACACCTGTTGAGCTCTTCTATAAGTCTCCTAATATCCTCACAAGCTAGGCGAAAAACTTTCCAATAGAAACACCAACCAAAAGTCAAATTAAATATTCATTAAAATGTGAGCCAGTATGAATAACCAAAATTTATGTTTAACACATTTGTTGTAAAAATAATTTATAGCCTTATAAACTGTTTTTTTTTTTTTCAAAATGTTTACAATAACTATTAACTAAAGTCATAAAAACTACAAGAAAAAATAACATTAGGAAGTGACGCTATATTGGAAGATGTAGTCTTCGTCGTGGTCGAAACAAGTTAAGAAAAGATAAGAATAAAACAAAAAAACGTTTAGACCATGTTAGTAGCCAACTCAATAGAATGGCTAAGCGGAGAACGCGGAACAGCGAGAAATGCTGTTGAACAGCGTCGAGTGTATGAAGAAAAAGATATAAAACATAGTAATAAGCTAGATATAAAAACCAGTTACAACATTTACGCATAATTATGCGCCATTCCCCCCTTTCGCCAACCGAGAATCCATGCGTTTCAACGCCCTCCCTGAGTTACGCAACATTTTCACATGCACGCCATTTCCTGTTGCCATCTCATTCTAACTCTTCGACGACTCTTCTATTTAACGCTTTCAATTAGTATTCATTAGAATTTATTAATATTTTTACGTTGTTTATTTTTACATTTGATCAAAATTCATTTTCGTTTTTGAAATAGTTATAGTCATGGCTCACACATAAATTAAACTCGAGTGTCAATAAATTTGCCTGCTTCAAGACTACCTCAATTCGTATTCGGTTGTCTCGACAAAGATTTATGTATTTTGCATCTTACTCTATTTCTTTATTGATTGTCTGTTGTAAGTAGAGCTATTTTCGATGTTTGGTGGTTTTTTTTTATGTTTTGGAAGACGTTATTTATTTTCTGAAAGTTTACTTGCGTTTAATAGGTTTTTTTTCCAGGTTTTGCCAATTTTAGTGCTCACAGTCAAGTCTTCACACATGATTAGTATGTGTTTGGCATTTTGATTTTTGAGTTCTTTTATAAATCATATAAAGCACATAATTTAAAATGTAAATCAGCTGTTATAACTGTCATAAATGTTGAAACCATAAATGTTGACTATAAAAATAACTAACTATAAAACTATTTTTCACATGGTACTTAAATTGTTTATGACTTAAAAGTTTTATGTTTCAAAATAGCTAATTTATAGACAGGTTTATAATCTATATATTATATGCACATTTTTTTTTAATAAAAATGAAGTCAGATCTTAAAACATGACAATTCTCATGCAAAGAAGACTGTAACTATTTTTTTAGGAATCATTTAATACCATACACTATAAGTAAAAGGTGTTCACACATTTCGACAATGCAAAAGGAGTAGATTTGAAAAATTTGGGAAGTAGAATTGGAAAAAATATTTACAGATAATTGATCATAGTTATTAGTAAAATTATAATATTTATTTGGGGCGCTTTCTCATCAAATTAAAAATATGTAACCCATTTTTGCAAAGGGAGTAGGTACCCTTAAAATGGAGTAGACAATTATGCAAAAGGAGTAGGAAAATGCTACTACCGGAGTAGAGAAGTAGATTTTAAAAATACAAATCAAATGAAGTAGATCTACACCGATCGGAGTAGAATGAGAACACCGGTATATACACTTTGGTTATCTGTTTGTAGAACCCGGAAGAAGGCGTGTCCGTTAGGAAAAGCTATAAATATTCTTGAACAGCCTGACCGATATAGCGTCCGTCTGCCTGTTCTTTGAAATCAAGATTACATAAAAGGTAAAAGAACTAGATCATTGAAAGTCTGGAATTAGATTACTTATACACCTACGTTGTCAGGTATTGAAAATGGGCATAATTGACTGATTGTTCTCGGTGAACCGATCACAAACGTTGCGATACCTCATATAAGACTATCATCAACGAGAGTCCGTCTATCTCTCGAGCAATTTATGTCTAGATCCCTATATGTCTAGATCAATAAAACTATGAAGGTAAATTAACTACACACCTACGCCATCTGCTATTGAAACTGAACATGATCCCTCTATTGAGATCTGTGATTTTAAATATTTAAGTACAAATAAATCCTATAACACTAACGGGTTAATTTTACTTTATACCGTCCGAATTTTGATAAATATGCACAGAAAAAAATATACATTATATTGATGAATTCTGTTCTTCAAACCATTATTCATTGTATTGAAGAACCATTCATAATATTAATAATTAACTACATCAATGTTATGAGTGCGATCATAAATATGATGAACACTTGGTAACTGTCGAAAAAGTGTTCTTCAGTATGATGAACTGTTTGTGATTACATCATATTAATAATTAATTGCATCATAATATTAATTGCATCATATTAATGAATAAAACCTAAAATACAAAATATTTTACTTCATATTGAAGAATGTTGTTCATGAAACCAAATTTTATTTAAAATATTTATTTTTCGTTCATTTTTTGCCGTACTTCTCAGTTCTCAAGTAGTTCTTGTATGTTATTTCGAACAAGCAGCTCGATGTGCATAAATTAGTAAAATGTTGTATAAAATATTTATTTATAATTACAATTTTTTATTAATAAAAAGTAATATTTAGAAAAAAAAAAATTAAAAAAAATTTGTTGGCGATTTTTTTTTGGATAAAAAATGTATTCGGATTTTTTTTTCCTAATGTTTTTTTTCGGATAATTTTTTTATATTTTTTACCGTCATTTTAAAAAAAAATGTACAACATTTTTTTTCGATTTATTTTTTAATTTTTTTTTTTCCTGTTGAAAAAACATTTTAAAAAAATTCATCAATATGCCAATTCAAATTCATTGCATTGAATATTGTGTTCATAAAATAATTAATGCATTCATTAATCAGTCATTTAATGAACGGTGGTATAAATACGATGAATCTGGTAGTTTGTGAAAAAATTCATAATATTTATGAATAAATTCATCATATTGAAGAATTTTCTGTGTATATTGCGTTCTCGAATCTCGTTGCGTAAGATATCTTATGCTTGACTTAAGTCATTTGGAATAACGAAAACGAGTGAGATCTCTCGTTCGCATAACTAAAACTCATACTGAAGTACCAAAAAAATATATAAGATTTTTCAAATATTGTTCTAAAAAATAAATTACCCTAATGTCTCAAATATCGAAACTATCGAGTTTTCGAACACGCCGTAAATTCCGAGCTCTTTCGAAATTTTCTTTGCATCTCTGCTGTTTATTCTAATAGTAACTTATAATAATCACAACTTAATATCACTTTTAAAAAAGAATAATTCAAATTTGATCGAGATTTTTTTTCAAAGAAGTCTGTGTCAAGACATGATTCGAGCACAACATTAACAAATCGAGAACAAAGTTAATTTGAAGGACCAAGATTTAAAAATCTCATCTAATCTTATTCTCTCTCAATTTTGCAATTCATGGAGACACCGAGAAATTTTTGGAGTAGTCGAAACGAGGTTCGAGAACGCAATCATTATCTGGCGTATTATCCAAGTCAAGATTGATATTTTATATCAATTTGAAAATTCCTCAAATAGTCACCTTTCGAATCTCATTTCGACAAACGACAAAAATTTCATTCTCATCTCTATAAATTACAAATCGATTCAGATTTCTAACCCATATCTAATCATAGTGGAAACGACCAAGCTAAAATATTTAAAACTTCATCCATAAAATTAACAAAAAAAAAAAAACAACGACTTTGTTCTCGAATCCTGTCTACCGAAGAGACCGCGTTTTCGATGTCGCCTCGAATACCGAGACGAATTAGAGCGCTTCGATTTTTTTTTCGTGTACTCCGCATAACTCTTCTCTATCAGAATACGTCGCCTCTTTTCTGAAATATCATGCTCGACTAGGATAATACGCCAAATAATGACCGCGGTTTCGAATCTCGTTTCGAAAAACGTCATCTCGATAAATTGCAACATCGTTCGAGATCCATTTGCAGATCTAATCATAGTACCAAGATAATTTATTTTAATATTCGTCCATTAAATTAACCAAAAAAACCCGATTTTGTACTCGAATCTAGTCTCGAAGATAACGCGTTTTCGATGTCATCTCGAATATCAAGACGAATTAGAGCGCTTTCGATTTTATTTCGTGTACTCCGCACATATCTTCTTCACCAGAATATGTTGCTTCTTTTCTGAAATATCATTCTGAAATATCTCGACTTGAATAATACGCCAAATAAAGACCGCCTTCTCGAATCTCGTTTCGACAAACTCCAAAATTCTCCCGTTGTCTCGATGAAAACCGAAAAAGATTAAGATAAGATGAGAATTTTTATTCTTGGTCCTTCAAATTAACGTTGTCCTCGATTTGCTAATGTAGTTTTGGAAACTTGTCATAAATACCAAAGGTATACTGTTTTCAATCAAATATTAGAACGTTTTAGACTTTTTTCATCTTCTCCGCATCACTCATCTGAATTTGCTGCTTTCTGCCAAATCATTCTCGACATTTATAATTGACGAAATTATTATCGCATTGTCGTCTTGAACTACTGGATCAAGTGAGATATTGTTGGAATGGTGGAGACAAACGAGATTTGATGAGATTTTTACATAATGTTCTAGAAAATCATGAAAACTATTTTTATCCTTGACGAGATTCGTCGCGATTAATTCAAGTCGTTTTATGCTCTCGTCTGGATTACGGAAATAAACTCTAGCGTGATTTCCAATATGCGCTATTCGCCGCATCAGCAGATAATTGTGATAATATGTATTCTAGTCCCCAACAATGTAATCTAGTATTCATACGTTAACTTTTTGTGATATTCAGGGATGATTTTAATGCTGAATTCAGTGCCGAATTATTGAATTTATACAGTCCGGATAACCAAGACCCCAATTTAGGAATGGATGATTTCCAAGTGCTGAATTCTGACTCGAATCATTCATACCTAAAAACCGAGACCCCAATTTAAAAAAGAATTCCAGTCCGGATAACCAAGACCTCAATTTAGGAAAAAATGATTTCCAAGTGCTAAATTCTGACCTGAATCATTGAACTGAAAACCGAGACTCCAATTAAATAAAAAATAATATGAGAATATTAATGGGGTTTCGTAGCTAAACAAAATTTGTCGATTATGCAGTATTTAGTATTCAATTAATTCTCATCAAATAGATACACAAACCTTTAACTTTTCGTCAGCTAATTTTCCAAACTTTGTTAATCTTTCATTTGTATTGTCTTGGATTTGTAAATACGAAAATCAGCAAAACTTATCCAAGTGAACTAAGTGGTAAAGTGGAAAAACTGACGAACTTGTTTCATAAAAAACCTCCGTCCCTCCCTCCCATAAGCGGCGTATATAATTCGAAATCAATTTTCTGCCTACACCTTCGAACCGTAAACATTGGTCAAGCAGGATAATCCTTAATTAATTATCGCCTCACGCACGCATACCCAGTGTGGAATGGATGGAATGGCATTGGCCTGGTACAGAATCGTACAACACATCTGTGATGCATGATGGATGATGGTGTAAAAGATGCAGTAAAAGACGAGAGTTAACTTCATTGAACGCACACACAACACCAAGAATTCTTCAGAAATCCACCGACCGAATGACTGAAATTAACAAAATAATTTACACAGAACAACAAACTGCAATAAAAGAACAGCATCGAACCGAACTGAACAGAACTGAACAGAGCAGAGTCTCGACCAAAGAAAAGAACATTATATCCAAAAACTTGAAAATGTGGTTATTATCGGGTCACAAAAGAGCTGCCAAGAACGTGCGGTGGCTGCAAAGAAAAGCCATCCGGCAGCCGACAATGCCTTCAAAGCTTTTTTGAGCTGTTAAGCTGCCACATCATGGCGGCGGCTGCTCTGCTCAGCCCTACTCGTCGGTTTCGAACTCCAACTGGAGCTTGGGACACTCTGAGTCAGCCAGCCAGCCAGTCAACCATCCAGCCAAGCACTCGTCTCAACTCGTCAAATGCAAAGTAACACCAAGTCACATGCAAAGTCATTTATTTTATTTGTTTGTTGGCTGTGTAAATGCAATCTGAAAGTTTGGTAGATTCGTCGTCGTCCTCCTCAGAGGTTTAAATGTTTTCTGTATTTATTTTTTTGTTGTTGTTGTTTTGTCTTGATTCTTTTTGTAATTTAAAGGGTTATAAACTTTTGCACATATTTAAGTATCTCTGTTGCTTTTATTGTTGTGATCTTTTATCCTTAACATCTTAGTTTCTTGGTCCATTTGCAAATCACTCAACAACAGTGTGAAATTCTGGGAATCAACAGTTTTTGTATAATACCCTGTGTGGAAATTATTGTCGTGAAGTTCCATGACATCGATTGGTCAGTGTTCTTCTTCGGACAGGCTTTAATAACCGTAAATACGATTCTCATCGGTCACTAACTTCGGACATTATGAGTCATTCGGTCAGTACTTTTATGTACAGGCATCAGACTTTCATGCTATATTATTCAAATCGATAAAAAAAGTCAACTACATTTCAGAAAGGCTCAAAACTAAAACATTTTAGACAAGGAATTCTTCATTCTGACAAAATATGTCTCCTTCTGAATTCATCGTGACTCTTTGTCAATTCATCGTAACTCTTTCTTAATTCATCGTAACTCTTTCTTAATTCAATTTGATAAATATAGACGTGAAACAATATTTTTATTTTCTGCGAACACTCTTGATTAACCTATATAAAATACTGATCGGTCACTAAAATCGACGTAATGACCTCTGTTAGTCTTTTATGTTCCAGACAACATATAGTCGAGAGATTGTCCCAATCGATTGACGATAATCGTCGAACCATATCGTTTAGACGATAGTCTTACTTAAGCAAAAACGATAGCGTTTTATGACTATCGTTTTAATGATGATCGTTTTTAAGTTACGTGATGTAACCCCATCCGTATAGTCAAATTGATTTCAGAAAAGCAGAAAATAATAGGTACACCTTAAATTTTTTTTTTTTTGCGTTTGACTGGTCATATCTTTGGTCGGATCCATCCGAAGTTCATAAGATTTATTTCAAAATATTTGCTGAAGTATTCTGTATAGAATACAAGAGTAATCAAATGAAAACTCGACGATTTCAGAAGAAATGTCGATAGAAAAATATCGATCTCGTAATTTAGTCGGTTCTATATTCAAATTAAAGTACAACATATGATATTCAAACATTTCTCCCATGATACAATATCCGCGAGTACCTCTCACAAAATTAACTTATCCCATGTAACATTTTGACATAAGCAAAGTACGTTTGACAAAAGCACGGGACGCCTAACCCTAGAAGAAATTGTAATAGCATTGAATCTTGTCGTAACCCGACTAGTTACATGACATATTTGATCGGGCCATGATCATGTTTACGCAGTAGGGTCAATTTCTACTCGGGAAGAACAACAAAAATGTTAATACTTTTACCGTGTCGTTGTATCATGGCCCCATTGATATCGCAATATTTTCCGAAGCAATCTCAATTTGTGATATCGGTATCTTCGATATCGTTACGATTTCGTTACATTGTTTGTACAGTGATATCTTCCACAGAACGCAACGATATCTACCTACCATGTAGGTCCAATTGAATGCTCGATATCGTTACAAGAAAAGGTCTGACGTTTGAATTCTCCAGTGACTATTTGCTTTATCACTATTATTTTTTTAAATTTTTCATAAAAAACGAGTTGGGAAAGTTAGGTCACATGGGTAAGTTCGGTCACATGGGGCGGATTTTTATAGTCGGTCGGGCCCGACTATGGAATACCCTACACCTTTGGTGGAGATATTAATGAGGAATATTTAATTGTATACCTTAATTTTAAATTTTTAATTATGCTGAACCTCAGAATATTATTCTTATATCAGAAATTACGTCTTATATCCCCATAAATTAAATAAAAAATTTATATAAAGTATAAAAAACTAAAAAAATAATTGAAAAATATAATTGGGCGGACCACGCCTATATTTAAAATTTTGAAAGGCTAAGATTTCATAGATTTGATTTTAATAATTTACGGATCAAATTTTTACTATGAAAACCCGGGATATAATGAACAAAAAAAAGTGGGCGGATCACGCCCATTTTTGGACCACATATTTTTAGGTAAATTCTAACAATACCTTTTAAATTTTATAACTATACCTTGAATACTTTTCGAAATATTAGTTTCGAAAGAGTTATATAAAAGTGACTTGTATGGGAGGTGGGCGTGTCCGTTGACCGATTTTGCTCATTTTCAAACTCAGTTCCTACTTTTGGCTAAAATATATTGAGACGAAATTTCATCGCATTCTGATCAGTATTTCTCAAGTTATTCTGTATTCGGACAGCAAGACAGCAAGACAGCAAGACAGCAAGACGGACAGACAGACAGACAGACAGACAGACAGACAGACAGACAGACGGACATGGCTAAACGGACTCGGGTAGTGATGCTGATCAAGAATATATATACTTTTCCATACCGGACACGCCTCCTAAGGGGCGTTACAATATATGCACAAAGTTAATATACCCTGTACCTCATAGGTGTAGGGTATAAAAATTAAGGAGAAGATACGATATTTATATATTTATCACTTTTATCAATTTTATCAATGAAATCGCAATGTTTTTCGAATCAATATCGATATTCGATCCAGAATCATTTCTTCACGTTTTGACTAATCTTCATTATCTCTATACGATATCTGCGTACATCTTAGAATGAATCGCAGTACTATGTGCTGTTTAGTATGCTTTGGTATTTGATATTGGTACAAACTGGTATTGGTACAAACGAAATATCGAAACGTACTGGCAACATTATCGAAACGAATGGCAGACTGTATGGAGTTTGTAGATTGCAATTTATTATTGTTGAAAAGTTATTGGATTTAGTTATATGTTGTCAATAACAATTAAGAAACAATTTTAACCCTGTGTATCCATATAAAATGATAAAAATGGTCATTGGAAGATTAAGCTTGAAAAGAATATTCCAAAAATTGTTTTTTTTCAAAAGGTTCAGTTTTTCAGTCACATTTAACCACCAGTAATTGCATCTATACTTAATATAAAACAAATATTTAAAATATCGTATTAACGGATTTGTAATTCTCTATCTGTCTGTAAAATTTAAAGACATTCATTCGATTGAATTCGGAACTATCGAACTTTTAAAAAGGTGAAAAAGATTAAACTAAGTTTAAACATGCACTTAAAAACTGAATCGTAGTAATAATTGTAATAGTTTGGCGCTACAGTCCTACAAGAACTTAGGCCGAGCTCTCTCACCACTTGAGCTGTGCGTGTTATATTTGTACTCGAAGTAATGGGACCTACAGTTTAATGCCTAACCCGAACGGCGGGATGAGAGATTTTCATGGACGGTGTTTACTCTCGGGGGTTTGGCATTGCCTGTCGAGAGGTAGCGTCGGATAGAAAAATGTTTTTCTATGAAAAGATATTGTTTGAAGAGGTTTGAACATGGAATCCTTCAGTTCGCAGTCCAACGCACTAAACTCTGAGCTACCGACGCTACACTGAACCCTAGTGGATACAGTGTAGCATAAAGTGAGTTATTCAAGTATTACACAGATATTTAGTTAGTGGAACTCATAGACGTTTAAGGAAACAATGATTTACTGGTGCGCCCATGTAATATGTCTTTTTTTTTGATAAGTTTAATATTTAACTAATCAAATAAATGACATAGCTCATAACTAATCAAATAAATGACATAGCTCATAACATAGCAAAATACGTCTTATCCACTTATGATCCGACCTGCACCAAGATTCTTCATTGATTTCTTTAATTTTTACTAAGGGCCGTTTTCACCATCTTAAGTTAAGCACTAACTGCCACTTTAACTGATAGTTACTCATAGAATATATGGACTTGAAACACTTAACTGAATATTGTGAAAACGACCCTAAGTGAGGAAAGATTACATTTAGATTAGTCATCCGCTTGTAACACCCAGAAGATGACGTATCCGATATAGAAAAGTATAAATTTAACTGATCCCCGTGACCTCGTAAGTCATGTATATATTTCTGTATGTCTCTATGTCTGTATGTTTATATGTCTGTCCGTTTGTATGTCTGTTATAATCACGATTACATGAAAACCAAAAGAGTTAAATGAATGAAACTCCGAGGTTAGATTACTTATACATCTCCACTGTCTGGTATAGAAAATGGGCATAATCGACCGACTGTGAACAGTGACCCGACCACTTATGTTTAAATACCCCATATAACGGGCAAATGTTACTTTATACCGGTCGAAGTAAACTTTTCCGGTAAATAATAAGTATTTCTTTTCTCACAAACTAACTGGTGGTCAAAAATAGAAATTTATTAACCTTTCCCATTGGTAATTATGGGTACACAAATGAAAGTTAATTCTTTCACGATTACAAGTTGCAGTTATTTTCAGGATGCGTAATGTCTGTCTATTGAAATCACGCTTACATGAAAACCAAAAGAGCTAGATAAATGAAACTCTGAAGTTAGATAACTCGTACATCTCCACTGTTTGCTATTGAAAATGGGCATGATCGGCTGATTGTGACCAGTGGCCCGCCCACTAATGTTTATTATATATGTTTTATGGGAATCAATTTTTTATTTTTATAAAATATCATTGTATGTTTCCTCGTGGAAGAACGGCCTTGTAGGTTCATTGAAGTTATAGTTTGTGCGTTGACATTCTAATATATCGAACTTCTTAACGATGGAGTTTAATCCAAAGAAAATCAAAGAAAAAATCACGTCTAAAACAATGCTTTAAAGGTAAGAATGATAGACTTATATCAAAAATGGTATGAGACCATTTTTGGCAAGTTTCTAACTGGGTCACCGCAGCGCCCCCTGTGTCCCCTAACTTTTTGTGTGTTTGTGATGTGATGCATATAATTTAAGGCGAGTTGTATAACTTTACTAAAGTTGAAAGTTCTTCATTTGGAGTCCTTGGTTTGTGCGGGTTTTTTTTTCGATTGCAGTAACCTCACCTTTATTATATATGTTATGCGCATATGTTGCTTGGTGTTTTTTTTTTATTTTTTATTAATATATGTAGCTTGTCTAAAAATTGATCTTTTGGATTGTGCCGAAATTTGTATCTTTTACCTGTCTCTATGTATCTGAGCGCATGTATCTGCAGCACGTCGCACATATGTTCAGCAATATGTTTCGATCGGTCGAACGGTCGGATAGTCTGTCGGTATGGTACGGTACGGTACGGAGGGAGGGCGGTACTGAAACGAATGCTTTTTCTAGGTCTCTCTATTGTCTGCTGCTGTCTTTTGCTGCTGCTGAAAACTTGTTTAATATTTAAAACTAGACGCGCATAAATCTTCTTAGAAATGAGCTTGAGCTGCTCGTGTTTGTTGGCTTCTGGAAATTGAAACGGAGCACTAAACTCGGTTAGGTAGACAGAAACTATCGCAAAGTGGCAACACTTGTAGTCGTCTACTAAATAATTAAGTTACTTTATGGTGCGTTCACATCAGACTTTGTGCTGTGACAGTTGTTGCTTCCAGGAAGGTTGTTGGGGGTTTTCACTGATGCTGTTTTTTTTGTGTATCTTTACAAAAGTCTTTTGTAACTTAATTTTGGGTTGAAACTTTTTCAAACACTTTAATAAATCTTTTTATTTTAACTACATGTTAAGCGCAAAAGTTTGGTAAAGATTTTTGTGTAAAAACAAAAAAAAAACTTGTAAAAGTTTGTTAAAAATTCTCAGTAGTTACAAACTTGTGTAAAACCACTGTGTTATTTAAGGGCAATGTATGTATTGGTCCAAAATGTTGAGCCCAACAAAGGTCATGTGAAATAATGGATTTAAATTAAATAGTGCAACTCACCAAAAATAAAAACACAATTATATAAGTTTCGGTTGTAAGACGACTCACCTGAAATTGAAAAAATAAATATTTATAGAGATTTGTAAAATAAATAAAGTTTAAGTGTTTTTTACACAAAATATCATGCAGCTCCAACTTGATTCAGAAAATCTTATATGGTATTTAATTATTATATATATTTGATCATTGTATTTTAACTCCTAATGTAATCGGAACAAATTTTGATATACATTTTTATTAACACTTTCTTGAATCAATTTTTCTAAGGGCTCTAGCTAATTTCTCGAATATTGAGAAATTAGCTAAAGATAGAGAAAAAAATCTACCGTAGAGGTCCCTACCATGGATATCTATGTAGTGATATCTATGAGATTTTTTCTCTATCTATAGCTATTTCCTCTATCGTATAAACTCGCCTTAAAAAAATAATCGAATTCAAATCATAAGTAAAAGCGTGGTTGTCATTTATTTGGAGAAATATTGTTTGTTTTAAATATAAAGTTTGTTTAAATTTAAATTATGTGGAAAAACATTTCACAATGGCAGCACTATTCGAAAATCATCTGACACATCGCGACCTGAGAATTGGTTTGCTGCAACTACATTAGTTCGATTTCCAACGTTCATTATTCTCAAAGCCTGCACGATAACTATTTTTTATATATCTACAATTAAGTGCAAAATATATTTTTATACAAAAATGTAAATTTTCATTGCTTTTCATACAATAGATCAAAAGTTATTGGGTTTTTACGAAAATTAGATTTTTGTTGTTGTTTTGTGCTCCATATCCAGTATACCCAGTCTGCCACGTATCGGAGGTAATCGATCATCGAACTTTTCTCGAACCAACTGCGATAAAAAATGTTCGATCTCGTAAAAATAAAATAAAAATAAAATAAATAATAAAATAAATAATAATAATAATAAAAACCAGTTGGGAAGGTTAGATCACATGGGAAATTTTAAAGTAGGTGTAATTATGATAGTTAGGATTATCAAAATTATAGTCGGTCTAAGCCGACTATAAATACCCTACACATATGTGTGGTTACCATTCAAAGTGATATATAGGTCACCAGGGTATACGAATCCTGAAAATAACTACAAACATTCAATCGCTGAAGAATTTCCATTCATTTGATACCCATATTTACAAATGGGTAGGTGTACCGAATTTCGATTTTTTTTTTTGTGAACCACAAGTCTTTTCGCCGGAAAACATTATTATCATGTATTTGAGCATGATATCAATATATATTTGACCAAAAAAGTTTTCCTAAGCACGTATAGATAAAAATTGATCTTTATATGTACATTTTATATGACGTATTTGAACATAAGTGGTCGGATCATTGGTCACAATGGACCGATCTCGCCAATCGCACATACAGCGTAGGTATATTAGTAATCTAAGTTATAAGTTTCATTTATCTAGCTCTTCAATTTTAAAAGTCTTAGGGATTTCAACAGACAGACAGACGGACAGACAGACGGACAGACAGACAGACGGACAGACAGACGGACATCGCTAAATCGACTCAGGAGGTCATGCTGATCAAGAATATATATACTTTTCCATACCGGAGATGCTTTCTTCTGGGTGTTACAAACGGCGTACCAAACTGAATATACCCTTTCACTCTTAGTGTAGGGTATAAAAATACGATATTTAAATATATCACATCGATATCACAATGTTTTTCAAATCAATCTCGATGGTTGATGCGGTGTCGATCCAGAATCGTTTTTTCTCGTTTCGAATAAAATTCATTATCTCGTTACGATATCTGCGTACTTCTTAGAACGAATTGTAGTATAATATAGACACAAAATCGTAATCAAGATCGAAAGAATTTCTCGATATCTCGAAACAGTCTCGAAGCGATATCGGCTCAAATGGCAGACTGGGAGCCATTTCTCGGAGCCCTTCGATTATTGAAGTTTAAAAAAGATATTTATCATATCGATGTCGCAATGTTTTTCGAATCAATCTAGATATTTCATAGGATCCAGACCTCCAGATGATCCAAAATCATTTTTTTTCTCGATGCGAATGAACTTTATTATCTCCTTACGATATCTGCGTACTTCTTAAAACGAATTACAATATAATATAGATACGAAATCGTAAGCGAGATCGAATGAATTTGTCGACTTCTCCAAACAGTCTCGAAGCGATATCGAAACGAATGGCAGACTCTGAGCCATTTCACGGAGCTCTCGATTATCAACGCGATAAAAAATTTCGATCTCGTAAGATATTTAAATATTTATCATCTCGATACGCAATATTGTTCGAATCAATCTCGATATTTGATGGGATCTAGATGATCCAAAATCGAATATTCCTCAGTTCCAATAAACTTTATTATCTCGTTGCGATATCTGCGTACTTCTTAGAACGAATTGTAATATCAATACGAAATCGTAATCGATATCGAATGAAATTCTCGATATCTCGAAACAGTTTCGAAGCGATATCGAATCGAATGGCCGACTGGGAACCTACTAATATAAATAATAAATAATATATACGAAATCGTTATCGAGATCGAATGAATTTCTCGATATCTCGAAACAGTTTCGAAGCGATATCGAATCGAATGGCAGACTGGGAACCTACTAATATAAATAATAAATAATAGATACGAAATCGAGATGGAATAAATTCCTCGACATCACGAAACAGTCTCGAAGCGATATCGAATCGAATGGCAGAAAAGGAATACTTAAAATTTGACATGGAGCAAAATAGTATGTCTTTCAAAATCACGAAAACTATGAAACGAAATAGACTAGAACGATGAAAAGAAATCGTGATCGAGATCTAATAAATTCCTCGACATTTCGAAACAGTTTCGAAAATATGCTAGAACGATGAAACTCGATTGTGAAAATTTGAAAAAAACTATAAATGTTTTCTAATTTGTAAAAGTTAGTTGGGTAAAAAGTGGATATCTCAGATTAGATATAAAAAATCAAAAAACTTATAACGAAATTAAAAGGAGCATATACAAGTCTTATTTATTTAATTAAAAACTCTATTTTGTCAAAAATAATACATGCTTTTAATAAAACTTAAAATCACATAATGTTAAAATAAGTCACATATAATAAGACCTCTAACGCCATCTCTGATTAATCACTTGCAATTCTAAATTTTACTGCGACTTATGTTTTGACTATGCCCATCGTCAAAAACTGCGTGGGTTCAACCCACAACATGCTAAAGTAATTTTTTTTTTTACCGAAATCTCGAATTCAACCCACAACACGGCAAAGTATGAAGCAACACAAAATCTCGAGCCGCTAGCCTAAGGGGTGTGTCCTAAATACATGGTCACATCAACCTACAACACAGTCAGTCATTCAGTCTGTTTGACTTTCTGGCAACGACACAGGCAAGGCAGCAGAAACGCATAAAGGACGGATAAATGGATGGATGGATGCTCTTTGCGGCCCTCATGCAACTGTGCTACCGAATTGCGCTTTCTGTACACGTCAAAGTATGACAGCAAAGGCAGCGGCTGTGGCGGGTTGTGTTCACTGTAATGGTACAAGCAGCACAGACGAAACAACACAAAAAAAAAATGCAAACGCAGTTTGACAAAGGGAAGATGCCAGCCAGCAATTCATCCACCCGCCGCGCAGCATGAAGAACGTCAGCAGACTGAAACAAAAACAAAAATTCTCAAATAAAAAGAAAAGGGAAAAACAAGGAAGCAGGATCAAGGAGCAGACACAGTCTGTCTTTTAATAGAGTTTCGTTGTTTTTGTTTTTAGTATACGCCCTGGCGCGAACACGCCCATCTAAAACTAAAATACGGTAAACCCTGGTTAAGTTACTTAATTCAAAATTCCAACATTTCGAGGTACTTATGTTGAATTTTACTAACGGTTTTAAATTTTACAGACAATTGGTAATTAGTTCGTATAATATTTGAAATATTTGTGACATGTTGACTATAGATAAAATTACATCTAGTTAAAACCAGCTTTAATTTAGAAATGTGACGGAAAAACTGGACCTTAAAGTTTTCTGAATGTAACGAGGCATTGTTAATTTTAAATGTTTTGGTAGATTTTTAAATTTAAGTAGATTATCAAATTTTAGTAGTTTCAAATTTTTGTATTTTAAATTTTAGTTCATCTTAAATTATTTCGAATAGTTTTCATCCTGTAAACCCTACATCATGCTCATTATCATCATACATTATGTTTTGCTTTTTTTTTTGTAGCTCATCCCACTTTGTTTGCTCCTCCTACTTCCCACTATAGCAACATCCTCTGGTAGCACCCTGTACTCTTTTTTTCCCTTCTTCCACCGTCTTACTACGACCTCATCATTACTTTATGTCTGTGTCTGACTGTCTGTCTTTATGTCTGTCGTTTGTATATTTTTCCCTCGCATTTTACTTTTTTTCTGAAATGTTGCCCTCGTCGCATCATTGTTGTTGCTGTCATTCGCGTCGCGTGACTTTTTGACTCCACCCCTAAAGAGCCCAACATTCAGAAGTGTTGCGCCGTCGGCATTTTTAATACTTTTTCACTTAATAGCGTATTTTTATTTTTTTTGTTCTTCTTTTTACTTTGAACATGTTCTGTATAAACTCAATGAAGGTATAATCACTGTCTTATTAAATTTGATACCAAAAACAAAAAAAAAAGTTTTAAAAAAATCTTTTGGATTTGAATTACAAAAATGGTTTTTTTCGAGTTTGTTATTTGGCTTAAAGAGTCCATTATGTTGTAATGCTATAAAAGGGGGGACATATTAAAATTTCTATTTTCGAAATTGTTGTGAAAGATTTTCATAAGATCTACATAATTTATTGCTGAATATATTGATTGTATTACCTTTTTCAAGATTTATGGGGTACATTTGGGAAAATACACAGCCAATACACAGATGTTAAAAAATAATCCATTTAAAACATATTTTTATCAATTTCAATTTGCACACCTAATACCCTTTAAAAAAACAAGTTCTATCTCTATAAAAAAAAATTAAAGTTAATTTTTAAATTTCGTAAGTTCAAAATATTTTCAAATTAGAATCGTTACATGCAAAAAATGTACACGATATCGAACACTTCCTCAAATTGGACCTACATGATATGTAGACATCGATACGTTCTGTGGTACAATATATTCTCCGAGACAATACTTTCTCCCTCAGCCAATTTTTGCAGTTATCCAGAAAATAGTTCTCAAGATCATTGTTTCCCGGACCTTTCATTCCACACTTTCTCAAATTGGACCTACATGATATATTGATATCGATACGTTCTGTCGGTACAATATATTCTCCGAGCCAATTTTTTCATTTTTTTTATTATCCAGAAAACAGTTCTCAATACCATTGTTTCCCGGATATTCATTCCCAGACAAATTTCCACGGACAAGTTTTCCTCTCTGTTCAAAATGTATTCCGAGACTACAGTTTCCCACTAAATTCTTGAAGAATTGCCGAAAGAGTATTGTCCGGCTCCCGTTATAAATGACATAATATAATGGATTTAATGATTCCCGATACAATTCAAAATTCTGCTCACGTAATTCATATTTATTTCAGAAGGAGATGTTTCTAAGAAGAAGTGTTTTGGGAATTCACTCCCTAGTCCTAGAAAGAATTGTCTCGTGAAATCATTGTCCAGAAATGAAGAGTCCGAGAGAGAATTGCCCGGCTCCCAATATAAATGACATAATATAATTGATCCATATCATTACCGATTCACATGATTTCACAAATGACAAAGTTCTGTAAAATATAGAGACCGTTCAAGTCTCGCATGTTCTCTACCATTATTTACTACATTTTTATTATTAAATTTTTGAGGGCGTTTAGCAAGTGACGATGTGGCTTTAAGGACGTTACCTAAATATTTACTTCCGCTGACATCTATTATCTTGTTCCATATACATACTACAAGTCATAGCAATAGCTTTGCGTGTCATTACGTTATTTATTTGAAACTACAACAATCATAAAAAAGTAACGACCATAACTTTTTGTTGGTTTTACGTGGCTTATCAGATAAGGAAACAGGCATGTTATAATTTTGTTCCCCTTTTTTTATGATGGACTGACTTGACTGACTAACTGACTGTAGTAGCCTTATTAGTAGATAATTGTGTAGAACCAAAAAAAAGTAGTACGAAACAAAAATATAACGTGTCAAAATTAATATGTAAAAAAAATGAATACCCAACGTATAATAGGAAGGTTGGCCCAAAAGTTTTGTTAACAATTAAATGACAGCTAATCTTGTTTGTTTGATCACAAATTGTCAGTTACGCATAAATAACACATGCATTGGGGCGTTAGAATATCTAAAAAATATGGGGGAGAAATAAAAATATAAAAGAAATTTATGCAAAAATAAGGGTGCACAAAATAATATGAAGACAATTGACAGAAATTCAAAAACGTAATGCTTTGACATTAAAGGCGCGCAAATGTCTGCCGCGTCACGGGGGTGTTAAGTGATTCCCACAGCAGGCTGATAAGAAATCTGTTACTTGTGCCTCTGACGTCGAAGAAACTCATCGACTTTTTGTAGATAATAATTTATTACATACAAGCAATGAAGCGATAAAAATAGTTGTAGAAAATTTAAAAGTCGATGTTTCACATATAGCTTTAACGCTGATAATTGCTGATAACAGTTTGAAGTTAATTTTTTTTTTTTTTGGTAGTTTATTTTAAAAAGCCAGCAGCAATTTTTGATAAAATTATTAAAAAATTAAAGAATATTATCACTTGAACTCTTGATTATAAACACTTGAACTTTTGAAACAGAGCCGTTGGCGTTGCACAATCGGCCACGTTGTTTGGCGAGCATGTTCAGCTCAAGGGTGCCACATTTCCGTCGCCGCACTTACGATGATGGTGTTTGGTGTTAAATACCGCATTACGAACGGCACGTCGACATATTTGCTTTTCTTACCCTCTTGCTTTCGTTTATTTATTTGCGAAATTATGTTTACATACTGACGTTTTTTTTTATTATTTTATTTATGTAGTATGTTTTATTAGCTGAAGCAAAAGGTCTGAGTCAACATTTTCTGTTTGTTGGTGACATTCGCATATTTGACATAGTGCATTTAATGCCCTTCTCATAATAAACAAGTGTCATAAAACAGCACTACTATTGGCTATATATTTTGTTTTTCCTTTTTATTTCCTTTTTAATATTTTATATATTAAGTGCATAAATATTTCTAGCTAATGGCAGTATGTTGTCGGCAAGAATGCAGGGTCCCGTATAGTGGTGTATTGTCATAGAGGGTTCTTTTATGACATTTTGATATTATACGGGGAATTTTTTCTAATCATGAGGTATACACTTGAAATGCAGTTATTAGTAAATACAGATAATGAACAGGTCATGGTGGTCATGTGACAGTTCGTATTACGAAATGGTAAAAATACAATGATCAATTCCTGTTCATTTCCCTAGATCTGTGATCTGTGATGATCGATGTGTCCAATATTTTGCAATATAAGAACAAAATCTACGACATTTTAAAAACCTGCTGTTATTAATACATTTCAATCTTTTGAGACACTTTTAATATAGACAATTTTTTTTTTTTTAGTTTTCAATTCTATTAAGAGCGAAATGTTGGTATTTAAAAAATGAACATCCCTGTTTGAGAAGTTGAGAGGCGCTTTATAAACAACGGTATCTTAGAAATTGCAAGAAATGCAAGTCTTTTGCTACCAAATCAAGACTATCAGGCCAGAACATAACAGTCGATGCAAGAAGAAGAACGGCTCCAAGTCTTGCATTTAATCATCACTACTAAAGATCAAAAAGAATACTCAGAAGGTCATATATATATATAAAATATTTCATAACATTTGTATTTAAATGCCGTACAATAGTACAAATGTAGTTGATGACTTATAAATTAGAAATCTGAAGGTAACTTATAATACAGAAACATCGATGCATCAGTTTCAAGAAACCAACCGCGCCGACGGGTATTTTACGATTTTGAAGATCAATGTCAATAAAAGAAAACCCCGCTGATTGTACGATTTAGGTTATTAATAGGCATTTAGGTTAAGAATGGGTGCACTAGTTTCAAAGTACTGTTCCAACGGAGAAGTGATTATATTGTGGATCTGAAATGTCGATATAATAAAAAAATGCCACTACATGTGAAGACCGATCTTGGTTAAGAATGCCATTTTAGGTTAAGAATGCCATTTTAGATTAAGAATGCCATTTAAGGTTAAGAATGTCTCCTGTACGAATGCATCAGTTTCAGGTACCAATCGGCGGATAAACGGGCATTTTGTGGATATGACAGTTCGAAATATATATAAAAAAAGATGACTGATTCTATGTGAAGAGCTAATTTAGTTGAAGAATGACTCAGTATGCCATTCGTTTCGATATCGTTTCGAAAGGAGAGGAAGGAGAATACATACGATATCGGACACTTCCTCGTAGAGCAATATCGAACGACAAATTTGACCTACATTTTCATATTGATGAATTTCGTTCATCAAACCATGTTTATTGTATTAACAGAAAAAAAATGTACATCATATTGATGAATTCCGTTCTTCAAACCAAGATTCATTGTATTGAAGAACCATTCATAATATTAATTTCGAACGACATCAATGTTATTAATGCGATCATATATATGAATGTGCGTGAAGTTAACAACTTTTCTCAACAACTTTTTCAATTCCACTCGATCCACTTTGACAGCTGGTCAAAAATATCGCAGAATTGAGGGATTTGGAGGAATTCTGGACGAAAGAGTACGATACTCATGATAAACGTACATGGATCGACAGGTAAACTCAATACCTACTCGATTAAAGCACTGTCATATCTGTATAGTATTTATTTTAGTCATTAGATGCAGTTTAAACTGACCAAAATGAGTGGCCTTGCAGCTAATAGAAGTTGTTGACCACATCGCCTTCAAGGAGCACCTTAAAATTAATTGGACTCAATTCAGAATTAAATTACCTATCAGGCAGTGCAAACATTTTAATTCTATTCTGTCTAGTTTCGCCACAAATCAACGAATCCTAAGCCATTTATTTTTTAGTCTTACTTATAAAAGACTTTTCAAGGGTTGTTGGCCAGTTCTCGCCCAAGAAACATATTTTCTGGTAAGCAGTCTAGTCCCAAATTTAACGATATTTCCAAAAACATATCTTTTTTTATTCTACGTTCATCCGTTCACAAAAGAGAGACGCCATCGATGGACGTACCATGCTGAAAGTGGTTGTTCGAAAACATTTAAGAAGTTGTTGGACAAAATTTGTGCAAGAATCATTTGTAAGCAGTTTAATTTGAATTCAAATTACCTTTCCAAAACAGTAATTATAATTTTTCTATGACCATCCGTTCCAAAAAGGCAGCTGCCTTCGATGGACGAACCATTCTGGAAACCATTTCTGGAGTTGATGGACATACTTTGTCCAGGAATCTTTTATCTTGATAAGCAGTTTAATTCTAATTCAAACGACCTTTTCAAAAATGTACCATTTGTTTTTCTAGGGCTATCCGTTCCAAAAAGGGAGATGCCTTCGATGGACGTACTATGATGAAAATGGTTGTTGGACTTCATTTCTGGAGTTGATGGACATAATTTGTCCAGCAATCATTTATATTGGTAAACAGTTAATTTCTAATTCAAATTACCTTTTCAAAACAGTTATTGTAATTTTTCTAGAACCATTCGTTCCAAAAAGGGAGATGCCTTCGATGGACGTACTATGATGAAAATGGTTTTCAACAACTATTTCAAGGGGGTCTTTTGTTGTCTTCTCCCTTTTTGGATCGAATGATCCTATAAAAATTATAATTACACTTTTGAAAAGGTTATATTAATTATAAATAAACTGTGTACTTATATAAGGCATAGCTGAACATATTATGCCTAACAACTCCTCAAACGTGTTTCATCAACCGTTTTCCTCCTTTAATGGCCAACGATGGTGTCTACTATTCTAAAACAGCTAGAGCTAGTATAAAAAGTTATATATTTTTGGATAGGGCTTAAAATTTGGATTTAGAATGTTTACTTTAAAATGTGATACTTTGATAAGAACTCACCAACAACCCTTGAAAGTGGTTCTATCATTAACCTTCGAAAAAATATGCCAGAGGATTTACTGAATTGTGGCGGAACTAGAAGGAGTTGAAGAAAAATGTTTATATGGCCAGATAGGTGAATACATTGCGAACTGAACTCAGCAATTTTTATGATGATCCTTGGAAGCATTATAGCCAACAACCATGTTTAGCTACATGTCCACTGCTTTTTGGCACTTTAAACTGGTTCTGTCGGCTAAAGAAAACAATTCACATTTGATAGATATTGATAATACCTGTCGATCCATGTATCATTTGCTATGAGTATCCTGCTCCTTTGTCCACAAATCCAGAGAAACCTCAAAATCCGTCAACTTTTTGCCAATTGTCAAAATTCTCTTGTTCTTCTTTCCAGCTGTCAAACGCTTGTTTGTTCCAATTCCACCCGTTCCGCATATTTTGACAGAAAATAGTTGTTGAAAAAAAAGTTGTTAACTTCACACTCGCTATATATGATTAACGCTTGGTAACTGTCGAAAAAGTGTTCTTCAATATGATGAATTGTATTTGAAGAATACGTTTCATCATATTAATGAACAAAAACATAAAATACAACATATTTTATTTCATATTGAGGAATGCTGTTCATTGAACCAAATTTCAATCAAATATTTTTTGTTCGTTCATTTTTTGCCGTACTTCTCAGTTCTCAAGTAGTTCTTGTATGTTACTTCTTATATAGACGGATAGATAAGATTTGTTTGAATGTAATTATAACGTAATTCAAAATTACCATATAAATATTAGGAGTAAAATCTAATTACATTATAATTGTATTGTATAATTATTTTGTTCATATTGAAATAATATTACATTGCTTTAATCGCGGATTTAAATGACTTCATTATATTAATGTTTCTGTAGAAACAGATATATTTCATCAGATATAACAAATATATGTATCCAATTTCTGGTATTTAACACACCCAACGTCAACAAAAGGTACTTCGAATTATATGTATTTGGTTATTCGTGATTGTTACTGGGTGACAACGAATTTAAAAATAATATTATTATTTTGATTATATGTATGTTTGGCATTACGAAATCAGTTCAAAAGTTCTTTTTGGTGGAAGAATTTGTTTAAGTACCAATTACTGTTAATACCAGATAGTGGCTGTTTGTGAAATATCCAATTCATCCGTCATTCACTGAACTCAAAATAGGAACAATAGATGGAAATAAAATTAGTAAGTATAAATAAAAGATGTGTAATAAAAAATAAGTTTAAGTTTATAATTATATAATATAAATAAAAAAAATGTAATTTAAAAAAGGGAAAAATTAATATTGTGTAAATATATTCGCACTAAATTTATTTTTTTTACTTTAAAATTAAATGTAAACATAAATATGTTTACACGTAAGTAAAATGTTTTTCACATTCAAACATATATATGTTTGCAAGAACGCCGAAAATTATTCATTCTGAACATAAATATGTTTGAACGAAAACATAAATATGATTGGCTGTTATTATAATAATGTTCTGCAATGAAATAATAATTTTGTTTGCATAAGGCTCCAAAGATATAAGTAATGCCTGCAAAATTATGTTTGCAGCGTGTAATACTTACTCGACAAGCATAAATTAATTCAACTTTTTATTAATAACAAGTTATATTTATAAAAAATATTAAAAAAAAAAATTAGTTTAAAATTTTTTTTTTGGCATTTTTTTTAGAATTTTTTTTTTCCAAAATTTTTGTTTTTTTTTACAACAACAATTAACAATTCAAAATTTTATATATACATAAAATAATTTTTAAAAAAATTTATAAAAAAAAGGAAAAAAAAAACAAAAAAAAATTATTCTTTTTTTATTTTTTTTTTTTCCAATTTTTTTTTTTACAACAACAATTAACAATTCAAAATTGTATATATACAAAAAATAATTTTTTAAAAAATTTATAAAAAAAAAGAAAAAAAATTAATCTTTTTTTTCCAAAAAAATTATTGGCAAAAAAATATATTTGAATCATTTATTTTTTACGAAAAAAAAACTCTTTTTATGAAAAAAAAAATCGGACATTATTTTTCGAAATCGGAACGATACTAAGAAAAAACTGATCGAAACTATTACGATATCGATGCGATAAATGTTTATATATCGTATATAATTTTTATCGAAGTTATTCGAGAAAAATTCGAAGCCTCTGATAGTCTCTGATATATAGTAGACTGGGAAATATGGGGCATCTGTATCATGGAACTGCTCCGATGATGATGCTGGAATGATCGGAAAGATCGTTGTAAATAAAAAAAACACCGCTGGGAGAAGGTTGATTTAGGTTCAGATCATTTTATTTAGGCTTGACCAAATTATTAATTTTAATATATTTAAAGTACAGTTGAAATTGAAAAGAAATGATTAAAAATTTATTTTATAAAAATTAAAAAAAAAAATGTAGACCGATTTGATTTTTTGTGGCGATTAAAAACGAAAAGATCGATACAATTTTTTATTCTAGTTCGCTACTGGGAATCACTGGTTAATAAGTTTTGCTGAGTACATTAAAATATAAAAGAGTTAAATATCTAAATTTAAAATAAAAGAAACCTTTCCAAGTACTCATCAGAGAAGCGTTTTATTAAATTAACATTTGTTTTAAATTAACAACAATAAATTAATTTAAATGCAGACAGATGTATTTTTAATTTGTATGCGTTTTCAAATTGCACGTTTGAATAATTATGTAAATTGTCTCGTAGACGCATTATACAGAAAAAAATGTATATAAAAAAAATAAAAACCCTAGGCTAATTAAATTTAAAAAAGTCTGCAAAATATAACATGTTGCTAATTAAAATGTAACATAATAGCCATATCTATCATATGCGTAGATCTGTGGTTTGTTTTTACACTCGACCACATGATATACTTAATGGCTTAATTAGATTTTTAAGCTATAGTAGCAACAAAAAAAAGGATTTATATATTTTTTGCAAAATACCCTTAAAATACGCTACTTGCAACGTCATGCATAATTAACAAAACAAAACAAAACAAAAAAAAAACACTCAACAGACACGGATCTAATATGACAGACAACTTTTGGAAAAATAAAATAAAAACTTGATACGATTTTAGCTACAAAATGGAAAATACCAAAAAACTTCAAATACTCTTCAAAAGCCCTCACATTTCGCCAAGGAACAGAACCATGTCGCATAAAACGTTTCGACACAAATTGTCAGAATCGAAGCCAGGAATTTGGAGGCGAGTGCCTCTCATGTTCACATAAAAGTATTTTCTGGCTATATAGATAGGTTGGTTATACACATATCGTATGTGAACAGAATTAAATAACAAACAAACAAAAAATATAATAAAAATATGCGTAAAAAACGAAATACTTGAGTATTTTAGCAACATGTTGTGTATAATTTAACAGTTGTTTCTCAACAGCTCCACCAACACAGAAAAGGGCGAAGATTCTAATTTTTTTTTCGGTGTTTTTTTTTTTGGAACATATGAAGTGGGGCGCTTGCCGTCAACCCCTGTTGCAACTTTGAAATTTCGGCTAGCCGCGGGCCCATCCTTTTGCACCGCCGGTGCCACTCGTCATGCCAAGTTATCTTGCTTCCTTTGTAGAGTTTTGTTTTTTTTTTATGTGATTTTTTATTTGATATATTTTTTATTTTATATATTTTTTATTTTATATATTTTTTATTTCATATATTTTTTATTTATTTCATGATTTTGTTATATTTTTGCACTGTTTCTGCATCGTATCTTTGCCGTTTTAAAATGAAAACAACACCAAAAAAAAAAACTTTACTCTGATGTGAAATAAAATTGCTGAAAAATCTAAAAAGCTCTACAAGCACTACAAACCAAAAACAAGAAAAAAAAGAACTGATATTTGCAACAAACCGGAATTTTTAGAGACATCGAATGGTGGGTCCATCGTAGACAGCGACAACAACGGCGACGTTGGCGAGCGCAGCCAAAGACTTCGGAGTCAACAACAACGCAATGGGCGCCTTTGCTTAGGTTTCGTGCATCTTGATGGGGGCTAATAAATGCTCTTCTTCTTATTCTTTTTTTTCTTTGGTTTTTGTTGTTTTATTTGGCTGTTGTTACTATTTTTGTTGTTTCGGTTTTCGCTACTATGCTTTGCAGGATATTATTTCAGTTTTCTAAAACAGTTCTTCAACACTCAAATCAAAATATTTGTATTAGACATCAGAAAATTCATCGTACAATAATTCATCGTAAGCACAATTCATCGTAAGCATAAATCATCGTATCCACAATTCGTCGTACGCACAATTCATGGTATTACAATTTATCGTACGCAATTCATCGTACACAATTCACCGTAACACAGTTCAGCCGGTTCGCATAAAATATATCGGTTCGGTTACAAGTCTATGTCCATGTATATGTCCAAGCAGTCGGGTTCGCTTTGAAACACCCTGCAAATGTGCTACTAGGCTGAACTGTGATTATCTTGAATAGTTCTACGATCCACCCACCGATCCACCCACCAAATATGTGAGTTCGTCCCAAAAGTAAAAATATTAACGAACTTTTAATTTTTAATCGTTTTAAAACGTCAAACATATCGCTCATTACTGACCTTAATCTTCACATAGAACCAGTGATATTTCTAAAATCATTATCCCGTAGATATTGTAGCTAAAATCTACTCTGATGCAAAGCATTAACCATCAACACAATTTTGTCGAATATAAAAAAATGAGGGAAAATTTTCTGTTGACTCAAATTTGTATAAACAGAAAATTTTATTTTCAAGACAAATTCATTATAAAAATTTAAAAAGCATCGACCAAATTGCACCGATTTTTGTTAAAGAGTCGTCGAGTATCAACAACATAAATCGATTTTTGTGTTGATACAAACTGAAATGGATACAATTAGTCAATCGTGTGATTAAAGCACATCGAATTATCCAGTTACCGGCAGTATGGATTCTTATTACCAGACCAACGGGTGAAATAATGGGGATATCAAATATGTAATAATTGAATTCACTTTTTCGGACAGAGTAAGGTTTTTGATGTGCACCCAAAGAACGAATCAGTTGGGGCAACCGTCTTTTTTGCCAACCGATTGATTTAGTTCTGTTAACTTTCGACTGATTCAGTTGTTGCAACAACACGTATCAGTTCGATCAACTAATGAATACAATTGACACAACCAAATAATCGGAGATTGTTTAGTTGTGGTAGCCAATTTAAGTACACGAAATCAGCCAATTTACACGAAGTCAACTGCACCACGATTCGTCGGCAATTTCCGAACTTAACATAATTTATCGGAAATTGTCGACAACTCGTTGTGACCCTGACTTCGTGTTTGCAACGCGTTGGAGCGCTAGGGCTTCTTATGAAAATACAACAGATTGAAACCAAACGCCGAGAATTCTGCAGAATAGTATTTTTCTTGTTGAATAAAATGTAATTTGGCATGATAAAACTGAACAGTAGAATATAACAGATAAAAGCAATTGTTTTTTGTGTGTAGATATTTTCAAGGCATTTGATTGAATGTGGCGTTGTATAATTCAATAAGATTTGTTGTTTCAAAAAAGAATTGATCAATTCTGGAGTACCCCTATCCGTACAGAAAAAAAAAAAAAAAAAAAAAAATATATATATATATATATATATATATATATATATATATATATATATATATATTGTTTGAAAAAGTTTTATTCGATTTTTTTTTTTGTTTATAATTAATTTTTGTATTATTTTATAAATCAACCAACAACCTGTATTTAATTCTATTTTAATTCAATGAATGAAATCTTCAAAATGCTGAATATGGTAGTTTCTAAAAATTCGTATTATTGATGAATAACATCATTATATTGGAGATTTTTCTAAGCACTGTCTGCGCACTTATCTGAGCCCTTGAAATACGTTGATTGAGTTTTAATAATTTATGAAACTGAACCTTAAATAGGAAACTATCAATGGAACCAGAACATTTCAATTCAAAAAAAGCAATTTTTTTATTTTTGTTTGGAATTGGAACTCAAACTAGAATTACTGTTTTAACCAGCTCTTATATAAATATTAAAAATGTTAGCCTCAGTTCTTGCTGAAGCAGCTTAGTAAGAGCTGAAGCGTCGAAAGGAGACACTTTAAATTGATTTCTTAGTATATATACTTCTAAAAAAAATTTTTTACGGGTTTTAGAATAATTTGACGTTGTTTTTCTTAAAAGAGCTATAGTTTCCTGAATGTTTAAATTTTTATTTTTAATTATTTCTATAAATCTGTATATAACATAAGTTTAATGTATATATGATATACATATCATATTTGTATGTAACATTTTTTAAAGCTTAATTTTGATATATTTATGCTTTAAGTAAAAGTTAAGCATTTTTAAAACATAAATATTAAAAAAAATCGAGACGAATATCCTTTTTTTGCACTATTAAAGTCAAATATTTCAACAGAGTTAAATGTATTTCACATTAAATTTGGCTTTAAAGCAGCAAGTGGCTGCTAAAGGATTTTTATGAACGGCAGCCAGACATTTTATTAGTTACACCAAACTTTACTTTTAACATTTTAAAGTCATTAAAAACTGAAATGACAAAAAAGACAAAAACAACAAAAAACTTAAAAGACTCAAAAGTCTGCCAAGTAATCAACTAACATTTTCATTATTGCGTAGGCAGAGAGTTGCATGCACTCACTCACTCCATGCCTGCCTGCCTGCTACCACCTTCTTACGTTGCCTCTCTCTCTCTCTCTCTCCCATCTCCACCAAAAACAACAACACAAACGAGCAAGGGTTTCCGTGCTGCAGTAAATGGCCCATGAAAATGAGACGGAAAAAAAGAATGTATTTAAAATGGGAAAAAAAAACTAAAACGATTTCGTTGCAAACAAAAAAAAGGAGCAAAAAACCAACGACGACGGATGGGTCTGCAGGCAACGGAGCATAGAATGCACATTGATGGAGCGGCACTGGTGGCGTGAGTGGTTGGAACTCAACGCAGACAGACCTAAGATGTATCCAAATTAAAGACTTAAATTGGAATTTTAATGGGATGCCAAAAACTGTATGTATTTCTAAAAATAATTTTAGAAATAAAAAATATTTTTTTAATTAACTAAACTTCTGTGAATACCCTTTGAAAATCGAACATGAAAAATATTCGATGTGAAACACAATACTAGGACATAAATCCCACGAGCATAATCATCAAGTCGAAATTGGGGACTATACTCGGTAATAGAATATATTTTCGATATAAAATTCAAAATATTTGAAAATGATTCGTGTGTTTATCAAAATAACCCCCAAATTCGAATGGGAATATAATTCACAATTGGAATTTGGGAGTTATTTCCCCCGAATTCCTTTGGACGTTATGTCACTGAACTAAAAAAGGATAGTAAAACCATATTGTTTCTATATAATCAAGATATTATTTGGTTTGCTGATTTGTTCAACTTAATGAAACTAAATTCGATTTAAAAATATTAAAACTCAATAAACTAAAATTTATTCAAGTCATAAAAAATTAATTTAAACATAATGCAACACATAAATTAGCTGCTTAATTATATATTGCATTTTTATATTATACACTTTTTTAATTATTATTATTTTTTTTATTTTCTAATTATTATTTATTTATTACAATTTTTTTATTAGCTCACCGCAGATTTTATTATTTTTCACACGAGCAACTACTATATGTGTGCGTGCAGCTGAACGATTAGTTGTTGCATAAAATTTATTATTTACTTTGAAGAATAAACAAAAAAATAAAGAAGGTACTAAAAATTTCCCCACAAAAATAGGCAGGAAAAGTGCACTTTTCGTGTGTAAATCATGCAAAATTTGAATTTAATTACGTCAACCTTTAGCGGCCACTATAAAGATGCCGGAAAGCGTTAAAAACTAATTTAATTTCATGTATATGAACTGCTTTTTAAATGAAGTTTATTTGTTTTTTTTTTGGTTTTTGTTGATTATGTTAAAACAGCACACAATTTAATAGCTTTAAACAGTTTATATCAAGATATGGCATTAACCTTTTAGAACAAGAATCGTAAAACTCGCGTAAAGTAGTAATAAAAATAGTAGTGAAATATAATAGTAAAAAATAGTAGTAGAATACAGTAGTAGCATATAGTAAAGAATATAGTAGTACCATATTGTAAGGAATATTGTAGTAGAATATAATTAAAGAATATTAAACAAAAATGTATCCTTCATAACTTTTCTGAATATCTATAAAGATGATCTCGAAGTATTTTCGAATCGATTTTTATTGACATTGAGAACAATAATATCAAAACGTTTAAAATAATACAGTAACATATTACGCAATATCAAAAGTCTTCACTTAAAAAGTCAGTTTGACGTCTATTTAAAATATAAAAAATATAAAAAATGTGTATTCTGAGAAATGCTATGCTAAATCTGTAATTTGGGCTTACAAATTTCAAATTCTTTTCCGAAAATTATTCGTCATTGCCAACCAACCCTTGAAAATAATTTCAAGATACATTACTTTTGACGTTGAGTTTATCCCAAAGACAATTCTTACCCAGAAAATTATTTAATTTAAAGAATTCTTGCCCAAGAAAATTCATTTCGAAGTTAATACCCATGATAAGTCTTCTTTGAGCTAATTCTTCCTCAAGACAATTCTTTCTTTCCCGGGCAAATTTGTATTCGATCAATTCTCCCCGAGATTTGACTTTTCCAAGATTATCTCATTTTAAATAATTCTTTCCCAAGAGAATCCATTTGGGAGTTAATTTTCATGATAAGTCTTCTTTGAGTTAATTCTTCCCCAGGACAATTCTTTCATTCCCGGGAAAATTTGTGTACGATCAATTCTCCCCAATATTTGACTTCCTCAAGTAATTCATACCCAGAAAATTAACTTATTTTAATAAAATTCTTTCCCAAGGCATTTGGAAATTAATTTCCATGATAAGTCTTCTTTGAGTTAATTCTTCCCCAAGACAATTTTTTCTTTCCCGAGCAAATTTGCATCCGATTAATTCTCCTTGAGATTTGACTTTCTCAACTAATTCCAAGACAATCTATTTGGGAGTTATTTTCCATGATAACTCTTCTTTGAGTTAATTCTTTCCCAAGATAATTCTTTTTTTCCTGAGCAAATTTGTATCCGATCAATTCTCCCCGAGATTTGACTTCATCAAGACAATTCTTATCCAGAAAATTATCTCATTTTAAAAAAATTATTTCCCATGACAATCCATTTGTGTGAGATTTCCCATGATTAAATCTTCTTTGAGCTAATTATTCCCCAACACAATTCTTTCTTTACCGATCAAATTTTTATCCGATCAATTCTCCCCTAGATTTGACTTCCTCAAGACAATTTTTACCCAGAAAATTATCTAATTTAAATAATTCTTGCCCAAGACAATTCATTTCGAAGTTAATATTCAGGATAATTCTTCTATGAGTTAATTCTTCCCAAGACAATTCTTTCTTTCCCGTGCAAATTTGTATCCGATCAATTCTCCCCGAGATTTGACTTCCCTAAGACAATTCTTACCCAGAAAATTATCTCATTTTACAAAACTCATTCCCAAGACAATTCATTTGAAAGTTAATTACCGTGATAAGTCTTCTTTGAGTTAATTCATCCCCAAGACAATTCTTTCTTTCACCAGCAAATTTGTATCCGATCCATTCTCCCCGAGATTTGACTTCCTCAAGACAATTCTTACGCAGAAAAATGTCTAATTTAACGAATTCTTGCACAATACATAATTCATTTTGAATTTATTATCCATAATAGTCTTTTTTGAGTTAATTCTTCCCCATGACTATCTTTCTTTCCCGAGAAAATTAGTATCCGATTAATTCTCCCTTAGATTTGACTTCCCCAAAACAATTCTTATCCAGAAAATTATCTCATTTGAAAAATACTTTCCCAATACAAGCAAAATTGTAACCGACCAATTCCGCCGTTGTCAAGTTTTATCCGGACATTTCTATATTCTTTCCTGAAACAATTCTTCACCGAGATGTTTATTTTCTGTCCAAGGTACTTCATATTCCATCATTTTTCACCACTATTTCCACGACAATTTTTCTAACATTAATATTTCTTCTTATCAAAATTATTTTTTTCCTGAGACAATATTTATCCTAGAATTCTATCCGGAAACAAATCATTCCCGACACATTTCTTTTCTAGAAAGGTTTACACGATAGAGAAAATAGCTAGAGATAGAGCAAAATAGAGCAAAAAATCTCATAGAGCTGTGTAAACACTACATAGAGCTCCACGTAGGGAGCTCTACGGTAGATTTTTTCTCTATCATGTATTCGAGCCTTAAGACATTTTATTCCAACGAGACATTACTTCCCAGAGACATTTCATTATCGCGAGTCAATTCTATTTCCAGATAATTCAATTCCCAAATAAATCTATGCCTAGATAATTTATTTCCGAAAAAATCTTTTCAAGAAAATTATATCCTCAGACAATTCTTCCCTGAGACAATTCTTCCCTGAGACAATCCTTCCCTGATACAACTATTTATCCTTGAGGCAAATCATTCTCCGCGAAATAATTTTGACTCGGACATTTCATTCCGGTGACTTTTTATTTTAGAAAACATTCTATTTCCCAACAATTCGTTCTAGTTATTATTAATTTCGGAAACAATTCTTCGCTGTAACAATTCTCCTCCGTCAATTCAAGACAAGATAATTTGTTCCTGATATAATTCCTATCCAAAACAAATCTTTGTGAGAAAAGAACATTTCTGAGACACTTTATATCCATCCCATATCTAGATTAATTTGTTTGAACAATAAATTTAAAAACAACAAATTCATTGATGATTATTTTCTCACGCTCTCTGACGCCAACGACTTTAAATTTCATCAACAGCAATTCGAGAAAATGGAGCAACAATTTGAAAATAAATAAAAACTGAAATAGTTTGTAAAATGAAAACCAAAAAACAAGTTAATTTTCCAGCTGTTAATAGCAAAGACAAAAATAAAATAAAGAAACTGCAGTAAGGAAAAATAATAAAATAAGGTAAAACCTGTAAAATTAAAAATACAATAAACAATATACAATACAAGTATCTGCTAGATACAAGTGATACAAACATATCTAAATAAAATAAATAAATAAATATGTTGCAGGCAGCAGCATATTTGATTGAATAATAAAGAGTATAAACAAAAGCAATTTCAATTATTATGTTATAGCATTGTTGTTGTTATTGTATTTTTTATGCGACCGAGCCAGTCAAGTCAGACAGCTAGCTCAATAGATACATTCGATAGATACTACTACATCATGTGGGCGATTACACAATTTCATAGCGAACAGCTAGATACACACAACGTGCACGTTTTACTACTGAAAATAAAACAAAAGCAAAAACAAAGTAAATATAAAAAAATAAAAACAAACCGACGAAGCACGACTGGCAGCAAAAAGTATCTGCAGCAAAAACAGCAGCACGCGAGTTGGGTTAAAAAAAAAAAGAAATAGCAAAAGTAAAATAGCAAAAAAGAGTAAAAAAAGAGTACGAGAAAAATAGCACAAAAGCAAACAGCAAACTCAGCAACAACAAACACAACCTCTGACAATAGAATGCAAATAGAGTATCTTACAGATACAAGTTGTCGTCAGCAACCACCACGTGAAACTTTGTGACTGTGCGAATAAATAAAAATCTATCAAAACAAAAACTAATGCCAACCAGCAGCAGCAACGAACGAACGAACGAAGAAGGCAGCAATAAAGCAAAACAGCAAAACAATAGAAAATCAATTTTTGCATTTGTCAGATACACAGAGAGTCTGTCTGCAACTTGCAGATACAAAACACGCGCGCACAGACCAACTACAAATGCAGGGAGGCTGCTGCCGCTGCATTGCATGGTTACTTTCTGCATTTGTTGCTTCGTTTTTTTTTTTCATTATTTTTTATTTCATTAGTTTTTGAGGTTGAGTAGGTGCAACGAATTACGAAAAATATAAAAATAAAAATATCAAAAAAAAAAATTAGTTGCAAACACAGCGTTAAAAATGTGTGAAGGTAAAAAGTTTTTTGTGTGTGCGAGGAAGTGACACAGAAAAATAGAAAAATCACAGTCATACAAAAAAATTTCAATGTACAAAACAAAAAATAAATAAAAAAAAAAAATGAAATGAAAAAAAATAAAACAAAATAATAAAACTACTGCCACAGATGTTGATGTAGGTTGGGTTATCGGCTGAAGCGAAAGGAAGGTGTGTTTGTCGGATGGTTGGATGGATGGTATGACAAAAAGATACAAACGACAATTAACTGAAAGTGGTAACTTTTTGGTATCCGGTCTTTAAAAAGTATCTCAAATGGTGTTTATTGTTCTCCATTCATTAAACACTTCAAATTTTAACCCGTAGTTTATAACTTCAAAGTGCTATATTTAACAATTTTATATAAAAACTCCTGCATTAAATATATTACAATGAAACGAGTCAATGACATCACTCTTCTAAGTCCACATCACTCTTCTAAGTCCAAATAACAGTTTTTATATCATTCATGTACCTCTATTATTCTGTGATATATATAACTACTATGTTATATTATTCAAAGACATTGTTAACAATTATATGTCTATTTTAAAACAATTTTATGTTTATTAAAATTATACTTTTTTTTTTAATCTACAATGTCACACAGCACACCAAAATATTCTCAATTCTTAACTGGAAAATTATTTCTTTTTAATAAAATTAAACCCCGGAACACTTTATTACCGAACAAATAATTGTCCGTGATCATTTTTCAATTATTGCCATGAACATTCATCCATGACTTAATTCTTCCCCAAATAACTCTTTATTCTCGTAAAAGTTTATATCCGAAGAATTCGTCCAGTGTCAAGTTTTACCCGGACAATTCTTCACACAAAACTATTCTTCTCCTATACATTTCATTTACGCGTTAAAATACTGTGCGCAGACTATTCATTCTTTCGATATATATCTTTCTCGATATATTTCTATCCCGTGACAATTCTTTCATCCCCGAGAAATTCTGTAATCTTCCCCAAATTATTTCTTCCATAAATCAATCGCTAAAACAAATCTTCTTCCAAAGTATTTTATTTCCGCTATACAATACTGTTTGCAGACTACTCCCCCGCTATATTTCTTTCCCGAGACAATTCTTTCAACCACGAAAAACGTATATCCAGCCAATTCCTCCAATGTCAACCTTACTCGGACAATTCTTCTCTATAACTATTCGTCTTTGAAACAATTCTTCCGCTAGACATTTATTATGGCAATGCTGTTCGCAGACTTCTGTTCCCAGACTATTCTGTTGCCAGACTATTATTTTCCAAGATAAATTAGGATAATTAAAATGTACTTTTTATCTACAAAGTTACTCAGCAGTACCCCGACTTATTTACAATTGTTACCCGGTTAAAAATTTATTTCTCAAAAATATTTATCCGAGACATATATTCTCGAGACATATTATTTCCAAAATAATTTGGTCCGAAAGAATTATTTCCATGAAAATTCTTCGTTGTGTTAATTCTTCCCTGTGACAATTCAATCATCCACGAGAACATTTCATTTCTTAACCATTATTCCAGTGTTAAAATTTATCCGTACAATTTTTCTCTAAATCGATTCGTCCCTGAAACCATTCTTCCCCGAGATATTTTATCCCACAAGACCATGCTGTTCACAGACTATTCTTTCCCGATATATTTACTTCTACATATTTTCCCCGAAGCAATTCATTCTTTCGCAAGACAAAATTTTGAAAGTATATATTCCCCAAAGACAATTTTTTCCCCCGAGATTATTCTTCCCCGGAAACGAGGTAATACTTTTCCGAAGAAAAAAACTTCCTGAGATAATTCCCGAGTAAATTATTTCATCCTCGAAACAAATTTTACCCGGAGAAGTATTCAAAAGAAAAATCTTTCCCGAGACATTTAATTTCTGCGAATACCTTTTTGCAGTGAAGTCTTTCTCAAGACATTTCACTACCGAGATAATTCAATATAATAGAAGATGGATCTATGAAACAAAATTGTACTGCCAGTAATAAAAACATATGTTTTTAAATTCCTACCCGTGTAAAATATTCAAAAAGAAAGTATTCAAAAAGAAAATTCTTTGGCGAGACTTTTAATTTTCGTGGATGTCTATTTCCAGAGAATTCTTTCTCGAGACATTTCACTACCGAGACAATTCAATATAATAGAAGATGGATCTAAGAAACAAAACTATACTTGGCATTAATAAAAACAATTACGTTTATATTCCTACCCTCGTAAAATAGTTCCTCCCCGAGACAATATTTAACCAAATTAGTATTGAATAAGAAAATTCTTTCCCTGACATTTAATTTTCGAGGAATTCTATTCCCCGACAATTCTTTCACTAGACATTTCAATCCCAAGACAATTCAATAAAATCTCACTGAATCTAAAAAAAAACAAAAATATACTTGCCATTAATAAAAAATACCTTTACCTTATACAGAATATTATACCCCCCATTATAATTCACAAACATACCATTCACAAAAAGTGACTCCAAACAACAAAACCTATTAACTTTTAACGAGAATTACTAAATGTTATGAGAAAAATGTTAAAACATGTCAGACTTTCAAAATACAATGTGAAAAATAACAGAACCTATTGCTTTTATCCATATGGGGTATTTTAATCAAAACAAATAAAGTCCAAGTGCTAATTTCCGCATTGGGTAACACTACCGCCGAACCAACAAGAGAGCTAGCTCTATAAAGTTTTCCCGAAAGAGAATTTAACAAATCAATGTTACGAGTGTTGCTTTATATGCTCGTGTGCATTTTTATGGAGTTTTTATTATTTTTTTTATACTTTTTTTTCGTATTTTTTTTTATTACAACACTGGAATGTGCAACAACAACAACGACGACGACGATGACAACAATGCAACTGCATTTGCAGCAACACTGCGAAATAGTAGCAAAAAGTGTTTGCGTGCCAATTTTTTTTTTTTTTTTTGCTCAAACATGAGAAGTATGCGCCGCACGGTATTTGAGACGACTGAGTGGAGTGAGTGCCTCACGAGGCTGTGTGAGTGTGCAATTTTAAAAAACACTTTTTGTTGTAGTTGATATTTTTTGGATTTGTTTAGAGTTGCAGTTTTTATATATAAATATTTTTTTATTTTATGTTTAAATGGGAATAAGTGGCAAAGTGAAATATAATGAAAATAGAGAAAAGAAAGAAGTTGCTGAAAAAACACCGAAGTGTTGCCAACTACTTGTGCACGCTTGAGGGCGTTGCATAGAATTTAATTAGAGAAAAATAACTACATTTTAATGAATATTCGTTGAATATTTATGGCATACCAACGAGCAGCCAGTGAACGAATTCAAGTGGCTATGAAAATGTGTTGTAGTTTCAATTAAATAGTTTTTTTTCATCTTCTTTTGATATAATGCGCTACACTAAAAGTGTAATTGTCGCTTGAGTTTGGTCATCCGTTTGTAATGCGCAGAAAGAGGCGTGGCAGGTATGGGAAATATTTGCTCAGTGTCAGCTCTTGAGTCGATGTAACGATGACCAATTGTCCGTCGCTTTTTGTCTGTTGAATTCACGTTTAAACTAAAACAAAAAGTCGTAACTCAATGAAAATCAGAACTTAGATTTCTTCTTTATCTACAATGTCTGTTATTGAAAATGAGTGTGATTGGTTGACATGTGACCGGATAACAGGTCACTTTTGTACTTTATCACATTTTTAATTTATTATTTTCATTTAAAGTATTATTATGCAAAGTTAACTTTTTCTAAATTAACTCCTTTATTTAATGGTCAATCTCTTAACAAAACAAAAAATCAAATGTGATGCCTTTAAAGTCTATATTAGTTACACCTACTAATATTTGTCCGTCTAACATCAGTTGAATTCACGTTTATAGCCAAACAACAAGTGCTGAATCAATGAAAATCTAAACTTAGATTTCTTTTATATATGCGCTATCTGCTATTGAAAATGAACGTGATCGGCCTATCTGTAACTTATTTTTCGCACACATTTGTAGATTTACCAGAAAAAACGTCAACCACGACCGTAAAATTTAAAATGCTCAAATCTTTGAAACAACACTGGATTTGGAATCTTAAATAACTGAATCTAAATATCTAAAAAGAAATTTCTATTCTGTTAACGGTAACTTATAAAAAATACTCATAAAATTAAGTTACAATCCCATTTTTTACGTATTTTGAGTAACCAAATTAATTAACTTAAAGACATCTGTTTTTTCAGTTAACATGAATAATTATTTCTTAATCTTAAAAATAATGATCCAAATTAAAATAACGGAAAATGTCTAGAAATTGTTTGACAGCTAATTGAAATCTGTCCCGTCCGGAAGTTTGAGTACCAAAAGTGTAATACTACTGTATAAAATATATATAAAAAAAAATTTAAAAAAGGTAAAAAAAATTAAACAACTTCTGAAAATTTGTACTATTCAAATCACTTTTTATTTCGAAATAATGATTATTAATATTGTAGCCGCGGTAGCTCAGTGGTTAGTGCGTTTAGCTGCGAGCCGAAAGGTCCCCGGTTCAAGCCTGGACTGGGGCTAACAACATCTTTTCATAGAAACATTTTTCTATACCGCGCTACCTCTCGGCAGTAAATGGCAAACCAACGAGAGTAAAACATTGCCTATGAAAAGCTCTCACTCGCCGTTCGGATTCGGCAATAAACTGTAGGTCCCACCACTTTGAGTACAAATATAACACGCACAGCTCAAAATGGTGAGAGAGCTCGGCCGAAGTTCTAAACAGGACTGTAGCGCCAAACTATTATTATTATTACTTCAAAATTGTGACCTAAACTACCTTTCGTTTTTTTTTTGTGTTGTACATATCTATTTCGTTTTGGTATCCCCAGACCCTGTTCCAGCTGTGTGCAAGACATCCGTAGGTGTTGATGGCTTCACCTTGATTTTGGTAAACGTGCCGCACCGAGTTAAGACACCATAAACAAATTGTATCTCTTTTTTTTTATAAATAAATACATACTTGCTTTTGCTTTTTAATCAGCTTATAAACGTTTGACAGCATTTCACATAGCATATTGACGACTGTCATACCATATTAGTCACAACTCGTTTCATGTCATTATGTTATTTGTTGTTGTGGTATTCAAAGAAAAGTGTTATAAAAATACAATAAAAAATAAAAAAATAATTAAAAAAATAAAAAAAATTCAATAACAAAAAAAAAATAATAATAATCAAAGTAGTAAAAAAAAACTGGCTGTCGATCAAAATAAAGACGACAAAAATAAACATTGATGTTTAAATAAAGCATATTCAACGAAATTAGACACACACACACAATGACGGACGGTTGTCCCTACATAGATACCTTGATACTACAACCAGACACCGGCAGATACAGCTACATACGAACATAACCAAAAAAAAAAAACAGAAGGGTTTGGAATTCCGAAAACCCGGGACATCACAAAAAATAAGTCCCAAAAATCTCGATATTATTCAATGCACAAAATATATTTGCATCATCACTAGATTGTCAATAAAAATAAACAATAAAAATGGGCAGTAAAATCCTATTGAATGTGTAGCCTAATTAATAACTGAACTAATACTAATTTTTTTAAAAATAGATTTTATACATATTTCAGCTCTAATATGAGATAGTTTCCGTTATTTTATTTTGCCCCTATCCCATAAGTCTAGTAATTTTTAAAAGACTCCGTGATTGGAACCCCCTAAATCACAGATATTACGTGATACGACTGTATACAAAGCTAACGCCAACAGACGGGAGCAAAAAGTAAAAACATTGATAACCTTTTTCAATGAAATATTATTTATGTATTTACGATGTATGAAATTGCAGTGACACAAACACAATTATTGATAATTCAAGTTAATGACTTAGATTCAAATAAAATGAAAAAATAAATAAAAATTTATTATTTTTAATAGAATTTTGCTCGTTGGACTGTGAGTATTTCAGGGAAAATACAATGTTGTACTTATTTTTTTTTTTAATTTTATGATTTATAATATAAATAACAAGTTTATTACACAATTTTCAAATTTACCTTGACAACTCTTCACCGTGACAATTCTCGCCGAGACAATTCTATGGGAAACAATTGTGACTGGGAAGAATAGTCCGGTGTTGAATTGTCTCGGATATGAATTGGCGAAAAATAATAGTCCGTAACCCAAATATTCCTACAATAATTCGAAAAATCAAGTGCTCAAGCTCACAATTCTTGAATCGAATTACATTTGATAGACTTTATGATGTCGGACTTAAAATTTGAATAGAGAATAGAAACTTCGTGAACAATGAATATTATTTCATAGTTAATCGGAGAAGATAATAAAAATGATATCCTCACTATCAGCCAAAGGGGCGAATATGTAATATTTGACATTTTTGTTTTTTACATTTTTGAATGTAGTTTTTTTCTCAAGTATACTGTGGTAAAATCATGTGTGGTTTTGTTGGATATTTCTGCCCACAAAAGGCAAAACCAAAAGAACGAATTTGAAAAATTGAAAATCTTGTCATGCCAAAAAGGCAAATCTTTTCGGTGTTTTACCAGAACTTTTTATTGGCACAAGATAAAGTAATGTTTTAAAGGCATGAATTGATTGTTTATTTTAAAAGCACCAATTATTTAAAAACATTATGCAAACATTTTTCCAAAATTCGAAAAAATATTTTAAAATAATGATACCAATTGTTAGGTGCTTTCAAAACAAACAATTAATTGCTTCACAGTACCATTTTATCTTGTACCAATAAAAAGTTATGGCAAAAAAACGAAAAGATTCGCCCTTTCGGCATGACAAGATTTTCAATTTTTCGATTTTGCTATTTACAAGCGATAACTTTTTATTGTTACAAGATAAAATAGTTATGCAGAGGCATTATTTGTTTGTTTTTAACGCACCTATTTTAAAATATTTGTTTGAATATTCGTTATTTGCAAAAAAAAAAATAGCAAATAATTTAAATAATGATGCCAATCGATAGGTGTTTTGAAAGCAGACAATTAATACCTTTACATTACTATTTGAACGTGTACCCATGAAAAGTTATGGTAAAAAATAGAAAAATATTTGCGTTTTGATCAGGATATAGTCACATAAAATCCGTATTTATAATTCATTTAGTTGTTTAAATCAAAACATATTTTATATACCTTATGGTAATTGCTGAATAATCCAAAATAACAAAAAAAAATGAAAAAATTATAATTTTTAATACTCTTTAAAGGAATTCAAACTTTAAAATTTGATTTCCATACATTTTTAAAAATGCACATTCGCTTCTTTGGCATGTTATGATCATATTCAGAATCCGAAATAAAGCTATATTCTGTGATAGATATAACCTTGATATGTTCTTCTAATTTATCGGGTTATGATAAAAAAAAATCCAATAATCAGTTCCCAATCATGACCCTTAAAACACAATACTAGGTTAATACATTTTGGAATATCTCTTTTTAAATTAAATTCGAATTTGATCAAGATCATTCATAAGTAATAAAATAATTGCTGTAAAAAACTTTCAGAGACATTTAGTATCTAGCTAAATTAAGTCACTATTTTTCATTATTAAAAGATCTCCGATTTAATGTATAATTAGTCACTAATATGGTATCATAACTACTTTATCATGATTAAATAAAGTTGTAGAAATTCTCATTAAAACCTAATTAAAATTAATTAAAAAGACTTTGTGGATAAGGTTAATTAAAGGCGAGGGCGCTACAGTTGAAAAAATATACTTCGAAAAAATTTGAAGATATTATATATAAAAAAAGGAATGATATTATATGCTAAGATATTACTTTAAAATTTAAATATTTTTAGACAATAGAATCTTAATACATGCACAGACACAAAAAATCATCATCATATTGATGAATTTCGTTCAAGATTCATTGTATTGAGGAACGATTCGTAATATTGATAACTACAAAACATCAATGTTATGAATTCATTATCAATTTGATGAATGATCGAAAAAGAGTTCTTCTGTATGATAAAGTGTAAGTGAAGAATATGTTTGATCATATCAATGAACAAAATATATAAAATACAACATGTTTCATATCATATTGAAGAATGCTGTTCATAAAATCGAATTTCAATCAAAATATTTATTTTTCGTTCATTTTTTGCCATATTTCTCAGTTCTCAAGTAGTTCTTGTATGTTATATCTCTTATAATGCTTGCTGGTCATGCATAAATTAGTAAAATGTTATATAATATATTTATTTATATTTATAATTAAAACTTTTTATTAATTTATAAAAAGAAAAATTTCGAAAAAAAAAAATTTATATATATAAAAAAAATCGAAAAAAAAATTCGAAAAAAAAATTCGAAGCACAAATTTTGGGACAGAAAATTTATTTCAAAAAAAATGTTGGGACAGAAAATTTACTTAAAAAAAAAATTGTTCGGACAAATTATTTTTCGAATAATTTTTTTTTTTGTACACACATTTTTATTCAAAGAATTTTTATTTTTTGATAATTTTTTTCGAATTTTATATTTTATTGATTTTTTTCGAATTTTATTTGCGAATTTTTTTTTAATGTTTAAAAAAAAATTCATCAATTAATTTAATCTGATAAAAAAAAAAATATTAGTCTTTTTCATAAAATATTTTAGAAATCAACCAAGCAGTATTTAACAATTAAATAACATAAACCGTCTAGAAATTATAAAAGCATTAATTTGTGAATGGAGACAAATATTTGTGGTAAAATTTGATGTTTAAGAACATCATATTGAACATTAAAAACATTTAATTGTAATTTAAGGAATGAAATCAGCCATATGATGAATGTTAGTTGGTTGAAAAATAAAATAATCATATTGAAATTTTTTTTTCTGTGTATCAATAAATGTTCAGTTAGCTACATATTTTGGGGTTAGCTATAGTTCTTCGTCGATAAAAGAAAGAATTTTCTGGGCATGATTTTTTTCCAGGAATAATTGCCCTGAATGTGTTCGTTTTGGATGAGGAATTATCGGAAAAGGCTTGTTTAGTTTGTTTTATATTCACGAAACTCCATCGCAAGCTTCGATGCTGTGTTATGGGATTCGAAAATGTTTGTTGTTGAATTCGCACATGTGCACTCAGAGGAAGACGCCAGTTAGTTGTTGTGTTCGATTTATCGTTACAGAAGTGATCAAAGAAAGCAATAACAAAACACATGCAAAGTTCAGTCTAAAAACGCAAGTCCGCTATTCTGTGAATTATTGTCAAAAAAAAAAACAACTTCTGATTGTATTTGTGTTGCGGATGCAAAATACGGAAATGGAAATAGCATTTGTTATTCTTGAGTTTTCTTGAGTTATTTTAAAACTATGGATTTTTGTTTGACAATTACTTCATGAGAAATTATTATTCCGGGCAGAACAACCTCTGGTAGAATATTATCGGACAATATTATTCGATTCGCCTATTTTGAATTATGTTCAATTAAAAGTAGTCGATAATACCAAACACAAAATAAAGGCTTGTTTTAAAAATCGATTAACCATTTATGAAAATTGTGTGAATATAATTGTTATGCATATAATAAACTACATAAATATATTCTATAAATATTTCAATTAATATTGAAAATTTTACAGTGTAGTTAAAATCAAAATTTCAACACAATATTACTCTTGTTTTAAATATATTACACATTTATGCATAACATATATTGTGTATATTTTATTGTGGTTCCCACATGATAATGACTGTAATTAAAGCCACGCTTATCAAAGCAACCATATCCGCCGACGCTGCCGTTCCGTTGCCGTTGCCGTTGCTGGACTTGCGGATACAGGGTGGTGTTCACTTGCTAATGACTGCATGCGCCGCATATTATGCGGTTTTCAAGTTTTTCACATGCATTTTTCATGCACTACCCGGCCGACCAACTGCAATAAGAAAACTGAGTAGCAGTTGTTTTTTACAGATAGAGATACTCAGATGTATCTGCTGGGTAAGCAGTTGTATCTAGCAGCTGAGAGTTAAACACTGGACGTGTGTACGCATGGTTAGATAATGAAAATGCCGTCATGATGATGATTATGATGATGACGATGATTATGATGACCATAACATAATGTAGAATTCCAACAAATATACAAACAGCATATTGTATCTAGATACAAAGTGCTAGTGCTTGGTAACCGGTAGATACATGAGTGCTGTCCACCGCATGGCGATGGTATTACGTTCAACAAAACAACTCGTCGTGAACCGAATGAACAGGTACAACATACGAAGATGCAGTAAAATGTTTAAAGAGGTTGCAAAGAAGAGAAGAGGGTACATGAAAAAAAAACGTAGAAACAAGTTTCAATGTGAGCTCGAGATACTTTTGTGGAGACAAACGGCGCGGGGCTAAAGCGCCATGTAACAGAAAGAGTAAGGGGAAGAAAGAGTAGGGAAGGGGGAATATTTCAAACGCGCCGTGCATTTAAAGCAGTGGGTCTTTTAGGTACGTTGTCGATGGTAGAACCATAACGTACTACTAGCCTCTAACATAACATCTTGGCGTTGTTTTTTTTTCCTTTTCTTTTGCTGTTGTAGATTTTACCAAACTTGAGTTATTTTTTTTTTGTTGTATTTATTTGTATTTCACTTTTCTTTAGAGATTCCTGCGCTAGCTAGGTTCTATGCCAAGTGCCATCAACAGTGAACGGCTGGCTGCTGTGACGACGACCCTCCTTGGAGCCGGATAACTAAGTGTGTGTCGTGGGGTCATTGTGTGCTCATCTCCATGCGACTTGAATATTAACCAGCAAAGAGGAAATTTCTACACTTGTAAGTGTTCTATGCTGTAGCGTGGTCTCAGAACAAGCAACAACAAACCAACTGGGGGGAGGGGTAGGGGGGACTCCAGAAATAAACACACATGCCACACGAAAACTCAGGGAAGCATGAAAATCATGGAAATAGAAAACATGCCCAAGTCTAGGAAAAAACGTTCAAAAGATAAGAAGCAAAACATAAATGCTGTTAATTTTTTTGCTTTTCTTCTTCTTTTACTTTTCTATACTCTTTTATTAATATGTAGTCACATAGCTTTGTACTTAATTTGACGACGAGGTCAAATTATAGATGGCAGGGCCGGGCGGAATAGATAGAGGTTAGTTTGACGCTGACATTAGTACAAAGATTTAAGACAATTAGTGCGCACACTTTAGATATTCATTTGGAAATGAAATGTGTTGACGGCAAAGTTTGTTAATTCCGCGTATGAACTTGCCGGAAAGATTAGTTGCTAATTTATGCTAGGGTGTGCGCTTCAATCCAAGTAGATAGCTATATAGTATGAGTCAGTTAAAGTAGAATCATTATTTTATAAAAAAAAAAATAACATTGTTGCAGACTAGTTGACGCTTCGACATATGTATGTACCTTATTGATTCCCACGTTCTTTTTGCAATTACTATAGTACCTATTGTTTAAATTTAGTTCCGTCTTTTAATTAGCTAACTCTTATAATTAAGAAGTGTTAAAATTATGAAGTGATAATAGCTATTGGTATCATTCTAAGGCAGCCTAATTATGCATTCACTCTAATTATTCATTCAGCTAGTTGTTAAATGTTGAATGCTCGGCATGGTATTATTTCGATTAATTTAAAACTGGTTCTATTAAATAATAAAGCATTATTTATATGAATTCAGCTAAAATCAGATGTGAAGTTTATTCATTCTTTTTATTTCTTATGGTTTGTGTTCATATTTAGCTATTTATTGGAGTCTCTTAAGCTCAGTTAATTCATTCTTCTTAATTCTTATTGGTTTGTGTTCATTTTCAGCTATTCTTTGAAGTCTCTTAAGACCAAGTCAATAAATACGTCAAATTTTAGATTCATTCTTTACAATCTTGGTGAATTTAAGATATGCCGGAATATATATTTTGAAATTCCAATAATTGAAGACATAATTTATTCGTACGTACACATTATAATACCTACCTAAAATAAAACGTTGTATTTCATTGAAGAATTGCCCAGATAAAATTTGTACAGCTTTTGAATTGTTTTCGGAAGAAATATACGGGGAAGAATTGTACGGACAATAATGGTACGGATAAAAATTGTCAATGGAAGAATCGTGTTGAGGATGAATAGTCCGGAGAAGTACTTTCCGATTTAAGAATTACGCTTGTTTGGAGAAGAGATATAGATGAAAGAATTTACCCAGGAATAATCATGTCGAGGAAGAATTGTACGATATAGAATTGTGTTGAGAAGAAATACACGGGAAAGAATTGTGAGAGAAAGAATTGCACGGATATGAATTGTTCGAGGAATAAATTTTCAGCTTTTGAATTGTTTTTGAAAGAAATATACGGAGAAGAATTGTACCATCAATAATGGTACGGATAAAAATTGTAAATGAAATAATCGTTTTGAGGAAGAATTGTCCGGAGAAGTACTTTCCGATGTAAGAATTGTACTATTAACACTTGTTCGAAGAAGATTTATAGATGAAAGAATTTACCCAGGAATAATCATGTCGCGGAAGAATTGAACGGTATAGAATTGTGTTGGGAAGAAATGCACGGGAAAGTATGTTGAGAGAAAGAATTGTACGGATATAAATTGTTTGAGGAAGAATTTTTCAGAGAAGATTTATCCGGAGTTAGAATTCTGCAAGTAACAATTGTCCAAAGTAAGAATTAAACGAGTAACAATTGTCGAGAGAACAATTGTACGAGAAACAATTGTCGGGAGAAGAATTGTACGAGAAACAATTGTCGGGAAAAGAATTGTACGGTTAAGAATTTCCGAGTAGGGTTCGTGTTGGTGAAGAATTGTGCGAAAAGAATGCTGTTGGGTATGAACACATTCAAAAATTGTATGGAGCAGCATTGTACGGTAATGTATTGTATGGATATGAATTATCCAGAGTTTATATTACGGGATGTACCGCGACAAGTCGAGTAAATTAATCGATTATCTCAGAAGATTTGCACGGAGAAGGATTGTCCGTGGTTTAAATTGTCTCGAGTAAAAAACAATTGTCCAAGGAATAATTTTTCGAAGGAGTATTGTGTCTGAAGTAATTTCTCGAGAAGGTACGGGTAAGAGTATGTATCACGATAAGTCGTGTGCTCGGATCTAGTAACTCAGAAAATAGTATAGAAATGGCTTATAAAGCTTAAGTCTAAAATCCACGCATTGTGCATCTGAAATATGATGAAAATTCTACGAAAAATAATGGTACGGATAAGAATTGCCGTGCATTTCGTAGCCGCGGTAGCTCAGTGGTTAGTGCGTTGGACTGCGAGCCGAAAGGTCCCCGGTTCAAGTCTGGACTGGGGCTAACAACATCTTTTCATAGAAACATTTTTCTATGCCGCGCTACCTCTCGTCAGTAAATGGCAAACCTACGAGAGTAAAACATTGCCTATGAAAAGCTCTCACCCGCCGTTCGGATTCGGCAATAAACTGTAGGTCCCACCACTTTGAGTACAAATATAACACGCACAGCTCAAAATGGTGAGAGAGCTCGGCCGAAGTTCTATACAGGACTGTAGCGCCAAACTATTATTATTATTATAAGAATTGTCAATGGAAGAATTGTGTTGAAGAAGATTTATCCCGAGAAGTACTTTCTGATGTAAGAATTGTACTAGTAACACATGTTCGGAGAAGATTTATAGATGAAAGTAATTTCCCAGAAATAATCATGTCGGGGAAGAATTGTACGGTATAGAATTGTGCTGCGAAAAAATACACGGGAAAGAATTTTATAAGAAAGAATTTTACGGATATGAATTGTTCGAGGAAGAATTTTTTAGAGAATATTTGCCCGGAAATACACGGCGAAGAATTGTACGGACAATAATGGTATAAATAAAAATTGTCAATTGAAGAATCGTGTTGAGGAAGAATTGTCCGGAGAAGTACTTTCCGATGTAAGAATTGTACTATTAACACTTGTTTGGAGAAGAAGAATTTCCCCAGGAATAATCATGTCGCGGAAGAATTGTACGGTATAGAATTGTGTTGGGAAGAAATGCACGGGAAAGTATTGTAAGAGAAGGAATAGTACGGATATAAATTGTTTGAGGAAGAATTTTTCAGAGAAGATTTGTCCGGAGTTAGAATTCTGTATGTAACAATTGTCCAAAGTAAGAATTAAACGAGTAACAATTGTCGAGAGAAGAATTGTACGAGTCACAATTGTCGGGAGAAGAATTGTACGGGTTAGAATTTCCTTGGACGGTTCGTGTTGGTGAAGAATTGTGGGAAAAGTATTGTGTTGGTTATGAACACGCACAAGTATTCTATAGAAGCATTGTATGGGAATGAATGTTATAGATAGAAATTATTCAGGATATGTACGAGTTGTACCGCGACAAGTCGAGTAAATTAATCGATTAACTCAGAGGATTTGTACGGAGAAGGATTATTCGTGCTTTGAATTGTCTCGAGTAAGAATAACTTTTCCAAGGAATACTTTTTCGAAGGAGTATTGTATCAGAAGACATTACTCGAGAAGGTACGGGTAAGAATATATATCGCGATAAGTCGACGTGTACACGAATTTAATAACTCAGAAAATATTATGGAAATAACTTTTAAAGTCTAAAATCCACGCATTCTCATTAAGTCTAAAATCCACGCAATCCCATATAGGAAGTGCCGAACTTGACAACGTGGCCAATGCTTAGCCAAACTTGGGCGGCTTGGTAGATTAGTCTTCGCCCAAGACTCGGCCAACTCTGATCTGCCAAGTCTTGGTGAATTAGTCTTCGCCCAATACTCGGCCAACCCTGAACTGCCAAGTCTTGGTGAATTAGTCTTCGTCCAAGACTCGGCCAACCTTGAGCTGCCAAGTCTTGGTTCATAAATCTTCCGCTAAGACTCGGCCAAGCCTGAGTAGACAAGTTCGTTAGTCTTTGATCAGTGATTTACTATATGGTACTTTAGTCAAAAATATTGTGGGGGCCTAACTATAATAAATGGAAACCAGATTTCATATGTTCCTTAAAAAATAATCAAATTTTTATTTTTTTTCCTAATATTTATTAAACCGTTTCTAGTATCAGGCCAAACTTTACACGCCATTAATGGCCCCTTGTTATCGTCCCATGGTTAGAGCAGATTTGGCCCAGAGTTGAGTACTATTAGCGCAAGTCAGGACTGACCTTGGGCATTTGAAATAAGATGGCAATTCATCGAAGCATCTATTAAGGAAACATATATCCGAAGAGCTATAGGCAGAAACGTGTTATCCGTATCGTCACAAGTCGAGTACACTAATCTAGTACCTCAGATAAGGTTTTAGAAATGGGATGAAAGTTAACTCAGTTTATTGTAACCCCTATTAAGGGTAAAATTATCTTGGGAAGAATCGTCAATAAAATGTTATCCGTATCGCTATATTTTTTTAGGCTAATTAATTAACATAGATAACGTTATAGAAATAGGATGAAAGTAACTTCCCAAGTACACGCATTGGTCATCTGAAATGTTATCCTATTTCGTTATCATCGATCCTATAATAATATATTGGCGGTACAGTCCTGAAGAACTTAGGCCGAGTTCACTCTCCATTTGAGCTGTAGGTCTTGTATTTGTAGTCAAACTTGTGGGACAGTTTAATGCCGAATCCAAATGGCGCGGTGAGAGCTTTTTCATGGACATTATTTACTCTCGGTGGTTTTCCATTGTCTGCCGAGAGGTAGCGCGGAAAACATTTTTAAATAAAAAGATCTTGTTCGTTCCAGCACAGATTTGAACATGAGAACTTTTGCCTCGCATTCCAACGCACTAACCACTGAGCTACCGATGCGGAAGTGTTATCCATATCGCGACAAGTCGAGTACACTAATCAAGTAACTCAGATAAGATTGTTGAAATGGGTGAAAGTTATAAGTTCTCGAATTGGTAGTCTGAAATAAGGGAACACTTCATCGTAGCCACTATCATTCAAAAACTATGCTACTATTATATAGTGACACTTAGGTGATAGGGTTATTTTACTTGCTGTCTCTCATTTAATTCCAAGAGTATTAGAGCCCCCAATGACTCATATAAAGTATATGCTATTAAGCTTGACCCGGAACAATGAATGCAAATATAGTCAATTCAATGAACCATGCGTCACTACTGATTATTTGAATTGCCGCTCGTTGAAGTATTCGAAGAAAACTATTAAATTGTAAACTGAATAGTGAAAAGAAAATTTAAATTCAAAAAAATACAAAACAAACAAACAAACAAGAAAAACACCAACTACAGCAATTAAAAACACTGGGGGACAAAGCTCAATGCAACATCATGACCTACAAATAATAACTAACAACACATTTAGTTGGCAAGCGAATAAAACTATAAAACTATCGGGGCTGGCTAAACAAAATGCAGATGCGGCAAAATACAGCCGTGACACCCACTCAAATGAAACTGTTGATGCTATTTGGTGGGTTGGGTGTTCGGTGGAATGGTGAATGGGAGGTGTTGAGATAATCGACTTGAAATGAGGCAGCTGGTGAATTGCTTCCTGATTGTGTGTTTGAAATGCTTAATATTTCTATAGAACGCGAAATGCAATGAATTCACTTCTATACAGAAACAATCGTTTTTGTTGATAGATAAATATTTGAAGTTCTTTTGAACTGCAACATATAGAAATTAATGCAACTGAATGAATAGATGGAGTTGTTTTTGAAATCGGTGTTGTCCCAACAGGAATTGATTTCGATTTAGGGAAAGTGAATGAATGATGAAACGAGAAGAAGGTGGAATTCTAGGCTATCAAGTGTTTTATGGCAGATTCCCGGAATATTTCGCAGTTGGGCAAAAAACAGGCAATATTAGATACAAACTCCAGCTTCTTAAATTTATAGACAAATTCAAAAAGCCTGCCAAAAATGTTATCTAGGCTCGAGAAAATAATGCTGGAACTTCTCGGGAATTTTTCGGGAATATTTCGGTCATATTTCCGGTAAAGACAAGATGTCTCGGGAGGTTATCATCTTTTGTGACAGGCTATCAAATGCTTTAATGCAGATTCCCGGCATATTTCAAAGTTGGGCAGAAAACAGGCATCATTAGATACAAACTCAACCATCTATAGTTTATCGAAAAATTCAAAAAGGCTGCCAAAAATGTTGTCTAGGCTTGAGAAAATAGTTCTGGCATTTATCGGGAATATTTTGGTCATATTTCCGGTAAAGACATAGATAAATGAAGTATTTTGGGTAGTGTAAAATAAATTTTGAAGAATTGTAAAGACAAATTCTCGGCATATCTCGGTTATGAGCAGAAAATAGGGATATTTTGAAGCAAACTCTATAATGACAGATGTATCTGACATTGTTAATGATATGTCACTTTTATATGACATCGATTTTGCGGGTCATCGATATTCTAGAACTGACCTACAAAAACCATTGAAGACCTATTAATGGCAATTCCCACCGGGATATTTAGAGGATTTTTTAAATTTTACAAATTACTTCGAGGCAGACAATTTTAGAATGAACAGGCAAGAACTTTTGTTAAGGACTTATTTGCTTTATTTCTGCGATCGTTCGTTCGTTCGTTTATTTATTTATTGTTTGATTATTTTTATTTGCATTTACTTTGCATGTCCATGTAGCAATCTGTTTGTATAGTTTCCGAGCTATAAACAAACAGAGGCATGTGTATTTTATGAAAAATGTTGAAATTTCAAATAAACCCTGCCTTGCCCGCCGACGTCGACTGCCTGCCAATCGATCGAATGAATGCCAATCGAAAACATTAATAGATTTAAATTAATTTGTTGCTGAATTATTACATGTGCTTGCGTTTGTTTATTTTTATTTTTAGTACGTAATACAGCATAATTTACGAGCAGACACTGAGAAAAGAAAATCACAAATTGAAAAAAAAACAAGTCAAATCATATGGTTATTGCCGGCATTACAACGTTTCACATCTTCTTTTTGATATATGTTTTAATACATAACATTTTCAATATCTCCTACACAAAGAGTAGAGATTTGTTGTGCCAACCAACACTTTGCGCAACCAACTTATTCGGTTCTCTCAACCGCTTAGTCGGTTGTTATTGTCGAAACTAAATGAGTTATAGTTTGTACTGCAACCAATTTCGAACTGTTTTAGAACAATTTAGCACAGATTTAGAACCATTAGGAGTGAGCATAGACTAATATTTCAAGTGCATAGGCTAATATGGCAGTTTCGCCAACAAATTTATAGACAATTCAATTTAACCGAATGAAATTAGTTGGTACAACTAACTTTTTCATTCTTCTAACCACATTTCGAATTTGCGACTATGAACTATGTGCCACGGGCATGAACATAAATAGTGCTAAAAACATGTAATACATTTGAACTGTTGCACTTTAAATTTCAAAAATCTTTAATATACAAAGTCCCATTTTTCTCATTGTATCGAAGAGACTTTCCCAGAATCAAATGCAAATATCGATTCTAAAAGAAACTAAGTGTATTTATTATTTATACTTTTTTTTTTGCTGTGTGTACATTGTGTGTCGTTTATGGGGCTTGTGCTATTCATCTGGTTGGTCGTTGAACCTTTACGTCATGTGTATCAGTATTTGTTTTGGTATTTGGTTCTTGGTGTTTTTTCAGATGTTTTTTTTTTTTTTTTTGCTTTTTATAATATTTTTGTAAAAGTGTATTTCTGTTTTTTTTTTTATTATTTCTCTTTAGTATGTTTATCAGAAAATACTTATCAGCACTGATTTGGAAATTATGTGAATGGTACATTAACGCGCACCAATTTCAACATGGGTTATTTATGAAATCCATTGTAGAATCAATGAATTATATGTTATTTGGAAACATTTTCGACTTGGGCTTACATTCTTAAGTATGATATCAGTAATTCGTTTTAATATATGGGAAGTTTATTAATTTTAAAATAGGCTGCTTTGAAAAACTAATAAAAAAAATTAATATGAAATGTGGTCAATACTCTAGTAGAAGTTTTACATATTAGGAAAGACATACTACCGACCAGATAATGTTTGTCGTGTAACTGATCGAGTTAAGACAAGGTAAAAACACAATTATCAGTTCCCGATCATCACCCTATTACTATTTCTAATAGGATAAGTTCAGAATGATTTTTTTAACATTCAATAGTTAGATTATTACTTTTTTTTGGAATATCTACTAAGATCCACAACAGACTATAACCATTGTTCTATGAATTGTAGTCTAACCCTAAACCCTAAATGAATGCGTCTTGCTTTTTTTGATAATTTAGCTCATACAACCACCGCTTCTGCAGCCAACTTCACTTCGAAACGCACTGTCAAAAATGAGAATTCCAATAGATCTGCGTTCGTACGCTGCGTATTTCATTAGGCTCTATGCAAAATCTTTAAAAATGTTCCGACAGTGTTTGACAGGGTCTAAAGTAACAGGGTCTGGGGTAACAGGGTCTAGGATAAGTAGAAATCTATACAGATAAAACGAAATATACCAGTGTGTCATTCGTTTCGATATCAATATTATTCGTTTCGATATCGTTACATGATCAATGCGAGAATCAGGAGAATACACATGGGACACTTTCTCTAAGCTATATTGAGTGTCAAATTAAACATAGTCAAATTGAACAGAGTTTTCTCGCTATAAGACATTTTACGAAATACAATCGATATTAATAAGAATAACTTAGTATACCATTCATTACGATATCGTTATGAGATCAATGGGAGATGCAGAAGATTTTACATGAAATCCGATAAAAAATCTACCGTAGAGCTCCCTACCGTTCAGCTCTATGTAGTGTTTACACAACTCTATGATATTTTTTGCTCTATCTCTAGCTATTTTCTCTATCGTGTAAACTCGCCCTTATGTCGATATCGGGCATTTAAATGTCATATCTTGTCGTAACAGTATCGTAAATGTTAGCCGGCCTCAGCAGTCCAGAGGTAGCGCGCTGGACTTGCATTCTGAAGGTCTCGAGTTCGAATCCCGACTTGGGCGCTCGAGGTGATATTAACCACAAAATCGTAGAGAATAGATTTTACAGTACAATGGATATAGTCTGCCTGAGTGCTGTGGATCTTAGTAGATATTCCAAAAAAAAAACAAAAAAAAAAAATCGTAAATGTTCGAGAAATTTAAAAAATTAAAAGTGATAAAGCTACGAGTTCGAACTTATTTATCGAAGTTAGTTCGAGCAAGATTCAATGCATGATAGACTGCAATTATATTTTCTCCATATTAAAAAAAATTATAAATCAAACTACAGTATAACAATGGAAGCTGATAGGAAACTTATCTACGTTCATAATTTGTCGTTACATCTACCTCAAATATGAAATATTAAAAGGTTGTGTCGAAATCTATATCGAGGTATATAATTAAAAGCATTGTTACTAGGCTTGCAATACCCAATCCATTATCCAACCAACATTCGATTCTCGTAAATGTTAAACGTATTTCATATAACTAAAACTAAGAGATTGTAGTTCTGAGTATAAGAAATATAGAATTATGTCTTAACTACTACTTAACTGTGATCATCGAATTTAAAAGTTCCATAAGCAAATTTGGAAAATACACATATCAAGAGAGTGAATAACTCTTCAACTCCATTTTAACTTTAAAATATGTTTCGTAGTTATTGAATTGCGCTGAATCATTTATACAATCCAATATATTGTTTTAAATGGTACAGGTTTTTCGTTTTATTTCCAAAATGTATTCACAAATTATAAATAACTGAATTCGTTATTAATATATATTCCGTATATTAATTGGAATATTAACCTATTATATTATTCGACATATTAACCTGTTTCTTGAAATCACTAAACTGTCTTCTACTCATAACATAGTATATTAACCTGCTGGAGTAATATCTGATATCTTAATATGATATTTTAGTGTTTTTACTCGGCAGTAATATGTGTAATAAACAATCGGAAAGACATTTATGTATTCCCTAAATAAAACATCAGAGAGTCTTGCCGACACATATTGCTTTCTTTCTTTCTTAAATGGTTTTTGTTTACTGAATTGTTATGTGTTGCATACAAGTTTTCTTAGATATTTTAACTACTTTATAAACATTCAACTGTCAAATGGGTTTTTTCGATTATTTTTAATAAAAAAAAAACTTGGATGTTAAAATAACAATTGTGATCTGAAATATTGATTATACAGGCATGTTCTGTAATAAACTTTCGATCGAAATTCAAATATTTGCTATATATTCGAATGGAATTCTTTTAATGCATTTAGACGAAATTATTATGATTGAAATTCATTTATTTTGTATTGAAAAATCGAATTTGGAAACAGCAAAAACAAACAAAAACGATCGCTTTTAATTCTGACATTCTTTGTCAGTTAATGAATATCTAGAGTCGGTAGCTCAGAGGTTAGTGCGTTGGGCTAAAACATCTTTTCATAGAAAAGGATTTTTCTATCTGACGCTACCTCTCGGCAGACAATGGCAAACTTCCGAGAGTAAAAACCGCCCATGAAAAAGCTCTCACCACGACGTTCGGATTCGGCATTGAACTGTAGATCCCACCACTTTGAGTACAACTATGAAGGGACAGCTCAAATTGTAAGAGAGCTCGGCCTAAGTTCTTGTAGGGCTTTGGCTCCAAAATATTTCCTACGGGAAAATGAACCGGTACGTGACTGATCACGTAACTAGCGAAATGGTGATGATTACTGATTCTAGTTCTGACCCAATCGTATGAAACGTACCGGTAACTTTTACATGGCTTTGTCATTGGAGGTGTCCCATTGACACCTCATAGATACCATAGGACCGGTCTTCGTACTGTCGTTAGGGGATCAGTCACCGTACTGTCCTTAGAGGACCAGACACCGTACTATCCTTAGAGGACCAGTCACCGTATTGTCCTTAGAGTACCAGTCACCGTACTGTCTTGTATTAAAATTATAGATTTGTCACTAAATGCATGTTCAACATGTAATATAATTATTTTTTATAGATATTTATAATTATAAAATATAAACTAAACATATTAAACAAGTTTGAATGTTAATGATGTCGATTGACACTCGATGTACACCTTTTAACCAGTTCAGTGACAGATATCTTTCACCAGTCACGGACCAGTTGTTTAAGAGTAATTCACACTGCCCTACAGGGGTTCGAACTGGTACTAGACTGGGCACCTGACTGCTTTCTCGGAGATAATTAACTTTGATATAAAATCAGCCGACAACTTTAACACGGCGTTATCCTAGGAAGGTGTGAGTTAGCACCTCGTGCAGACCTTTAGATCTATTACAGAACTGGTCATCAAGAATGCATAACATGTATAATTATGAACTGTCTCCTGCATACCTTTGGTCTAGAACAGTGAGAAGTCCTCATTTCACCAGTCACGTGGTAGGTAATTTTAGAGCAATTGACACCGTTTTCCCGCAGGCATATTATTATTGTTACTATTATTTTGTAATCGTTGAATGTACTGTTGAAAATGGTTCCAAATCGAGGCCCAACTGGAAATTTCCACAAAACGTTGTTGATGACCTCTTCATTACAGTCAACATACTAAATCAAGTTTGCCTTTACACAGGGATGGCCTAGGAGAGAAAGCTATTACTTGCAGAGTATTATTGTAATAGGATAATGCAATATGACCTGAATATGTCTATTGTGATACCGCATGATACCAAAGCTGATAACGTTCTTAGTTGTGGTATCTCTAGGGTATTGTGCTAGGGTCACGATCGGGAAATACTCATTGAATATTTTCCTTGTCATAACCTGAGCAGTTCTATGGACGGTTATGATTATGTCGACAATAATAGTGTAATTTCTACTAGGTAATTTCAACTGTATCCTGAATTACTGGTTATTAGTGGCATCCTAATGTTCAGATTATATAGGGGTTCTTGTGCTAGTTTGTTCTATTTATTTACTTGTTCTGTGTACATTACAATGTAAATGTCAAATTAAGCTATACTTTAAGCTATACTTCTACTTTTGGATTACATTCTGATGTAGAAAATGCTGTGACATAGATTCCAATGCTCAATTGCATTGTAATGTAACGATTTAAACAATGAGACGTTTGATTACATTATAAGTATGTTGTAATGCGGGTTGATTCGAATCTACATTACTATAGTATCAGAGTATTTCACTTCATTTTCAATTGGGGGAACACTAAATCATTGAGATAATCGATATTATAACACTTTTATATTGAGTCTGTATAAATGAGAAGATTGCCAAATAAGTTTCGACGAGGTACGTTTGCAAACAAAGCTTATACAAGATATAATACATAAACTCAAGGCATATAATCCAGAGTTTCGGCTCTTTTCGCAGAAGCGAACATATATCTCGCAGATCTTCAGACTACCTGGCCTATTGATCTTCGATCTACATACACTTGACCTGTCTTAACTTATACCAATATTAATATTTTAAATTTATAGCTTTTGAACTACATACCTGTCTGAAGATTCCGAAGAATCGTAACGATCCGCGCAGCGTTTCTTCTTGCCATTGGTGTTGCTGGAATGATGTTCCATCGCAGCGTTGATGCCGTCGGCATTGCGTTGGTTGCCGGCTGTTCCAGTGATTGCTGTGTTTGATGTTGCAGTCTTTTTGTTGCCAACTAACGGCTGATGAGAATGTGGATGTGCATGATGATGCTGTTGTTGTTGTTGATGATGAGATCTAAGTGTGTTATCCAATTTATGAGCGTTGACAGCGCCAATGTTTGACGATGTTGCATTTGCGGGCTTGCCAAAAGTGTGAGTTTGCTGCGGTTGCTGCTGCTGAAAATGGGGCGCAACAACAGTTGCCTGTTTGGCTTTTGACAGACCAGACGAGGATGAAGAACGTTTGGTGCCACGCACAATACCAATGCTGTTGTGGTTGCTGTTGCCGCCGAGACTACTATGCAGTCCACTTGAATTGGTAGTGGTGACGGCGGCGGGTGGCGCCGGTGGTGGCAGTGGTGTGGGAAACTGTGTAGCCATTGCAGGCGCAGCTTTTATAGCAGCAACAGAGCTTATTATGGGGGACTCTTTGTTGTTGTTGCTGCTGCTGTTTGTTTTAGAACTTGACTTATTGACAAATGTTGCTGTTGTTGCCTCAATGTTGGCAATACTTTTGAAACTAGCTAATGATGTGGTTGTCGTTGTCGCTGTTGTTGATGTTGAAGTTGTCTTTTGTGGTAGCAACATTTTTGTGTTGCTACTTCTTGCCACCGTGCAATTTTTCGCTTGTAGCGTATAATCAATGGCGCTGTCGGCAACTTTGTCTGTTGTTGACAGCATTTGTTGCTGCTTTTGCTTCTTCTTGTTGTTCAACATAAGTGGCTCTTCAATATGCGGTTGTTTGTCGCAGCCAGTAGCAACATTTAGTTTTTGATTTCTGTTGGCTTCCATGAGTTTTGTGGATGTTGTTGCTGCTGCTGTGACGCACTCTGTAGATGCTGCTCCAGCTGCTGCTGAGATTGTCAACGACAGTCTAGTCGAAAGCATGGAAGAGGACAACAACGTTGTCGAAATTGATGAAGCCAAAGACGAACATGTTGTTGAGTCGTTTAAATTTGGCGCGTCGGCAACGACACCGCCTGCCATGCGAAACTTTTGCAGCAACTGCGACTTTATTGATTTTTCACTTATGTTGCTGTTACTGTTGCTGCAACTAATGCTACTAATGCTGCTGCTACTGTCATCCTCGTCGTCGTCATCTTCGGCAGCGCTGCTACGCCATTCGGCGGCCGTGTGTTTGATGGAAAACTTTTCGCTGCAGCTGACAGCATTCGATTTTTCAGGTATTGCGGCCGACGTAGTTTTATTGGCAGCAAGAGAACTTGTGACAGCTGTGTTGCTTAGACTGATGATGTTGTGATTAACACTATTCTTGAGCTGATCAAATAATGATAAAGCTTTGCCGGCGCGGCTAGCTTTAGTCTGTTCGGACATGGCGATTGCTGGCACGACTCTAGCTCTCGGGGCGTTGCGCGTAGAACTTGGGATGTAGCACAGAAACTTCAACGTCTGCACTTAAAGAGTTTTTGAATGTTGCAAGAGTATTGCAGACATTTTTCGGTGGATGATATTATTCAATGTGCGAATGCGTTATGTTGCGTATACGAGGGGTTGTTCTATTTATGGAATTTTGCGTATTTGAGCACGGAATTTTTAACTTTTCTTGTTATACAAAAGATTAACTTCGTTATGCATTTTTATGGACATTTTGTTGCTAATTTTTTTGGCAGTTTTTCGACAAAATTTTTCTTTTTTTTATTGGCGCAATTATAAAAATTGTTTACTACTTCATTTGTTTCATTGATAAAAAAAGCCACTCGCGTACACAAATATTTCAACAACAAAAACACGTTTATTTCGGTACGACTGTTTTTTGTTGTTGTCGTTATTGAGTAATCAACACTTTTTCACACTTGAGGTTTTTTTTTATTATTTTTCACATTAAACACATTTTTCTAAAAGTTTAGTTTTATGCACATAATTTGAAAAGACGTCAAACTTTAGACACTGCTTGCAGTTAGAACTAAAATTGATTTTTTTTTAAATAAAAATTAAATATTTCACAAACACACGATACGAGACACACAAAACGAGTACCAAAAAACTAAAAATTAATTGGACTTAACGCACGTAACGCAACGGAACGCAAACGTAACGTAACGCAATGCAAAACAAACGTGTGCCGACCACGACCTAACGTTATTCAGAAAGCGAACGCTCAATGAAGAATGAAAGCAACTTTGGCAACAACAAGTTGTGTGTGCCCCCAACGAACGAGTCAAGTCGAAATCAGTCGTTGGCGTCGTCGTCGTCGTTAGTTGTTTCGTATTATATCGTCTCGTTTGTTAGTAGTTCGTACATTGGTTACTCGTTCGTCGGTTAGCCGTCGTTTGTTCAATCGTGTTCGTTTGTTTTGCGCATTCGTTTGTGTGCAGCCAAGGTTCGTGTGTCTGCTGCTTACTGTTCGTTCGTTGTTGTTGTTGTTCTTACAGTCGATGTTGTTATTTTTGTTGCTGCTGTTATTATTGTTGCTACTGTGGCTGTTTTTGTTGCTATTGCTGCTGTTGCTGCTTCTTCTTCTGCTAATAGTTAGCGTTCGTTAAAATGCACGATCGTTGCCGATTTATTTGCATGTAGCCGCAAAACGCGAGGAGACACGACGCGACACCGCTACGTTCAGCCGAGTACCGCGAACACCGCACGATGTAACGCGATGATTGTTTGAGTGGGTAACCGAAGCGCACGCACGAATAAACGCGACACGAGTGTAGACGAAACAAAAAAGTACGAAAACCATAAAGTTTACAAACACAACAAAAATTAAAAAAAATATTACGAATTACAAACAGTATTTGTTGCAATTTTAAAGTTACTATTGTTGGTTAGTTGTTTGTTTGGTAGCGTTTTTTAGTTTTTGTGTGCGAGAGTGGCTAAAAAGTTTTTGTGCTCGATGTGCGCTCTCTTCTGTTCTCTATCCCTCTCCTCTGTTCTCTCTTTCTTTCTATATATCTATCTCTGTTTAACACACTTTCTTTCTCTCCCAAAATGCTTTAAATCAAGTTGTCTGAGTTGCATCCGCGTAAAATTCCAATATTTTAGTTGGTATTTATTACTTGCATCTGGCAACACGCACTCTTTCTCGCTTGCACTGTTTTCTGCTATATCTTGCTATAATTTATCTCTCTTTCTCACACTCTTCTTCTCTCTCCCGCTTTGATCTCTGACAACACGTGCTTTTATTGTGCTGTCTGTTATGACAAGTGAGTGATGCAATTATTTGTTTTTGTCAATTGCAACGCAGCGTTGCCACATTTATGTGTTTTCGCTCTTATCGTTAAAGTTGGTGCTCTGAAGTTATTTCTTATTATTATTAACCAGTTGTCCAAAATACAACGCCTCTCTCTCTCTCTCTCTCTAAGTTACTCTTGGCTTGGCGCACTCTTGTTTCGCTGTGACTCTCTTTCTCAACATGTTGCCCCCCACATGTTGACTTTGTTCCTGGTATCCATTGGCAACCGAACGAACCGGTGTTAATGTTCTTTGCGTTGTTGCACTGTTTGCTGTTCTTGTTGTTGGTTGTTTTAGTTTTGTTGTTGTTTTTGTTGTTGTTGTCCCGTGTCTGTCTGTCTGTTTGTACGCCGCCTGTATGTCCGTCCAAGTGGAAAACAGCCAGCCAAACACGCCAATTTGTGTCTACACCGAAATTAAAAGTATTCTTCTTGGTTCCTGCGACGTTCGCTGTTTCCCGTAGTAGGTACTACTTGAGAAATACTCCTTTTTTTATTTCGCTTGTTGTGTTTTGTTTTCTTCTCCTTTTCGGCCTCTTCTTTGACGGTGTTTTCTTTTTTACTTTTATGTGTGAATGTGTGTGTGTGTGCATGCAATTCTTAGACAGAGTCCAATAATCCCATTAATGGTGGCTATTTCTTCTTTGGGTCACTATTTGCGGCCAATAACTCTTGATGTTTTCCGCTTTTATTTTGTTTGCCAACATTTTATTTTTCTTTTCAATCAATTTCTTACTTGTTCCACTTACTGTTCTCTTATTTATTTATTTCTACTCTCCCGCGATTTCTTACTTTGACTCCTTTTTTTCTTACTATTGCTCCTTGTTTTTCTTACTTTGAGTCCATATTTTTCTTGCTTTTGGTGCTGGGTTTTCTTACTTTTGATCCTTGTTCTTCTTATTTTGACTTCTTTTTTAACACTTTTATCTTACTTTCTCACCATCTTTTCTTACTCCTTTTTTGTATTCTATATAGATTTATTAAACTTTGCTTTTTAATTTTTAATTACTTTCTCATACATATTCAATTCTTTAACCCCACTTTTATTACTTTTATTTTCTGCTTTTCTTTTACTAATTCTTCTTTCTTCACTCTATGCTTTACGGCTTTCTAATCTTTCCCATTCGCTTTCACACTTTATTTCGCATTGTTTTCCACAATAAACTGTATCCAACACTCAATTTGATTTCAATTATTGTTTTTCAACTTTTCAATCAATCTTTTTTCTATTTTCTTTTCACACCAATAAACTTTGATTTTTTCATTTAATTTATCAAATAATTGCACGCATTTTCTTGCAAAATGAGCTTGTTTTTGTTTTGTTAGCTGTTTTTTGTAACTTGAAAAATTTTCACACGTTGTTGTTTTTGTTCTTTTGCACAAATGAACAAATATTTCAATTATTTGCAAAATATTTCTGCTCCAGCATTTAATTTAGCGACCGCTCCACTCTCCACGAAACGAGACGACGCACTGTTTTGTACTCGCTTACTACTCGCTATTTTGAGTTGGGTTCAATTGTATTCATTTCGCACCAGTGTTGCGGTCATTCAACATAGCAAAAAATAAAAGGGGAGTTTTTCAACTGCACCGGCAAAAATAACAGGGGGCTCTTTGTATAGCGACGTAAGTTAAGCTTTTATCAACAGGAAGATAAATACAAAAAAATCTTTATTTCTCACAGAGTTAAAACCATGACACAATTATTTTTTTTTTGAAAAATAAAAATTTTTAAAAATCGAAAAATATAAATTAAAAATAAAATCTTTATTATTTTTATTTAAATTTTTGTTAGTAAATTTTTTTTTTTGAAATAAGTGTCATATTAAAAAAGTAATTTCGAAACAAATTTTACGAAATAATTCTTTAACAAAAAAAAATGTTTCGTTTCTTTTAAAAATAAAAAATAAAATATGTTTAACTTTTTTTGTTATCTATTCCAAAAAATGTTCTACAAATTTTTCAAATTTCAAATAAATCAGTCGTATTTTTTTTTTTTGAAAATATTATACATATATATATATATATATATATATATAAATATATATATGTATATATATATATATATATATATATATATATATATATATATATATATATATTTATATATATATATATATATATATATATATATATATATATATATATATTTTTTTTTTTTTTTGGTTATGATAAAAATTTGTTAAATATTTTTCAGTTTAAATGAAAATTAATTTCTTTTTTAATTTCGAATTTAATAAAATTTTTATATTTTGATTTAATATAAAATAAGACTTGATTCAAACTTTAGCTCTCAGTTTCTAGAGGAACAGTTTAAGAAGCACTGGTGTGTGTATATGCTAAATTAATAGTGTATGTGTATCTGCTAAAATGGGACTTTAAAGCTACACTACAAGCAAAAAATTAGTATTTACTTCAAACTTCATTGTTTTTTATTTAATTATTTTTATACTATACTAATCAAGACAAAAATTCTATACAAGTTGCTGAGGTACATACAAATTTGGGTTTCGTGCAATTCTTCTCCTAGAGACAATTTTCCCAGGACAATTCCTTCCCGACCTTTTTTTCTCCCAAACAAATCGTTTCCGAGAGAATTCTTTTTCCGATGCAATTCATTTTCCGAGACAATTATTTTTCCGAGAGAATTCTTGCCCGGACAATTATTCCCCGAAACAATTCTTTCCGTTCATTCAACGGAAAATGTTTTCGAGACACATCAACATTTCGGTTTCTTACCATTCTTCCCCAACAGACAATTTTCCCTAACAATTTATTCCCTAAAATTCTTGCCCGGACAATTACTTTACGAAACAATTCTTTCGGGGGACAATTTTTCATGCCCAAGATAATGCTTTTGATATACAATTCCATCCGACAGAATTCCTTCTAGAAAATATTATTTCCCGAAAAATATTTATCCCAAGATAATTCATTCCCCAGCCGATACAAATCTACCCCAAGTCAATTCATTCACAAACAATTCTATTACAACACATTTCATTCGCGTGACAATTCTTTTCCAAACCATTTCTTTACCTTGTCAATTTTTTCTCTAGATATTTCTTACTCTGACAATTATTTCCCGAAACAATTCTCTTTCTAGACAAAAGAATTCCCCAAGCCAAGTTTTCCCAAAAATAAATTTCTACCTGAACCAATTCCATCCAACATAATTCTTTTGCGAGAAAATTCATTTCCGTGAAACTGCTTCTTCGAGTTAATTCTTTCCCGAACCAGTTTTCTCCAGAGATAATTGTATTCCCAACAATTCGTTTCCAATGCATTTTGTTCGCGAAACAATTCCCTAGATAAGTTGTCCCGCATACATTATTAATCGAGTCTATTTTTCCTGAGACATATCTTATCCGTTCAAGAAAATAGATTTATGTTTTCTGGTTGGTTTTTCAGAAATCAGAATCAGAAATAAATAGATGTACAATATTTATTTCTGATTTTTGAACGATGCTTATGGTTTTTAAAATGAAACAGTTTTACGGGTTACCTGAGCCTTAAAACTCGTTGTTTAATGATAACCTATTCAATTAAATAATTTTTTCAAAATATACAAATCCAATTGGTTTAAAACTTTTTATTTGAATACATTATAGGTACTCATAATCTTTCATTTCTCTAAAATACTGTCTTCAATATTGCCTAACTAAAAACGAACACACACGATATTTACAAACATATACAGATAATACCATAAAATAATTAATATACTACATTGTACATACGTTAACTAATATACAAAAATAAATACAATATATATTGTGACCATAAAACCACGGTAATGGCTAGTACTACGTCCACACATAGGTTGGTATAAGACCCTCTTTACTGGTGCCCGGTGGGGTGAGCACCTCTTTGTTGAGGAAATCTAATGGTAAATTAACTAAAAATCCCTAAAAACAAAGAAAAAATAAATTAAAATTACTTCGAGTGTACAAAAAAATAGTTCAAATAAATACAAACCTGAATTTTCATGACACGTTTGGCTGCCATCTCCGGATCGGATTTACACAACGGCGTCTCCTCTTGATATTTGCGTAAATTGGCAAAAGATTTGACAAAGTCATTTGGAATACATTTGAAGACATCATCGTAAATTTCGGTATTTCTAGTAGATATGCGTCGCCAGATGCCATTCCAAAATTGATCAATAACAGGATCGGTAACATCAATAGACATACGATCAGCGTCTGGCTCAAGAAGACCTATATTTATTTTAAAGAACATGTATTATATATGCTATTTAAAGAGTCGTTTAACTTAAGCCCACCTAAATGTTCTTTAAACAGAAATTTGCGCAGTCGTCCGGCAAAGACACCGGACGGATATTTGGCACCATTCATGCGTCCATCTTCGAATTCCTCATCGCTGATAATGGCCGCTAACTCAGAGTCGCGTTTGCCAATCATCGAGCGATCATTGATGTTGGCCGAACCGCAAATGACAACACGATCGTCTGCAATGAGCAGCTTGGAGTGCACATAGATGAGCTCGGTGATGGGTGTGCCATTCAGTTGTGAGTTCGTGCGCAGACTGTGAAAGGAGATGTATTCCCCGGGATTCTGAATGCCGACTTCTTTCAGTCGTGTCAAGATCGCCGAACGTCCTCTATAGATGTTAATGGTTATTAATTTAGCACACTCGATAAAGAAATAGCAATAATATACCTCGATATGGATGCATAATTCCAGTGGGTAATCGCACGCACTGCATTGCCAGTGCTGCCACCAACGTCGCCTTCGAAACCGGGCAACAGTGGCATCACCACATAGACTCGGAAGGTTTTGCGTTCTCTGAAAGACATACATTTTTTGTAAATGATTAAAGGCATCCGAATGGAATATCATCTTCCTAAACTTACTTATGTGCTCGCACTATCCTCTTGAAAATCGTCTCACCGATTTGATTCCTCACACTACCATTAGCACCGGTTATAAAGAATTGATTCTCAATATAGATGTAATGCTGCGCCTTGTTAATCGTCTGTATGTAGGCGTCATGAATGCTCTGCTCCACCAAATCGGACTCGATGAATCCGCAGCTCCAGGACGAAACACTGCGCAACAGCTGACAGGTGACGCGATTCTGTCGTTTATGCACAATATTCGGATTGAGCTTTATCGAGTGATAACTCTTTGGCAACAGGTACGGAAAGTTTGAATTATCGCGCATCTTCTCCAGTTTCATGGCATTCCAACGCTGTATAAAATGGCGTGAAACATCACGTGCCGACGCACCAATCACACACATGCCAACATCATGCCAGGGCATACGTGGCGTTGTCGTACGATCGATCATATCCACAAAAGGCGCATCCAAATTCATCCAGTCTTTCATAATAAAGTTGGAGTAGTCTTTGCCAAACCAAAACTTTGCCTGGCCATAAAAATCGTCTAGTATTTGTGTCGGCAGTGTATCCTCTAGGCCACTCTTTATCCGACCATCTTCAATATCTTCGACCGTAAAGACCAGTTGTTTAGGATCGCGTATGGCATCTGGCGATTTATCACCTGTTCTTTCATTCTCGGTCATTGTCAGTCGGTTCACTAAATCTTTGCCCTTCTTCATGGCATTCTCTTTCAGCTTCTCAAGCATATTTTTACGCTCCATTTCGGGAGTGTTCAGTTTCATGCCCTCTAGTGCGATATCAGTTTCATCTACGCTGGACGGTGGACAAAGGTCGGGGATTCGTAGCTTGTCTCCCGGCTCGAGTGTGTGCCGCACATGTACCTCTAGTTTACGCAGCTCAACGTCTTCAAATTCGTATGTCTTTGTCTGCTTATGCACATCAATATTGACATTGCGCGAGGATTTGCGTGATCCGAATGCAGAGTCTGCATCGTCTTTGTTGAAGAAACCTCCAATTTTACGTGTGCTGCCCGTTGCAGACGATGTCGAAATGCTGCCCAAGTCCGTCAGTCTGTGGCGATAGTCGTCCCAGCGACCGTAGCATAGATCGATGCCGCCAATGAAGGCATACGTCTGGTCAACGGCAACAATCTTCTCGTGATGTGCCCAGAAGAAGACGCCAACGCGTGCATGATCTGGATGACGCATGACCTATTTTAGTAAGAGAATTTGTAAGTAAGCTGTACGCTATGAAAATCAATTCAAGAGGTGTATATCGTACAAAAACAAGATCGGCCTACCGATGTAAAAACAAGTACAACCCTGCATGAACAAGTCTATCATGGGTTGATTTTGTTCTTGCATTTGCTGATCACAACAGATCAATCTGGATATGGTCCTTATAAACTAACCTTAATATTCTCATGCAAATTGACCAGTCTCTGTTTGCTGTAGTAACTATTAATACCCAATGCCATCTCAAACTCCTTGTACAACAGCACAAACACCTTGACTCCTTCGAGCTATAAAAGTAGATAAAAAAAGGTAATTCTCAAAATATTTTTGTAATAAGTTCTTTCCAACGTACTGCTTTCCTGTGCAGTATCTTATCCAGTCGCCAATAGTCGCCATCTATCGCCGGTCGTTTCATGTAAATCTCCGGACTCAACCACCAGTCTGCTATGTAAATCTCTTCCGTAGCTGCTTCAAGCGCATCAGCCACAGCTGCCATGTACGTGGAGCCATCGACATACCATGTGGCATGTGTGCCATTGCGAACTGGTGCAAACGACATATGTGGATTGGGATAGGTAAAGTCACGCGCATAAGTGTTGGCCATCTCTTTGAGAAACTGCATCCATTCCTTGGACTTTCGACGTGTCCAACACTTAAGTACGACGTGACGATTATTGGTAAGAATCTGCAGACCTTTACGCATACCCGTCTGATATATGCCCGTTGAAACATCAAAACCCTGATCGAATAGAATCACAGCTCTGCAAAAAATTAATATTTACAGATACTAAGTCAGAACTACTCAAGAGTTGCATACCTAATAACACCATCTGATGGTCGTATATAACCGAAACAGGTCTCCTTTACAAAGAACCAACGATTTCGCCAAGTGCCACATACCACATCCGAGCAGAAATAGTTGCAACGCACGCAGCATTGTTGCTGAAAACAACCGAAGAAGTTGCAACCCGCTTGACCGGGACGCGTAGAGCCGGTGCGCTTCTGTATGGCTCCTTCCTTGCCCTTTGAGCCCAAACCGGAGACAAACGAGAGGTTCGAGACTTCCACAAAGTTCAACTGCAATAAGAAATGGATTTAATATTTGGAGTAATATCACCCAGCAGCTTTTCCAACTTACTGTCTCATGATGGCTTCTATACAGACTGATATTAAGTAGGTTATACAAATAGTCCTGCAACTGTTGGATACGTGTCGGCAGCGACTCGAATGTGATTAACGATTCTGGCCGATTGGGAAAACGCGGCAATTTTCGCTTTTTCTTTCGACGCACCGTACTACTGAGTTCCATGCTGGTATCAGCATTGTTATTATTACTATTGGACACCGCACCATTGACGTAACCATAATTGGGATTACTATTGATGTGATTACTTGTGGCATTTGCATCTAGCTGCTTAAAGGAGGGATCATCGGCCATTTGTATGGCGACATTCTTGACTGTGGCGCGCTTTTCTTTGTGACTGCGCATCGGAAATGGTATGTTTAGCGATGTACGGAAGAAACTTAACTGCTGATGCAGCGAATTAAAGTGTTTATAACGACGCTTGATGGTCCATGTAAAGGATCCATGTGACAGTTCGATGGTGTACCTAAAAGTAAGCGCGCAAAAACACATTTGCTATACCGATCATTACAGTATTTTCGACTCACTTACAAATTAGGATTTAATAAATGTGTCGTCACACTGCGATCTGTATCCACGATGCGTACCTTTATCTCCATACCCGGTATGAACACTTTGCGTTGGAATGAGTTGAACTTGACACTGGGTCCATAGATCGAGGTAAACGGTATATCTGCCATACGTCCGTTGACGTAGGACTCCTCATCATCATCGTACTCATCATTGTCTTTGCGTTCGACAAGTACCGGCTTGTCACCCACATTGGACAGGATCGTCACGGAATCGGGAAACGCCAGCGTTTCATCGTACTCCGAGTCGATCATGGAGAATTGAAATTCGGGTATGCAGCGTGTCTCTTTTGCATCGTCCGTCTCAACTTCTTCATCGCCGCCATCTATGCTATTCCGATGCTCAATAGTAGCGGCACGAGCACCATTTTCTGTGGTTGCCATTTGTTCAAAACTGTCGAACTGTGCGTAGAGATTTGGATAGTTGTCTAGATCGTCATAGCTGTGTGCAGGATTTACAATACCACCGGATTCTGCGTGCACAAAGTCATCTGTGAATGTAAGAAATTATGATCATTAGATTCGAATTTGGAACGTTTTAAAAGAAGTTTTAGTTTTGGCAAGTTTAGTAAGGATATTTTAATAAATCATAAACTCATTTGATTATTGGGAAATGGACAGTACTTCCCCAGACAAAACAATTCTTTCCTGAGAAATTCTTTCCGAACAATTCTTCCTCGTAATAACTCATTCCCAACTCAATTCTTATCACGAGTCAATTCTTCCCCGGACAATTCTACGAATACTTAACTTCAAGTGAAATGCCTTCGTGATTTTAGTGCTATAAGAGGTTTATTTACAAAAGTTAACTATCACTCATATTTTCAATACCCGACAGCGTTGGGAACTTCTGTATTTTATTGATTTAGTTTTTAACATTTTCCTGTAATTTTAACAGACAGTCTTGCCGACAAATATACAGACAGACATAGCTAAATCGACTCAGGAGATGAAACCCTTTAATTATTTGATTATTTGACCGGACAATTTTAATCAGGTAAATTCTTTTCGAAAAGAAAATTTCTGATACAGTTCTTTCCTGAGAGAATTCTGCACCAAACTATTCTTCCCCGTAATAATTCTTACCCGATAAATCTAACTATACTTAACTTCGGACGGTAGAATAAAATGCCATCGTTATGTTAGTGCATGGGGAAACGATTTCCTCAGAAAGAATTTTCATGGGAAGGAATGGTCCAAGAATGAATTATGTCAAGGGAGTATTACCCGCGAAAGTTTTGTCTGTATACTCTCAAATCGGGAACGTTCAGAAATTCTGCCCCAAACTGTTCTTCCTCGTAATAATTTTTACCAGACTCAATTGATACCTTATAATTGTCTCTTTTCCCCATATAACTTTTTCTATACTTAAAGAATAAAATGCCATCGTAATCTTAGTGCATCAGAAAGCAATTGTCTCGGGAAAAAATGGTCCAAGAATTAATTGTGTCAAGGAAGTATTGTCCGTGAAATAGTTGCCTATAAATTCTCAAAATATATAATTGGGAATGTGCAGATAATAATGAGAAACCTTTAACATTTAGTATTAAATTCCGTATTGTTCGCGTCGCAAACGTTGATTTCCATTTACCTATAGATGTGAACGTCGCATTATTAGATTTACAGTGACTCTACATGACAGGTGGCAACCCTGTCACCAAAGTCTCCAAAATAAGATGACAGACATACATACACGAACATGCACACGAGAGAATTGGCAAACGAAGAACTGACGTTTGCCTCGTGTTGCAAATAATCTGCCACTTCTTTCTCTGTCGCAACAGTGAAAACATCGTTTTACTTAAAACTAAATTAAAATCTTATAATAACCCAAAAATTACCTTTATATTACTTAAATACTAAATTAGCTAATTTCTAAATAAAGTTTATAACGCTTTGCATTAAAACTAAAACGCAATCGTATTTTATTGTTCCATCGAGACATTGGCTGGCAACAACAATCAAATCTGTTACGTCAGCGCCCCAAGGAGCACCATTGTCCCGAGGAGCACCTTTACAGTGTACTTAGCACCAAACACGGTCCGTGGTGCTAACACGAATTAAAATGCTCAACATATAATATTTGAAAGATCGCAGTATTGAACAAAAACATGCATCTTAAATCGTTTCTTATATATTAAAAACACCAATATTTCCCCAGATAATTACGAATTTGTGTGAAGACTTAAGTAATTATCTCTCTAGATTTATAATATTAAATTCAAATGTGTTCTTCCGAATGCAATTTCCCAAAATGCATAACTGAGTTCTATCGAATTCGACTGATGACTCACAAGAAACAAATACCGACTCAGATGTATTTATTCGAAACCGATTACCAAAAATATGTTATACCGATTATTTCCTTCATGATTACAATAAAGTTTTGGGTTTTTTTCCGGTCATGTTTATACAGAAATATACCTCGTTAAAAGGTAACTAAAATAACAAGTAATATAAAGTTGAATGTCCAATATTGGAGACTATATATAGTATTTATTATATTACAAGGTATCGTTTTACATGAGGGAAATATATATACTTTTTTTTCAACCTTGAATTACAATTTTTGTAGTCTTAATAAAGCAGGTCATGTGTGATATATGTTTGTTTGTTTTGTTAATCAAACCATTAAAAAAAGCATACATTAAATAAAGGTACCGAGAGCTCTGCAGTTTCTACTGTTTTAAAACCGCCTGGCAGCGAAGTAACCGTAGCCGCAAGTGCTATAAATAAATATGGCAAACAACTGTTTATTTTTATTTATCTTTTTTTTATTTGTTGCTCATCTTTAGTTTCTTAAGTTTTATTTTTTCTTTTGTAGTATTCAAAGAAAAGATAAAACACACTTTTTGAACTTGACATTTTGACCCCGAATACACCGCGAATGTTTATTTTGAGTTATTAATTTTAATTCTTTTATTTGGTAACTGGTTAAGTGTTTTTTTATATTTTAGGAATTTGCTTTACATGTTGATATGTGCTGGGGTGACGGACTGACATAACAAGTTCATGTGACAAAAAATGTTAAATGCTTTTTTAAGTGATTTTAAGACGAAATATAAATTAATAAAAACTAAAATATTTGAAGTGTCTCTTAAGTGGTTACACTATATGGAGGATAGCAAATTACATAGGTAAATTAATATGACCTTTAGGTAATGAAAATTATGAATGAAAAATGTAAATTATACAATGGGAAAATGTCCATATATGAAATAAAAGAATTTGTATTACTTAATAAAAACTATTTTTGTTTGCTCCACATAGAGCAAATCACGGAATCTTACTCGTATATAGTTCTTATATTGAACGAGTCATTGAATGAGGAAAAGGACAAGTAAAACATCGAGTAAGACAACGACGAATATAACTAATTTTATAACGAGTAATGTAACTAGTAAAAGAAAGGTTTATGGAATAAGTAATAAAACGAATACCACAATAACGAATAAGAGAAACTAGTACGAACTAAACGTATATAAAAATATAAATATAGAATATATATAGAAAAATATAATATAATATTACAATGAGTAATATAATGAGTATTACAAAGAGTAATACAAGGAGTAGTACAACGAGTAGTACAACGAGTAATATAATGAGTATTACAACGAGTAATATAAGGAGTATTATAATATGTAATATAATGACTCTATGCTTGAAAATCAAATGAATGTGTTGCTTACAACAGCAAAGCACAAGTAGTGTCAAAACAAAACACAAACAAGACGTAGTTGTAGTGATGTTGAAGTTTATAATGATGTGCAATAAAATGTAAAATACTGAAATGACATTGAGTACTCTTATGACTCTTATGATTTTTTGTATACTATTAAATCAATAATTGTCCTATTGACAAATTTTAATGGGATTTGAGTGAATTTTTTTCTGGGTGTAGAAAAATTCAAAACGTATATGAAAATAATATAATATTTTATATTAAGTTTTTTATTTATCCCAAAAAAAATCTTTTGTTGGATATATTACTTATTGACCAATGGGTTGTTTTTGTCGTACACAATTTTTTGTAAACATTTTTTTTTTTTTTGAAAAAATAATGTCTTTTGTATTTTTTATAAACAACAATATTACTGCCGTCGAACGCCGAGTGACAGTTTTGTTGTTGTTTTCAATGTTTGTCTTCTCTCATTTGGTTTTGTTTTTCAAAACATTGAATGTCTTGAAAGAGAAAATGTCTTGACACTACTTGACACCAATGAAACAAATACTGCAGTGAAGTGTAGTCGCTGGAGCGAATTCACTATAATACTGTCGACTGTCATTGCAAAATGCACTAAGTACTGTAGAGTGCAGAGTGCATTTTTTTGCAGAGGAAACTTCAAATACATTTGAACAGATATCTAATATTTAACTTGTCTTAACCCAACCAGTAAATTACATGATAATGTTTTCCCTAATAGAATTTTTTAATTACAATTGATGTCTTTAAATTTCAAATTGGATTTCTAAACTAGAATTGATGTCTTTTAAATTTCAAATGGAATTTCTAAACTACAATTGATGTCTTTTGAATTTCCAATGGAATTTCTGAATTACAACTGATGTCTTTTGAATTTCACTTAATAATTTCTGAATTACATTTGAAAATGTTTTAGTAGTTCAAAACTCAAATTTCTTCAAGTGTATTAAAAGACATATAACACTCGTTCGACGTCGAAAACACCATCATCACCAAACCAGTCTAATGATAACGATTTTGTAGATAAAAACGATAAGAGTAGTATTTTCAATATTTTTTCACTGATATTTGAGGCTTGTGATCTATATAAAATATGAGTTGCCTTTCTTTGCATAATTTATTGCTACAATTGCAAACGTTTTTTTTTTTGTTATTTTATTTATCGTTGTTGTCGACAACACACAACAAACTAACAGCAGTTGTAATTAATTATTATAAATGATTTTTATGATAGCAGTTCTGATTGCACGAGTGCTAATGTTGGTTGTCAGTACAACGAAAAAAAAAAAACTACAAAATAAATCGCAGTGTAAATGAAAAAAAAACAGCTTTAGCATGATATACATGTGATTAACACCATTCTTTTCGTTATCATTCTGAGTTTGATCGGTTTGTTCGGATAACATTAAATTGTGGGCAGTTGTAGCTGTCCAGCTGAGTGCTTATCACAAATTACTTAATGGAATCGAGAATTGTTAGAAGCTCTTGCGAGTGGGTTTTATAATAATCATCAGTTATGCACTAAATCTAGATAGTTCTAAATATGTCTAAAATATGTTGAAACTTTGAACGAGTAGAATTGCGACATATACAGCGAGTAATATTATGAGAAATAGAACGTGTTATGAAACGAGTAATAGAATGAGTACTAGAACGAATGATGAAATGATTTTAGAACGAGTGATATAGTGAGTATTATAAGAAGTAATATAAGGAATGATACGAGTTATGGAACGAATTATGAATTATGGAACGAGTTATGAAATGTAACGAGTAAATATCACGAGTATAACACGACTGATAGAAATACTATGGAATTAATGCATCTAAAATATGTTCAATCTTTGAGCGAGAAATAAAAAGAATTAAATAAGGAGAAATATAATATATATTATATTTCTTATATTATAATTGGGCAGTAATAGGCTCGTAATGACGCAATTTTCTATTGGGATGTTTGCTAAAAAGAAAGAGAACAAGTAGTTTAACGACTAACACACAGAAAATCAAGTCATTAATTTGATGAATTTATTCATAACTGTTATGAATTTTTCTAATAACTACCAGATGCATCATATTGATGCCACCGTTCATTAAATGATATATTGATTAATATAATCATTATATATATGAAATTATTCATACTATCGAACATCATAGTGAAGAACGAAATATTCATTACAATAAATTTGACTCGTCGTATTGATGAATTTGTTCATAATATATATGAATATAATATTTAATATGATAAATATTGATGAACTAATATTTTTTTTTTCAAAATAAATTGATTGAAGGACATTTTTTAACGAAATTTTCAAAAAAAAAAAAAATTAGAAAATAATTCGAAAAAAAGTGTTGTTATAAAATTTTTATTTAAAAAATAACAAAAAAGAATTTTAAAAAATTATTCGAGAAAAAAAAATGTATCCGAAAAAAACTTTGTTTCGAACAAAAATTAGACAGAAAAAAATAATTATTCGAAAATAAAAATGACGAAAAAAAATTTTTCGGAAAAATGTATCCGAAAAAAATGTTGTTTTCGAAAAAAAAAATTTAATTATCCAAAAATTTTTTTTCTCGAATAATTATTTTTTTTAAATTTTTTCTGTTATTTTGAATAAATAAATATATTTGAAAACATTTTATAAAAAATAACATACAAGAAATACTTGAGAACTGAGAAGTACGGCAAAAATGAACGAAAAATAAATATTTTGATTTGATGAACAGCATTCTTCAATATAAAGTAAAATATGTTTTATTTTATGTTTTTGTTCATTAATATGATGAAACGTATTCTTCACATACAATTCATCATATTGAAGAACTCTCTTTTGACAGTTACCAAGCGTTCATCATATTTCTGAACGCATTCATAACTTTGATGTTGCTACTCATTAATATTATGAGTGGTTCTTCAATACAATGAATCATGGTTTAAAGAACGGAATTCATCAATATGATGTACATTTTTTTTCTATGCACGATAGAAATAAATAAATCCTAAATATGAAAATATTCACAATACTATTAAGAATAAATCTAACTCAGTAGTAAATGTCATTAATAAAAAGATATTCTTGAGCAGCGTTATCTTCTGTGTCGATTTAGCGATGCCCGTCTCTCTGTTCGTTGAAATCAGGAAAACAGAAAAACTAGAAGAGCTAGACTATTAAAACTTCTAAATTAGATTACTTATTTACCTACGCTGTTCAGTATTGAAAATGGCCATTATCAGTCGATTGTAAACTGTGACCCAATCACTTATATTCAAATACCTCATATAACACTAACTAACATCTACTTGAATTTTAATTTATACCGGGCGATTTGAACTGTTTTTTTATAAAAACTCCATTACTTAATGATCAAATATATAAAAGTAATGTTTTTTATCTTGCGAACCGATTTGTAGAAAAATGTGTTGAGCAGTTCTTATAGGCGTATATGATATATCATTTCATAGTTAATTTATTTGTAAAAACTTCCATGACATACCTTCAAAATAAAACTTATTTAACTTCAACAACGAAGGACATTCATAAAAAACATGACATAAGAATTTTATGTAGAGACATAATTTAAACATAATATGTTATAATGTTAAATATTATCGTATAATGATAAAAATTTATGTCAGATAAGCGTATACGCATTACACTAGATTTAGGTTTATTGCTCGCATAAGTGTTTTAAATAAAAAAAAAAAAAAAAAAAAATATATATTCCAAGTAATTTTTCTCAAGTGTCGCAAATTGCGGGGCTTGTCTCGTCTATATGTCAGACTATGAGTCGCAATTCTATTTGCGAAACGTTCTTATCTATCTTTAAAGTGTTTAAGTAATAAAATGCAGTATAAAAAAATAATAATTGTCTTATCAGCGTCATTTTCAACAATAATTTTTTACGTTTCATTGTTAAAAGAATCGTCGTTACCTTTTCAGTTTTAAAAGTTATTCGATGATTCGTTTTTTTTTGAATTTTATACACTTGTTTACTATAACAAATTTAATTTTAATTTATAATTTCTTCTTTTATTGCAGTTTTTAATCAGTTGTATTTGGTCAATTAGGTTGATACCTATTATTTGCCAACGTAAAGATAAGAAATTTAATTTAGTACATTGAAAATATACAGAACTTTGTACAGAACCTAGAACCTTGAACAACTATGATAGACAAGAAGTACACAATATTTAGAATGTTATATTATATATTTTTTAATTAATTACATTAATTACAAATAAATATATAAAAATTAATAATCCCAGACAAAATATTTAGCAGGGTCGAGGCAGTTTAGAAACATTTTTTCGACATAATTCAAACAGACTAAAGCGTAGTTTGTATCGCAAGCTGTCTGTTTTCTGACTGTTCCCAAATCATACCGTGAATCTGCCATTAAAATTCCACAAAATTTTACAACCTGCTATATACTGCATAAAATATTCCAATTATCTGTGTGTTTGTCGGAAATATATCCGAAATATGCTTGAAAAATGACAGTAATCTCGAGAAATCTTTCAAAACATATAAAACAAACTCTATGAAAAATTTTGAGTAGCAGGAATTGTAAAATGTCAGACAGAAAATGCTTCCACAATCATTCTTTCCAGTCATTCCAATCATTCTTACATTCTTTCCTGCGCAGACCAATTCTTCCCCATAAATGACACAGTGCGCCCTAAATTACCTCTTTTAAAATTGAATACCGATTTTTTTGATTTTCATATTATATATAATTCATTGTTTTAAAATGTGCGGTAGATTGGGATAGGTACTTCGAACGATTTAAGGGAATTGTAATAAAGTTAATTATTTTGTAGCGAAATAGTGCATTGTGATGTTTAATAATCTCGTATCTATGGTATGAGTATGAGTAATCTCATATTATGGTATTGCCACCATTTTTAATAGATCTCTCATAATACATGACTTAACTTGTCTCAGAATATTTGAATTACATAATGCCCGATTTACATTGTATCTTCTGTGAGTCTCACTGTATCTCCTAGGGTGTCATTTTTTTAAATTTTTATAAAAAAATAGCAGTTTTTTCAAAAAATGCAACCCTAGGAGATACAGTAAGACTCACAGAAGATACAATGAAAATCGGGCATAACACGTTCTACTTCTGACCCTAGTACAAATTGTAATAGGGTCGTGATAGAGAACTGATCGTAAAATTTGTTCATATCTTAACCCGATGAATTAAATGACGAACATATGTCCAGATCATGATCACTTCTAACATAATATGTTAAATTTATACTACATAATATGTCTAATAATAAGCATTACCAATCATGAATTCAACATTGAATACAGTCTAAGTCGACGCCTCTTACGAAAACCTACACGTTTCAATTTGCTTACGAAAAACAGCACATTTTTCATAACTTCGAAAAGAAGCACAAGTTCAGTTTCCCCACGAAAACAATCATTTGGCCAGAACCCACTTGCGCCATTGCAATTTTTTTGGGAAAATTAGTTCCATTCGGATTTGGCCAGAGCGCTGGTTAATTTGTAAAAAAAAAAGAACCCACTTGCGTCATTGGACATTTTTTTGAAAGAATTTGTTCTTTCCAATCCGAAAATAACAAATTTTTCAAAAAAAAAAAAATGTCCAATGACGCCGTTGACTTATGGCCAAATCCCAAAGGAACAAATTTTTACAAAAGAAATGTTCAATATCGCAGTTAGGTTCTGGAAATTTCGAAACGAAAAAAAAAATCCAAAAATATGTCCAGTGACGAAAGTACGTTCTGGAAAAATCGTACATGTGTGAGTATCTATGACTATTGGAACAGTTCCATCCAAAAAAAAAGTTACAATGACGCACCTCGATGTGAGTCTATTATTCATTGGAACAATTTCATCAAAAAAATGTCTACTGACACACCTGTAAACCACGCCATCCATGAAAAATCAATTATTTTGTTCATAAAATACTATCAACTCCATCATCAACATGATTTCTTAACCACAAAAATGTATATTGGGATAACTGTCTGAAAAATACATATATGCTTTTATTCGAGCTGAAATTAAAAATGCGCTTTTGTTCGTAGATAATATATAAATGTGCTTCTATTCGTGGGAAAGATAAAGTTATGCTTCTGTTCGTAGAGAAAATTAGAATGAGATTCATTTCGTGAGTAAAATAATTTAATGCTTCCTTTCGTGGATAAAATAAACTTATGCTTGTTTTAATGAAACATTTTTTTTTAATGTGCCGTTTTTCATATACAAATTGAAACATGTGGGTTTTCACAAGAGTTATCGAAGTAGTCCTTGATTATATTTTATAATAATACCACCGTATATTAATTTGTAATGTCATTTTTTGTATAAGTATTGTCTCGGGAAAAAATCTAAAGATAGAAGTGTCCAGGGAAATTATTATGTAGAAAAGAATTGTCCGGGAATAAATATTCACCCAAGTAAACACGGTTCGATAATTGCCACAAACTCTTGTGGCAAATGTGTAGCTTTTAAGTTACCTCTAACACCAGTGTTGCAAACTAGTAATTTTTAGTTGCAAAGCGGTAGCTAAGAACATGTATGGAACATACGCAATAATATGTCACAATGCTGTGATATATAAGTCTTACATTCTGATAATGGAATATAAATTTAGTTCCAAAGCGGTGGCTAAGAACATGTGTGGGACTATGGAATAATATGTCACAATACTGTGATATATAAGTCATACATTCCGATAGGGGAACATATACGATAATGTGCGGAGCTAACTTTGTTGATATGACGTGGCAAAATAGTGTCAAATTATAAATTGTATTATGTTCCATATATGTTGCATGTATATAATGAAGAACCTAATTGGAACATGTTTATAAATAATATAGGTAATTAACTTTAAAATGGTATAAATGTATATTATTATACATAAACTATGTATTGTATTCACTACATATGTCCTTGGAAAGTAAAAAAGGACTAGTATAATTTAAGAAATAACAAAAATCACTTTTTTTAAAAATTTTCACAAATTTTATTTTTTTTAGGTGCGCTTTAAAATTAGAGAGGGTAAATATAAGTTTTAACCCGAAAACTTGAACCGTTTGTTGAATTAGAGTTGTAGTTTGCCGAAAAATATGTTAGTAAAGACATATTATAGCATATTTTTGACATTATGTGCAATTTTATTACACAACAAACATTCACGTTAATAGCACTGCGTAAGATCTTTATTATTTTTATTTTTATTCCACACAAGTTTACATTTAAAAGTACAGTTCAAGTTCCAAATAGGTGAACCGACACTTTAATATATCAAAATTTGTGGCAACTAAGCATCGCCCCGGTGCTTTTTGGCTGGCAATTAAGTGGCAAATAAGTATTTTTCGCATGATATAGAACAAACACTTTAATGGCAATTGTGTGGCTACCACTTAAGTTGCCACAAAATGGTTACTTGGGCAGCAACTAATTGTTGTCGAGGAATAATTATTTCATAACTCTTGTAACACAACCTCAAAGTGAAATCGAATTCAAATATACCAAATAAAAATTATATAGAAATAAACAGAAAGCCTCGATAATGGATTTTATTAGCCCAGATTAGATTTTGTTATAGACCACCCAAGTAGAACATTTTTCATGGGGCGTGCTCGGAAAATGTTCAGTGAAGTTGTTTCGTATAATTTGAAACCGATCACCATAATCATAATTAATCAAATAGGGTAAAATTTGTCTTGAGAAACAAAGCTTTTGGCGAATTAATAACACTTAAAATGGCAAGAACCGCAATTGAAAATATAATGTCTAAAACTATATATAGTTTCCTGTAAACATTTCATTAACTTAAACGTCTAAAGCTTGTCTTAAACATAACATAAGTGAACAAATAATATGTTTTAATATTTGGTTTAAAAGTCTATACGAAAAAATTAAATCACTTCTTAATTTGTTCATTGTTTTGTCAATTTTATATGCTCTATTTTAGTTGTTTACACAAATGTCTAATTTTGTATAAATAATATGTTATTAAAAGAATGCTGAAAGACAGAAACATAAATTTAATGGCTCCGCAAATAGTTGAATTTAAACATAAAATGTGGATGAAGTCATGCAAGACAAGTTTAACTTATATGAGTCAAATTTAGAATAAAAAATACAAAAAAAAAACAAAAACTATTAATTAAAACAGAACATATTTCATTTAAAGTAGTCGAAATTATATTAGAAACTAATTGACTACAGTCGCTAAGTCATTTCACTGCATTTTATTATATTTTAAGTTTTATGTTCAGTTTTTCAGTCACATTTTCAAATTAAACGTAGTTTAAACTAGTTATAATTTCGTGTATAGTCATTAAATCAAAAATATTTAAAATGCCATATTAACTGATTACTAAACTGCTATCTGTCAATTAAATTTAAATACATACGGCCGTTATTAGGGATTATAGACGTTTTAAAAAAATTGTAAAAGTTTAAACTAAGTTTAAACTTGCACGGAAAACCTGGACCTTAATGAATTTGAATTGGAATGTTCATAAAAAAAATCAATATAAAGTGTATTGAAAACTAAAACAGTTCCATAGAAAGCAATTCTTAAATAGTTAACTGTTTGTACAACAGAAATAGAACACTCGATATAGTTTTAAGGGCATGACAAAAAAACTGATGTTGCTTAAAAATGTTATCTATAGATCTATGTATATTTATTTTAAGTTTTTCTTTAATAATTTCAAATGAGTCATTATTTTTAACTACTAGAAAATATTGGAGAACATGACTGAATATCATAACTATCAGGTGCCTCTTTACTAACATTTTGTAATATTGACAAATTAGTCATTATTTCAATTTTTTTTCAATTTTTCATTTAGAAAATGTGCTAAATATTTGAAAAAAAAATACTTGCTTCAACTAATGGGTCTCTTGTACTGTTAACATTTTTTTTTCTAGCGACAAAACAACATGTTATCGACCGATATTTTATCTTTTGCAAACCACTTAAATTTAGCAAATCAATTAAAATTAAGTGAGTTGGCTACACTAAGAGAATTTTTGCAAATGGTTTTGTGCAATATTTAATGTTTTGTTAAGCTGTCAAAATTTTAAAAATACCTATAACAGGAATAGTCATTGAAGCGTCACTCAAAAACTAATAATGATCCGTATAAAAAATAAAACATGACCCTGTTGAAAACAACACCTCCACCATTACACATGGTCAATACGGCAAGTGTTTGGCTAATACAGCGATCGTGACACGAGGCTAAATGTAATTGCTTCATTTTATAGTAAAAATTTAATAAAATGCATTGTAAACGAAAAAAAAACTACAGTAATTGGTAAAAGTACAAAACAGCTGTAATGAATGTGGTTACCAAAAGAGTTAGGTATCTTTTAAACGGTTTTTCGTTTCGCTGTGAAGCCAATGAGTAGCATACAAATGGCCAATAGTAACGGCTTCCTATTTACATTTATTTCCGTGATGTACGTGATAATTTGATAATATTTAAATATATCTACATAAATAAAGTGCACAAAATAAAATATTCTTTTATTACGAATACTCATAAGAACATGTATTTAATTTTTTTTAATATAAATAACTTTTCATATTTTGTATTGTTTAAATATTTTTATTAAAGAACTCAATTTTCGGCAGAAAAATAGAAAGAAACTAGAAACTGAAAATCACTTTTTTTTGGAATCTTTTAGGTGGGCATTGAGACAAAAACATTCCTATTTCCTGCCGACAGAGTCAAAGCAAAATTGGTAGGGAAATATCAGGCATTGGAGGGTTATAGTAGGTAATCCGGGTGGAGAAAAATGGTAGGGAGAGGCAGGTCATGATAGACAATAGGGTGAAAGCAAAATGATACAGAAACAACGACTTTATTTGTTAATTAATAATAATAGTTATTTATTACACTACTCATCACGATTTTCGCATTGGATATTAATTACATATAATTCGTGGGTGCTGATTTTGAATGCATGCTATGTTTTTTCTATTACATAAAGTTTTTAAGCAAATGACTATCCAAATAATAGGTTGCGAAGTTTCTTCACGAACAAAACGCGCACAAAAAGGTCCTACTCTACCACAGAAGCAGTAAAAATTGCTGGTCATTTGTAACTCCAACTTTTTGTACTCCAACTCTTATTACAAATGGTCAGACCTTCACGGACCCCGCTGATAAAGCTAATCTCATGGCAGAATTATTTGCAAATAATTCAATGCTCCCAGATAGTTTTCAACCACTGCCCGTCGTCGATTTTGTTACTTCTGCAATTCCGGAGATACATTTTCGAACTCGGGCATATAAAAATGTTTTAGCAAATCTCAACATTAACAAAGCCTTTGGGCTGATGGGATATTTACCCATTCATTGATATTGCGTAACCTTGTTAACATCTCCTAAACGACAGGAGATATTCCATCTTGTTGGTATGTTGCCAAGTCCATACAGTCCCGAAGAAGGGCTAGGCCACGAACCCTGCTAATACCCACCCATTGCAATATGCTCTGCGCTCTCCAAGGTAATGGAAAGCGTAATAAAATTCCACCTTGTGAACTATCTGGAACACAACGAATTACTTAGTGTCCGGCAATATCGTTTCCGTAGGACTAGATCCACCGGTAACTTGATGGCTGTCCTCTCCGAAAACCGAAATAATTGTATTCACCTTTTTGGTGAGAGTAAGTTTGTGGTTCTGGATATTTCCAAGGCTTTTTGATAGAGTGAGGCATAAAGCCCTCGTATCAAAACTGATTGCATACGGTGTCGGTAATTCTTTTACTCGTTGGATATTGAGTTTTCTCTAGGGTCGGTCAAGACGAGTTGAGATAGATGGTGTTCTTTCAGAACAACATTCGATCAATACTGGAGTTCTACAGGGTTTCGTTCTATTCCCGTCCCTATTTCTGGTATTTATCAATGACCTTCTGTCATTGAGCCAAAACCCAATCCACTCCTTTGCAGATGACAAAGGCATTTGTCATTCATATTCGTTCAACAAGGGAACACTTTGGAGATTGAGAGTAAAAGACGCACTGTGAATGACAGACTTAAAACAATCTGGGGTCTTGCAAATAGAGTTGATTTTAATGCAAGCAAGACACAATGTTGTCTGGTATCTTACAAAAAAATGGATTCAAACCTCCATCCCCTTAATAAGGGCTCTGTGGATATTGCGCGATCAGCTGCTCTTGACGTTCTGGGCATATCAATTCAATATGACCTCCGATGGAATGATCACATATTATATATGTCGAAAGAAGCGGCCAACTGTCTCGGTTTTTTAAAACAATGTAAGACATACTTCAAACCTGCTGACTTACGCACTGTCTACACTATCTATGACATAGAATACAATTCACACATTTGGGTAGGGGCCTCAAAATCCTCCTTGGAGTTCCTCGACCGAATTCAACAACGTACGACATATTTAATAGGTGATGAAAGTATTTCATCGTTTATTGGTTATCTTGAACACCGAAGCACCGTTGGGTGTGTAAGCCTGTTTTATAGGTATTACAATGGTAAATGTTTGAGGTAAATACATGGTCTGATTCCACCAGGTCGTAAGTTCTCTCGTTCCACCGGGTATCGAACCAAGACCACCGCTTCGTAGTTCACTCGGCTCTCAACAGAAGCACGCATTACCGGGAGAATTCGTTCTTCAGTCGCACGATACGTTTGTGGAACAATCTCGCTGCGTCTGTTTTTCACAACATTTTGTATATTGGTAAATTCAAAACAAACATTCACCGACACTACTCTTTCCTACCTCCTCTAAGGGGCAATGCCGACTGAGATAAAAAAAGGACCGCTATTTGTACGGGTAGAGCTGATCTAGGTTAATGTATCAAGTATATAGAGCAGCATGAATTTTAAACAGTTTAGTCAAAAATTCTAATAGAAATTGTACTAGGGTCCTGATCGGTAACAATCATTTTATTTTTACCTTGTCTTTCTGTTTAACATGATCTGGCCATAATCATATCTTCCCTAATAGTTTCAATGTTTAGGCAATGGAAATCGTCAAAAATGGAAAAACAATTTTATGTGACAGTTAAATTTTGTATCACCAATTTTGATTCTAAATGATTCCTTAAACCTAAATGCTCTAGAAACAACATGAGAACTGTCAATTATAATTTGTAGAGCACCTTCAAAAACCCAAATTTAAATCCGACCATGAACCACCGATAGTAAAGTTCAAACGACATTGAACCAAAAAAAAATAACCTTGTTCAACCTGCTACTAAATTTTTATTTAAAATTTTTCTGATAAACGCTTAAAAGTGTTAACATTTTTCTTATCAATTCGAGCACGTTTTGCAATTGTCCAACTGAACAAAGCAGCCACAAATAAATGAAGAAAAAAATAAAATAAAAATTATAGAGAAAAACAACGAAAAGAATTGCGTTGCAAAATGACTTTGTTTTGATTTGATATGGTTTTATTTTTTACGTTTCGTAAAGTTGGCAAATTCTTAAAAATAAAAAATAAATGATTTAATTAATTCCAAAATAAAAATAATAAAAAAAATTAAATAAACACAAAACAAATCCACAACGGCAAATGACGTAGAGAACGAACCAGTTTTATGATTATTCAGAAACTGGTGCAGAGCGGTAGCGGTTTGGAAGTAGCTAAATATCAAAATATCATACGAAGACATACAATATAAAAAAATAGAAATCTTTAAGATTTAGGAATCGTATAAAACCGGAACTAGAGATGGATAGGTACCATTCCGTTTTATCGCTCCGTTCAGAATCGGAATTGGGACTGAAATTGTTTTAATTTCTGGAAACAGTACTGAAACCTACAAAAATTTAATACAAGAGATTCGAAATACATATTTCTTATGTTGTTTAAAATAAAAAATTGCGACTAAATTATTTCTTATCATGTCAGATTTCAAGGTTTCAAAAAGATATCATTATCGGTCATGAATTAACTTTGATTGAAATTCAAATAATGTGTTATAAAAAATACAATTAAATTCATTTCGCACTGCACAAACTGAATTTGATTGAAGTACGGTTATTTTTATAGACAAATCAAATTCTGGAATCGTTTATAACAAATTCGATCGATTTCAAATTTGAATTTTAATACGATTTCGATCGGCTGTTGGGGAACATATTATAGTATTACAATTTTTAAGAAAACCGGTATAGCTTTATTTTTGGAAAAGAACAAAACCAAATGGTCATCCCATAAATTAATTCTACATCCCATACATCAATTTAGAATGCAATCATTGCCTGAACAGGCTGCCTGTTTTAAAATAAGGTAATGATCACCGGTTCATATTAGTGCTTGATTCAAAACGTGACGCTATTCGAAGTTGCTATCATGATCAGGCTATCCGATTTTATCCATAGCCTAACCTTTTATCAGTCGTTGTATCTTTAAATTCTTCTGAAAATGCTTTTGTCAACTTCGAGCTCTTTCAAACAAAAAATAAATGAATAAATTGAATAAATTTTTCAATTCAATAAATTTTTGAGTGTAAATTAGATATTTCAAATTTTTAAAAATGTTGAGAATTTTAATTTCATTTGCATTTGAATTTAACATTTATATATTAGAAATTTGTATTACACAATTTTACTACACAATTTTGTTACCCAAATCTATTGTAAAAGTTCCCGAGTGGAAATTTCGTTCAGGATGCGATCATTGTCTGATCAGGCAGCCAGATTTCAAATCAGGGTGTTTTCATCTGTGCCTGATTCAAAACGTGACGCTATTCGAAGTTATTATCCTGATCAGGTGGCCTGGTCAGGCTGTCTGATCTTATCCTTCATCTTATCCTTATTCTAACCTTAAATAATTCAATATATATTTATATTCTTCTTAAACTGCTTTTACCAAATTTGAGACATTTCAAACAAAAAATAGTTTTGTGAACATTACAATAACTGGGTTTTTTGTGGGTTTTTAATAACATCTCGATCATATTAACATCAGGTTTCATTAAGTAGACCTTAGATCAGTATTTTTTATCAAGGTTGGATAAGGTTGCCTTACGTAGTTAATATTAGGATCGGCCCTGATCATTATCATTTCAGGTGGCCTTTGGTAGGGATGCCTTAACGTATTCTGATCAGGGACGGATGCGAAATTAGGCTAAGCTTAACCAATTTCCACTCGGGTTCGATATAATACTAAATGTTCGATATAAAACTCGAAAGTATTTGAAAAATTAATTGTGTGCTCTTTAGAATTTTTGTCAACATTTTATTTATCAAATACATTTTTTTAATTGAAAATAAAACTATTTAAAATATCAACTCGATATCTATAACGACAAAAACAACGATATCATTTTAGGTAGGTTCGTTTTTATCGAAAACCCTATCGTTTTCGTGTCATTATAGATTATGGAAAACGACAATATCAGCCTTTAAACTAGGGATGTCCAAAATACATCGATGGTTTCAAAAAACACTCGATATATTGCTTCGATACATCGATGTTTTCCGATGCAATATAAGCCTCGAATCAGGTATCTGAATCAATTCGATACATCGTTGTATTTTATCGATACATCGAATCACTGTTAAATTCATATTTTCGAATCGAATTGGAATTCTATTTGAAATTAACCACTTTAATTACCATTTGCTTCACACATGATTTTCATTTTTTTCATAAAATCACATAACATGGACTTAGACATTTTTGATTCCCAACGCCTTAATTATTTTGTATAATAAGAAAAAGTTTCAAGTCCAACACTTATTTATTTTTACCTAATATATCTTATTTTGGTTATTTCATATAAAAAAACTTATAAAATATTAATCGAAATTTTAATTATTTACCTAATGATTTTTCATTAGATGCATAAAAACATCGAAGTTTTTTGTTTGATACATCGGGAAACATCGATGTAATGAGTCGATGTATTATATCGACTAAAACATCGATGTTTTTTTAGATACTATAAACCATATCGTTTCGATAACGTCAAAATATCGTTTGTTTTGCTGGTATCTCGATCATAATAAAATAATACGATATCCAATCAGATTTTTTCTGTATTTGTCAGATTAGGTTATATTAAGTAGATCAGATTTCTTTGTAAAGGAATCAGGTTGCCTTACATGGATATGAAATTAGGTTTACCCCTGTCTACCCTGATCAGAATCATTTCAGTTAGTCTTTAGTAGGAATGCCTTACGTATTCTGATCAGACACAGATGCGAAATAAGGCTAAACTTTCCGCCTTAACGTAGGTTTCCGTAGTTTTTCAAAAAACTGAAAACGCAAAATTTTCTTTCAATTGTCAAAACTAATTACAATATACCAATAAATACTATTGTTCCAATAGATTTTCAAAATATTTGAAACTAAACTCGAAAAATAATTTTAAGACAATTTTTGAACGGTTTTTTAGCATTTTACATCACCCCAAAAACAATTTACCTATTTCAAATAAATATGGGTATGATTCAGCTCCACAGAATATATTTCTTTAAATCAATCTCAGTTTTCTTTCTTGTAATCAATGACAATTTTCGATTTTTTCTAATCAATTTTTTTTTTTTTGAAAAATTCGTAAAAAAAATATTTTATTTACAAATATTATGACAAATTCATCATTATTACGATTCAAATTCATTGTATTGAATATTTCGGTCTTCACTATGATGTTCGATAGTACGAATAATTTCATATATACAATGAATGTATTCATCAATATGTCATTCAATGAACGGTGGTATCAATATGATGAATCTGATAGTTAGTAAAAAAAATTCATAATATTTATGAATAATTTCATCATATTGATGATTTTTTTTTCTGTGTGCAGAAATATAGATTATTTAATAGATTACTAAATTTATGTTCATATATTAAAATGAAAAGTTTAATAGTAAAAAAAAAAAATTAAGTTAGCAATTTTGATAGTTAGTTTGTACCATAATTTTACAGAACCATAAATTACTTTCATATTTATAAATATATCCGAAGTGCTAAAAAAATCATCCAAAAATAGTTAAAAAAAAATTTAAAGTTTTGATCCAATTATCTATAAAACGTATTGGAATATTTGAATTAATTAGTATTAAAATTAGTCTTGACAATTAGAAGAATAATTAAAGTTTTCTTTTTAACTATTTTTCAACATTACTATATTTTTTTATTCTAAGTAGTAGCGTACAGAAAAAAAAAATCATACTATTAATGAATTTGTTCAACAATTTTATGTATTTGTCATTAGGACTCAACCACCCTAGTAGAAATTTTGGTAGGGCCATGGTTATGAAGCGATCATGTCATTATTTGAGATGATCGGGATATGACGAGGCCCATAATGTCCTTGTAACGCAGTGTACTGATCATGTACTGACCTCAGGCCATGATCATGTACTGATCGGGCAATTCCCCATTTTATTATTTACCAGACAATTGCCTTGTCAGAGCTCGTGCATAATAGGGTTTCTCTCATTAAATCTCGATCATTGCTTGATGCTAATTTCATTATCAGGAACAAATAATGTAGCTATGATCGGGAACATTGACTGTTTAGATAATGTAAACCCTGCTATGGTAAGCATGATAAGGGCATGCAAAGGCAATGATCATATTTTCTCTAAAAGGGATTACCCAACAAAAACCCGATCATTTCCCGATGGCGCATCGGACAAATTTCTACTAGGGCTAGTAAAAATTTTGGTAGGGCCATGGTTATGAAGTGATCATGTCATTATTTGAGATGATCGGGATATGACGAGGCCCATAACGTCCTTGTAACACAGTGTCCGGATCATGTACTGACCTCAGGCCATGATCATGTACTGATCGGGCAATTCCCCATTTTAATATTTACCCGAAATTGCCTTGTCAGAGACCGAGCATAATAGGGTTTTTCTCATTAAATCTCGATCATTGTCTGATGTCATTTTGTTATGAAGAACAAATAATGTAGCTATGATCGGGAACATTGACTATTTAGATAATGCCTAAAACCCTGGTATGGGCACGCAAAGGCAATGATCATGTTTTCTCTAATAGGACTTACCCAACGAAAACACGATCATTTCCCGATGGCGCATCGGGCAAATTTCTACTAGGGCAATGACCAAATTCATGAAACGTTCATAAAACCGTAATGAAAAAGTTCATAATATTTATAAACGCATTCGTAACATTTATCTAATTCGTGAAAAGGATTTTAAATTACAATTGCGATTAAAGCATAATATATTTTTAATGGACTTTTGAATGGGATTTTCATTGCGTATATAAAAAAAAACCCAATTAAGACATAATAAAAACTTTTTGTAAACATAATAAAAGAAATAAACAAAAGTATAAAAAAGTCACGAAATATGAAATATTTCAAAAACGTTTTCGGCAACCTCAAAAATAAAAATGAAAAAACAAACAAAAAAAATAAAATTAAATTATAGCAACAATAAAAACAGTTACACGTCCGCGGGTAGCTCATAATTCATATTCAATGTTTCATATTTCATATTTCTCTCTTTTTTTTAGTTTTTGAAATATATTTTTTGTTTGTGTTTATTATTTTTTATTTAATTTTCTTTTATTTTTATTTTATTTTTGTTTTATATTTTTTTTCTAATTTTTTTTTATATTAATTTTTTACCCATGCTTGCGATCAACTGCGAAATGCTGCGACGATGACGTCGTATCTCTTGTAGGCGGCTTTCGTCCATTTTTGCCGAAACGTCAAATGTTGTTTTGGTTTTGAAAAGTTTGATTGTTGTTGTGATGACTGGGCACAACCAGGCAGACAAAACTAATTCAGAACGTGTTGTGCTGGGCGGCACCGCGGAATGTGGTTGAGAGATCTGTGTATGCCAAGCAAAGCCAACAGCTGATCAAATTTCTTAAAGCTTGTTTTTGGCAATGTATTTTTGGATTTAATTTTATTTTTTGGTTTACAATGAATTCATTTTATTTTTAAATTATTTTTTTGTGTTTTTTTCTTTTTAATTATTAATATTTTAAATTCTCTAAAATGTTATTAAATAAACTTATTTTTTATATGCTGCAATTTCAAAAATTTACTTGAGCTGTTTGAAGTTTTGTTGATTTTTTTTTTTTTAATTTTCTATAATTTGAAAAATGATTTCAACATTTTCTTAATATTTTTAAAATTAATTGAGTTTTTTTATATTTAATATTTTTTTCTTTACTTAATTCAATTTTAAATTTTTTTTAAATTTTATTTTATATTATATTAATTTTTGTTTATTTACTTTTTTTTACTTTTCATAAATTTCATTTATTTTCTATTTTAGTTTTCTTTAGTTCTAAGTTTTTATGATTTTGCAAAAATTATAAAATTTTATTTTATATTCCATAACTCTTTAGATAAATATTAGATTGATTATTATTTTAATTTAAATATTTTAAGTTTTACGAATTTTAAAATTCTTTAATCTTTATTTTAAATGATAAAATTTAATTTCTATTGAATTTTACAAAAAATTATTTTAAATATTTTAAAATTTTTTAAATTAATATAATTATATATTTTCTTTTTTTTATATTTTATAATTTCTTATGATTTTGCAACAATTTTAAATTTTTATTTTAATTTCTTTATCGTTTGTAATAATTTTGTATTTAAATTTCTTTAATTTTTATTAGAATAATTTAAATATTTTATGATTTATGATTTTTTAAATATTTTATTTCATATTTAATTTTTTGAATTATATAAAAAAATATTTTTTTTTTAAATATGTAAATTTTTCAATTGATTTTTTTTTTTTAATCATAAAAATTTTTCTGTTTTTTAATAATTTATATTTTTTATTAAATTATATCAAAATATTTTAAATTTGATTTTGTTGTAAATATTAAAATTTTGATTTTAATGTTGTTAAATTTTAACAAACTTTTTTGAAGTTTTCAAACTTTTTAATTTTCTAAATTTGTCAAATTTATTAAGTTTTATTTTGTATTATTTACCATAAAAATCTTTAAAAATTTTCCAAATTAAAATTTTAAAAAATTTCTATATATCATTTTTATTTATTTTTAATATAAAATTTTGTGAATTAAAATTTTAAAAAACTAATAAAATATTTTTTTTTATTTAATTTTAGTATAAATTTCATTATTTTGATCACAACACTCACTTCAATTTTCAGATTTGTTTGCAATTTTTGTATTTTTTTTTTTAATCTTAAATATTTTATTTTATGTCAACTCATGACGTCACAGTGCGTCTGCGTTGCGCATTAATATCAAAATTGCTTTAAAATCACTTTGAAATTCTTTGGCTTTAAAATTTTTGCTAATTTTCTACTTTTCTTCTTCGCGCTGTTGTTGTTGTTCTTGTTGTGATTGCTGTTTGTATTAGTTGTAGTTGTTGTAATTCTCACATACAATACGCGCGCACTCAAACCTTGCCGCACCACTCATCAAAACAGTTATAAACGACGATCGTCGGTCGTCGGACTTTTCATTGCGGTTGCGGTTCGCATTCGTTGTTCTACTTTATTTGTTGTTATTGCTTTTTGTTGTTTTCATTTTTAACCCCCCTCCCAATTCGCCAAATAAAAAAAACACCAACGACGACCAACGTCGTGCAGTCTTCGTTTCCGTTTCGTAGTCGTGCGGATCACTTAAACAACAGAAATACGAAAAAAAAACAGTCACCACGACACGCGTGCGACCAACAACTGAAAAATCAACCGACCGTCCGACCAACCAACCGACCGTTCGTCCGACCGACCGAAATAAAATAACCAGCGTACGAACAACGAAGAACCTCGCCGCAAGAGACAACTTTTGTTAATAATATTAACTAAATGCTTAAACGTGGTTAAAACCGCAGCCGAACGAGCCGAAGCGCCACAAATGGCGAATGTGCCCAAAAAGAAAGAGAGGCAATAACGATAAAAATAATAATCACAACAACAAGAACAACTCTCATGAAGTTTGAGAATATGAAACTGGAAACGGAAGTGACATAGAGCGTGAGCGAGAGAGAGAGTGCTGGAGTATGCTGAGTGGGGACTTTCATAAAGTCAATAAACGGTTAAATTGCAAAAAGAGTATAAAAAGACAATAAAGTATTAATGTCAAGTACAACAACAATATGACCAACAACAATATGTATGTCTTCCAACAACAACAAACACAACTAAAACACCCAACATTGCTGCAAATGCCAACCAAACGTTTTCGCAAATAAATATTTCAAATTTGCCCACGACTCACGCTTATCAGTTCGACTTCGAACACGAACCAACCTCTTCGAACACGTATTTAAAAATAAACAAACCACTTTTTCGAACATTCAACTGGCGTCATCGAATATCGTCGTGCAGAAGAGCTGCGATCTGTCAGAGGTTGTGAAACTTTAAACCTCGGATCCGATAAAAATACCGACATAACTAAAAACACCAACAATATTATAAAATAAAATTCGAAAGTCCCTAGCAGAACTTTAGAAAAAATATGAGCATTAGACTGACAATGGATTTTCATGTTTTTAAATCGAGAAAAGGTCCAACCCCTAAAAATGTTCTATTGAATGAGAAAATCGATGTGATGAATTTTCACAGAAATCTGAATACGGGAAATGGACCTGCCGGGACCTTATAGTAGAGATGGACGCGTGCCTGTTTTGATGGCACGCACGAGCCCGACGACTAAATTTAAAGGCACGCACGATAAGCACGTAAAGCGGGAAGACACGAAGAAGCACGACAAAACATGAAAAAAGCACGGAATCACATGAAAAACTAGACAAAACGTGAAAAATATTATTATAAACAGGGAATTTAACCCTTTAGAATATCGGTTCTAGTTCCAAGATTTTTAAAATAGTGGTTCCGATTTCAGTGTCAATCAAAAAATTGTATGGGTTCCGATTCCGATTCCACACATTTTTATAATGACGGTTTCGATTCAGGTTCCGATTACAATTGTGGTCCCAGACTGGCACTAAAACCCTTGGAATATCGGATTTTCGGGCGTGACACGAAAAAAGCACGGTACGCGCCCATCTCTACCTTATAGTTCACGTTTTGGAACCCAAATCAATATTTTACAAATTGAAATGAAAGACGTCTCCCAAGAGCAATAACCTAAAAAAGTGTATATGTCATCTGTTAGGAAATTTCAATACTTTTTCAACAAGTCATGTAATTTCAACAGACAAAAATACAGACATCACTAACTCAGTTCAGAAAGTGTCGCTTATCAAGCATATATAGTATATTTTAATCCAATATTAGACGTCATCCCACCACATTTCTTAAAACACTATATTTTAAATTAGAAATTAATGAACAATTAGTTCCACAGATGTACATAGATGTACATTTATATTTGGATACGCCCAATTTAACATTTCTGCAATTGGGGATGTCCCAGTCCTGCAATGCATATTTCTGATCGAAGGAGAAGTTAAAGTGAAAGCGGTAAGATGAAGTAGTATCGGTGGAAGTTTCTCGTGAATTTGCAAATGTAAAAACTGTCGAGAGTAACAAACGCAGTTAGAATGTTCCACAAACGTATCATGAACTACAAGGCTTCATTCGATGCCCGAATAGAACGAAAGAACACACGTTGCGACGTGGGTGTAATCAGATCATAAATTTACTTCGATAATAATTCGTTGTATTACCTATAATGTTTTCATTCTCCATTAAATAAATCGCACGTTGTTGTAATTGGTACATGAACGCCAAAGAGTATTTTGAAGCCCCCTGCTCAAATGTGCGAATTGTATTCCATCTTAGCCCGACCATAGGTGGTGTAGACAGTGCGGAGTGAAGTATGTCTTACATCGTTTTATGATCACATTGATTAGATATGCCCAGAACGCCTAGAGCAGCTGACTCCGCATAATCTACTGGGCCCATATTGCGATGAGGGAGGGGTGAAATAACAAACAACATAGGGTCTTGCTTGCGTTGAAATAAACTCTATTTACAAGACCCCGGAATTGTTTTAATAACCACAATAATTATTTGTGTGACTCATAGTAGGATTTTTACTCTCAAACTCCAAAGAGTTTGGGTGCTTGTTTGTCAATTACACAGGAATGAATTGGATATGAAGACTTTTAATAGGGACGGTAATTGGACGAAAGCTACGAAACTCCAGAATAGATGGAGTGTTGTTCTGATCGCGATCCTGAAGAAAACTTAATACTCATCGAGTAAAAAAATTACCGACACCATATATAATTAATTTTGATACGAGGTCTTTAAGTCACACTCTATTAAAAATCTCCCTGAAAAGGTGAATACAATTATTTAACTTTTCGAAGAGGACCGCAATTATATCAACCGTGGATCTGGTTATACGGAAATCATTTTGTCGGTCACTGGGTAATTCGTTGTACTCGTCATAGCAGGAAACTGCCCCAAAAGCCATAACCCTGAAAGATATTTCTCCGAAGTGCAAACTTCCGCGAATGGACATTTCCCCGAAAGACATTTTCTCGAATAGACATTTCCCGAAATGGACACTTCCCCGAAATCAATATTTCCCCGAAATGGATTTTTACCCGTAATGTGAATGGGCAAAAGTTATCGATTTATGCAATAACTTTTTTTTGACCACCCACATTTCGGGGAAATGTTTATTTCCGGGCAATGTTTATTTCTGGAAAAATTTTATTTCTGATAAATGTTTATTTCTGGGAAATGTCCATTCGGGAAAGTGGCCATTCGGAAAAGTGGTTGGTGAAATGTACATTCGGGGAAATTTGGGGTAATGGCTTTCGGAGAAATGAACATGAAATTAGTCTGATTAGGCGTAACTAATTATTCGATAATTTGCTTTTCTAGCTGCAATAAACACTTCTGCAATAACGCCCTTAAATTGATAATTATCAGTGTTCAACAGCTTTTATTGTGTATGTGGTAATGGTATTTTAAAGTATAAAACTATGTTTCAGTTTACTTTTTGAATTAAATATTTAAAGCCTATAATTAATATAATGAATACTTCAATGTAACATGTTAGACCTATTAAATAGTAATAATTATATATATATGTATATATTAAAAAATTTAACTAAAAATGCCTTGAACAAACTTCACAACAAATAATATTTGTACTCAGTCGCATAATTTTCTCTCAAACCTGCAAAACAGCAATGAATTTTACTTGTAATATACTATCGTGCATTGTTCTTAATGCCTTGGGTCTCTTAATACAAGATCTGCAATTTGGAATAAATGCAAGCACTACCATTTTCTATGATCGAACTGGCAGTGCACTTATGGATAGTCTTATACAACGCAATAACCTACCAAGTTTATTGCAGAGTAACGATGTTGACTACGAACACAGGGACAAATATAACTCGCAATTACTCTCTGTAGTATATATAAATATCGATATGGACTCGAAACTTCTGGAAATATTGAAAAAATCACTGTATCGTTGGCACAGGACTGATGTAATATTTTTACTGGAACGCAACGATGACCAGATTGCAGAGAATTTAACAAAATCGCTTTTTACATGGTGCTGGACAAATGGATTTTACAATGTCTTGATTAGTGTGTTACACCAGAGTATGGTTTTACGAAGACTGGATGCTTTTCCCAGCGTTAAAGCGCGTGATACTACATTGGCGGCTTATTTGAGAACACGAAACAATTTGCACAATTTTCAAGGCTACCCAATTCGTGTTTCATTAGGACATGGTCCCCCCAGATCCATTATATACGTTGAAGACAACCAGTTTTTATTTGATGGTACTTTCTATACTTATATCAACATGTTTACGAATCATTTCAATGGAACGTTGGTGCCTAAGGTACACCCTAACTTTAATACAACATACTCCATATTAGATTGTGTCAACTATATGAAGTCCAAAAAGGTAGATATATGTGCAGATGGTATTGTTTTAAATATGGGTACTCTTGTATCAAGGCCATTAGCTCAGATTGGTGGCTACTTAATGGTTCCACATGCTAGAAAGTTGGAGAAATACATATATTTCATTAAAGTCTATGATGTGTGGGTTTGGCTTGCCATAACTCTTACCATTTGCTTTGTAGCTTTGAGTACAGCTATAATGCAGTGGAAATTTACCGGGATTTGGGACTTCAGCAAATCATTGCTCACAGCTTTCTGTGGCATGTTTTACATGTCATTTAATTATTCATACCTAAAAGGATATCGCAAGTTATTAATTCATTTGATACTGATTGTGTCTGGCTTCATATTAACGAATATATATCTGGCGCTGTTGTCCAGTTTTTTGACAACTACCGTATACGAAAAAGAAATAAATACCTTGTCTGATTTGGCCGCGACAAATATGCAGATAAAGATATCAGAAGCCGGTTGGAAAGCCGTACAAGTTTTTGGGGCACCGTCAGATGTATTGAACCGACTAATAGTTGTGGACCAGGATACATATAATTTTGAAATTTATAATCTTGTTGAAAACTATGCCTACTATTGCTTGGTAGACATATGTGATCTATATATGTATGTACAGAAGTTTATGCCAACAAAGAAATTGAAACGTATGTCGATGATTATCAATACATTGTTGGGTTCAATACCCATAGCTGAATCATGGCCTTTCGAGGAAATGTTCAATCAATATATGCTGGACATCTATGCATGTGGTATTTTACATACGGAGACGAAAATAGCTCTATATAAGGCTCGTGTATCAGGAAATTTTCAAGTAAATTATTCAGCAGAAGACGAATTGCAGCCATTATCACTTGAGTACTTTCAAATGCCGCTAATACTATTTGCTGCTGGCTATACGGCTGGATTTTTGTCATTCTGCATGGAACATTTAATCGCGCATTTAAATAAAGCTATAAAATAAATGATAATGTTAAAAATATTTTAAATAAAGAACACTCATTTCAAATATATCTATAAGGTTTAGTTTTTCTGTCACATTTTTAAATTGCCCGAATCAACATTTGTCCGAATGAACTTTTGCCCGAAAGCTATTTGCCCAAATTGACGTGTATCTGTAGCGCAATTCTGTGACTCCATAAGGCATGGTTTCCATACTATCTTTCGCTATCACTCGTCATCACTATTTTGCAGTCTTATAAAATGGGGGGATAACGAAAGATAGTGAAACATTTAAACCTTTGCTATCACTCGGTATCACAAGGAAATAGTGATGACGAATGAAAGCGAAAGATGGCATGGAAACTCTGCCTTACCATAATATCCGATATCGCTATTGATTCGGAAATAAATACGGAAAGATTTTTAACGATAAAAATCGTTGAAATATTTAAAACGTTAGCAGCTTTTCAACGCTATCGTATCGACCATTTTCGGTAGCGAATTAAGTACGGAATACAATAATTGTCTTTAATTTTAGTTAAAGATATCGATTTTTGTCGATAGGCAGTTAGGGAATCGCGTTACTGCCCGCATGGACGTTTATTCGAAAGTCATTTACCCGAATAGACGAACGGTGGTTTGATCGAAATATGGTCAATAGTGAGCAGAAAGTGAAAAAATACCGAAATACGAATGTTTGCGCCGTGAACGTAAATTTAATATCATCTGTGAACGCCGCATTATACTAACATAAGGCGAATCATAAGAGTGGTTGGCAACTCTGCCCAAAAAGTCTCCAACGCATGACAGACACACGCATACACTCGCATAGATGAGCGAAAGAACAAACGTCAACGGTGACATTTGCCTCGTGCCATGGTACGCTCACTTTCAACAGCAGCAGCCGAACAACGTTCATTTTCTGATCGCCATAAATTACTTAAAACTTAATATTAACTTAGATATAAATATTATAACGTTTGAACTTAAATCTAAAACAACCACGTGTTTTTATTAGGACTGTGCTATTAATTGTTTTACCGGAAAGTCTGATTAATCGAAATCACGATTAATCAATTATTCGATTAATCGTATTTAATGATTAAACGAAAATACGATTAATCGGTTAATCAGCTTTTGTGATTTAACAAAATAACGATTAATGGGTTAATCAGAAATATGATTAATTGAAATACGATTAATTGTTTTTGGCATGAGTATAAATAACGATATTCTACTTGCAACGCATCTATTTTGGCATTTGTATATTAAATTAAATATTTTTTAAAGAAAAACAAAATTTTTGTTTGTATATTGTTGTAGACAGCAATTTCTATGAGGTTCCAGCTAGCAGCAACAAGTGAAGTCGCCCGTGTCCCAAGTGGACAACGAATATCGGTATTCTTTAGATTCGACTTCTATCCTTGTTTATTGTATTTCATTTATTGTCCTAGTAGAAGCATTGTAGTAACTTTTTTTACCAAAAAAATATGCATCCAAACACTGAGATTGTATCAAAACCTGCCTGTTTTCTACACGATCCCATAATATGCTGGGAATCTACCATTAAAATTACACAAAATTTGATAACCTGCTTTTCTATTCCTACAAACTTTCATTTTGTTTGCCGTAAGTACACACACACAAAAATAATTGCTTGGCGTGCAGTTGTTTCAACGAATATTCCTTTGCATCTACCAAATTTAGTCAGCCTCAACTGAAGTTCATTTGTGGTAAACAAAAGTATGAAGCGTAACCAACTATTAGTTGAAGCAACTGCAACATTGATTGGGGAAACAAACTTATTGTCCGATTTCTTATAAATTAATTGGCTACCACAACTAAACAAATTGGTTGTGTCAATTGTATTCAATAGTTGTGTGAACTGATACGCGTTGCTGCAACAACTGAAACAGTCGAATGTTGACAGAACTAAATAAATCGGTTTGCAAAACAAGAAGGTTGCCCAACTGATTCGTGCATTTTTTAATGACGGTTTCGATTCAGGTTCCGGTTTCAAAAATCGAAACGGTTCCGGTTACAATTGCGGGCCCAGAATGGGAATCAAATGGAATATCAGTGCCGGATTTCGTTTCAAGATTTAAAAAATAGCAGTTCCGGTTCCAACCAAAACAAATTATATGGGTTCCGGTTCCACAATTTTTTTTAAATCGCTTCCGGTACCGATTCTTTATGGTGCCTTATTATAAATAATTAAAAATAAAAACGTTGGTACTGTTTTATTCTCTGAATCGGAACCTCTCCGGGGACCGCAAAGAACCGTTATTAAAAATTGTGTGGAACCGACACCGATATTCCAAAGTCTGTTTGTCCCGAAATTTGTATTTTCTGATGCTGGAAATAAAGGTTTTTTAAATTGAAGTAGAAAAAAAATAATTTTTAATGGGCGCGTTCCTGATTTTAGAGGCACGGACACTCACGGGTACGAAAAAACTAGCACGCACGAACTCAGATTTTCGGGCGTGACACGTAAAAAGCACGGCACGCTCCCATCTCTACCTTATAGTTCGCATTTTGGTACCCAAATCGGCATTTTACAAATAGAAATGAAATGACGTCTCCCAAGAGAAATAAATTAAAAATCTCGTGACACGTAAAAAGCACGGCACGCTCCCATCTCTACCTTATAGTTCGCATTTTGGTACCCAAATCGCCATTTTACAAATAGAAATGAAATGACGTCTCCCAAGAGAAATAAATTAAAAATCTCTGTCATCTGTTAGGAAATTTCAATACTATTTCAACAATTCATGTGATTTCTACAGACAATATTGATACGGACATACTTCAGGAAGTTTAGTTCAGGAAGTGACGCTTATCAAGCGTATATTGCTACAATAATGAACGTCATTCGTTGTATTACCTATAATATTTTCATTCTCCATTAAATAAATTGCACGTTGTTGTCTTCGGTCCAGAAACGGAAATGAGTATTTTGAAGCCCCCTGCTTAAATATGCGAATTGTATTCCATTTTAGCCCGACCATAGGTAGTGTAGAAAGAGTGGAGTGAAGTATGTCTTACATCGTTTTATGATCATTCCAACGGAGGTTACATTGAATAGATATGACCATTACGTCTAAAACAACGAAACTCCAGTATAGATGGAGTGTTGTTCTGATCGCAACTAGTATTGAACGGAGAAAACTTAATACTCATCGAGTAAACAAATTACTGACACCATATCCACTTAATTTTGATATGAGGGCTTTATGTCATACTCGATCAAAAATCTCCCCGAAAAATCCCCCCGAAATTATTTCACTTTTCGAAGAGGACTGCCATTATGTCAACCGTGGATCTGGTTCTACGGAAATAATTATGTCGGTCACTGAGTAATTCGTTGTACTCGCCGTAGCAGAACACTTCCCCGAAAGCCATTACCCTGAAAGATATTTCTGCGATGCCATTTCTCCGAAGTGGACACTTCCGCGAATGGACATTTCACCGAAATGGATACTTCCCCGAAATGAACATTTCACCGAAATGGACACTTCCCGAAATGGATATTTTCCCGAAATGTATTTTTCCCCGGTAAAAAGTTATCGATTTCTGCAATAATTTTTTTGTTTTTTCCCCACCACATTTCAGGAAAATGTTTGTTCCAGGATAGTGTCAGTGTCAGAAATGGTTAGGGGAAATGTCCATTCGTGGAAATGTACATGAACCGTTCTCGTACGCTTTTTTTATTTTACATTTTAATCTTAAAATTAGGCGTTTTCTATTATTTCGATAATTTACTTTTCTAGCTGCAATAACCACTTCTGCAATAACCCCCTTAAATTGATTATTGTCAGTTTTCAACAGCTTTTATTGTGTGTGTGGTAATGGTATTTTAAAGTATAAAACTATGTTTCATTTTATTTTTTGAATTAAATATTAAAAGCATATAATTAATATAATGATTACTTCAATGTGACATGATAGACCTATTAAATAGTATTTATAATATATATATTGAAATATTTAACTAAAAATGCCTTGTATAAACTTCACAACAAATAATATTTGTACTCAGTCACATACTTTTCTCTCAAACCTGCATAACAGCAATGAATTTTACTTGTAATATACTATCGTGCATTGTTCTTAATGCCTTGGGTCTCTTAGTACAAGATCTGCAATTTGGAATAAATGCAAGCACTACCATTTTCTATGATCGAACTGGCAGTGCACTTATGGATAGTCTTATACAACGCAATAACCTACCAAGTTTATTGCAGAGTAACGATGTTGACTACGAACACAGGGACAAATATAACTCACAAGTACTCTCTGTAGTATATATAAATATCGAAATGGACTCGAAACTTTTGGAAATATTGAAAAAAACACTGTATCGTTGGCACAAGACTGATATAATTTTTTTACTGGAACGAAACGATGACCGGTTAGCATTGGATATTATAAATTCACTTTTTGCATGGTGCTGGAGAAATGGATTTTACAATGTCATGATTAGTGTGTTACACCAGAGTATGGTTTTACGAAGACTGGATGCTTTTCCCATTGTTAAAGCACGTGATACCACATTAGAGGAGTATTTGAGGACACGAAACAATTGGCTCAATTTTCAAGGCTACGCAATTCGTGTTTCATTAGGACATAGCCCCCCCAGATCTATAATACACGTTGAGGACAACCAGTTTATATTCAGTGGTACTTCCTATAATTATATCAAAACATTTACGAATCGTTTCAATGGAACGTTGGTGCCTAAGGTACACCCGAATTTTAATACAACGTACTCCTTATTCGATTGTATCAACTATATGAAGTCCAAAAAGGTAGATACATGTGCAAATGGTATTGGATTTAATTTGGGTTCTCCTCTAGCTACACCATTAATGATGAGTAGTGGCTACCTAATGGTTCCACATGCTAAAAAGTTGGAGAAATACATATATTTCATTAAAGTCTATGATGTGTGGATTTGGCTTGCAATAGCTCTAACCATTTGCTTTGTAGGTTTGAGTACAGCTATAATGCAGTGGAAATTTACCGGGATTTGGGACTTCAGCAAATCATTGCTCACAGCTTTCTGTGGCATGTTTTACATGTCATTTAATTATTCATACCTAAAAGGATATCGCAAGTTATTAATTCATTTGATACTGATTGTGTCTGGCTTCATATTAACGAATATATATCTGGCACTGTTGTCCAGTTTTTTGACAACTACAGTATACGAAAAAGAAATAAATACCTTGTCTGATTTCGCAGCGAAAAATATACAGATTAAGATATCTGAAGGCGGTTGGAAAACCCTACAACTTTTTGGGCCACCATCCGAAATATTAAACCGACTAGTAGTTGTGGACCAGGATACCTACAATTTTGAAATGTATAACCTTATTGATGACTATGCCTACTATTGTTTAACAGACATATGTGATATATTTATATATATGCAGGAGTTTATGCCAAAAAAGAAATTGAAACGTATGTCGATGAATATCAATACAATGTTGGGTTCAATACCCATAGCCGAATCATGGCCTTTCGAGGAAATGTTCAATCAACATTTACTGGACATCGTGGCAAATGGTATTTATATCCCTGAGACTAAAGCAGCTCTATATAACGTTCGTGTATCAGCAAACTTTCTAATTAATAATTCAGCAGAAGACGAATTGCAGCCTTTATCACTTGAGTATTTTAAAATGCCGCTAATACTATTTGCTGTGGGCTATACGACTGGATTTTTGTCATTCTGCATGGAACATTTAATCGCATATTTAAATAAAGTAAAGATATAAATGAAAATGTTACAAATACTTTAAATAAAGAACACTCATTTCAAATATATCTATAAGGTCTAGTTTTTCTGTCACATTTTCAATTTGCCCGAATCAACGTTTGTACGATTAGACTTTTGCATGAATCATGCAAATGCCCGTACGGACGATTGTCCGAATGGACTTTTGCCCGAATAGACGTTTAGCTGTAACGCAATTCCGTGACTTCATAAAGATAACATTCGATTCCGTTATCTACCGACAATTGATTCGGAAAGATTTTTAACGATAAAAATCGTATAAATATTTAAAAAGTAAGCTGGGCAGCAACCAACAAACTTTCAACGCTATCGTATGGTCTATTTTGGGTAGCGAATTAAATACGGAATACAATATTTGTCTCTAATTTTAGTTAACGATATCGATTTCTATCGATAGGCAGTTCGGGAATCGCGCTACTGAAAGCCTTTTGACCGAATGGACGTTTATCCGAAAGTAATTTACCCTAATGGACGTTTGCCCGAACGGTGGTTTGATCGAAATGTGGTCAATAGTGAGCAGAAAGTGAAAAAATACCGAAATACGAATGTTCGCGCCGTGAACGTAAATTTAATATCATCTGTGAACGCCGCATTATACCAACATAAGACGAATCATAAGAGTGGTTGGCAACTCTGCCGAAAAATATCCAACGCATGGCAGGCACACGCAAACACTCGCATAGATGAGCGAAAGAACAAATGTCATTTGCCTCGTGCCATGGTACACTCACTTCACTTTCAACAGCAGCAGCCGAACAACGTTCATTTTTTGATCGCCATAAATTACTTAAAACTTAAAATTAACTTAGAAATAAATATTTAGAATATAGAAATAAACTTTTACATTGTCTAAGAAAAGACAGAGTAGTGTCTCAAGGAGACAAATCATTTTTACACCGGTGCCTTTGGCAACAACAACCGCAGTCGCGTTAATGCAGCGAAGCAGCCAGCACCGAAAGAGGTTCCGGCTAGCAGCAACAAGTGAAGTCGCCCGTGTCCCAAGTGGACAACGAATATAGGACTTCTTTAGATTCGACTTCTATTCTTCTTTATTGTATTTCTACAATAAAGAAGAATTCCGTTTACCGTAAGTATGACCGATATTGAGGTGCGCAAATCACTGCATATTTTGGGACTGGGAAAATATGTCCAGGTTTTGAAAAACATTTCGCCTTACGAATAAAATGTTTCTAAACTGCCTTGAACCTCCCATGTAGGAAATGCCAGGCCTGACGACGGGCTGAAAATCAACCAGCACCAGCAAACCAATGATTGGTTAATAAACCTTCGCCCAAGACTCAGCCAGAACTGGGAGATCAAGGCCTGGTAAGGTAGTTCTGGCCCAAGACTAAGCCAGAACTGATAAATGAAGGCCTGGTAAAGTAGTTCTCAGCCAGAATTAATAAACCAATGCTTGGTTAAAATACCTTTGCCCAAGACTCAGGGAGAAGTTACGAAGTGATAATATAATGACTTCAAAATAATATAGTTTAAAGCGCCACTTTAAATCTCAGTGCACATTTACACGATAAATTAAACAGTATCAGATGCATTTATAATAATCCTATTGCAGTGTCATATATAATTACTTCAATTAACTTGTTTTCGATACAAAGCATTTATTAGTTATATTAGTTGAAGCAATTTGATTTTGCTTAAACAGTTTAGTTATTCAATAAATAGGTATGTGGAAATTTTATTATAGCGTAAGATCTAAATGAACTGTCGTAATTGATTGAAGAACTTCCGACATCTTTTTCTGAAATGTCATCTTTTTTTAAATCACATGAATAAAATAATCTGCTTAAAATCAGTTTAGGTCAAACATTTTTTAAGAAATTGTGTAACTTTGCTAAGACTGTAAATAATTTTAAAATTATTTCTATATATTTTAAAATTTTCCAAGTTAGAATTATTATTAGTATCCTACCAGTTTTACTAGTCGCGTGTCGAGTAACACGCAAGCAATGTCACGCACTTCGACCAGACACTTGCCAGTAAACTCTTCGGTTTCTGGGAATTTCCATACCGTTTTACTGACAGGGATCTACTCTTCAAATCCTCACCAGTAACCGACGAGTTTTAGAGAAGTTTTACCAATTTTTGATTGGTTTTACTAGTAGTGTTTTCTTTTCAAATCCCTACGAGTAACATACCAGTTTTATTTTTTGGGGATATACTCTTCAAATCCCTACCGGTAACCGACAAGCTTTTGACTAGTTTTCACTGGGGAGCATACTCACCAAATTCTTAGGAGAAACTTAGCAGTATTTGAGCTGCCTATTAAATTCGTGCATTTTTGCCACTAATTTCTCATAATTTTGTTCCTCATTTGTGGCACTAAATAGAATTTGTGTAAGAATGTTGTGAACTGGCCATTCCAAAAAGGAAAATTTGTGATTTTACCTTGCGATTTCAATGAAATTTGGGCAACTGATAAAGAATATTGAGATATGTATTGACCATTTTATTTTCTTCGATCACTACTTCCAGAAAAACAGTGATTCAAAGTTACAAAAAATTGACGAAAATCACTTTTATGGTTTTTCATATTGCGTTATCTCTTAATGTAGAAATGCTAGAAACTCCGTAGATCGCTTGTTTTTAAGCTAATAGAACAAGCTTTTAGAAAAATCAAGTTATAACTTCTAAACCAGAAAATGTGGCCTTGCACTTCAAATTTTATGTCTTTAAAAAGGACCCTGTTTAAAATCCTGAAAAAATCACATATTTTTGTGGATTTAATATAAATGTTTATGCCAAGATGCAAGATGGTATTTTGATGGCATCACATTTTAAAAATTTATTTTCTAAATTTTTACATATTTTTTGTATGTTTTTTGCATGTGATTTTTGTGTCACAATTACAAACATTTGTATATTTTGAGAGTTGGCGATTGTTTTAAATTGTTTCCTAATAAATATAAACTATCAAAATGATGAAATTTCAAAAATGAATTTAATAATTTAAATTGAATAATCCTTTCAATTTAATAAAAATAACTAAAACACCCCAGCAAACCAAACGATTTTTTACGACATCGAAAAGATATCGTTAATTGGCGCAAGTTGTCGTTTTCGATTAAAAACGATAGGATTTTCGATATTTTTGTCATTATAGATATCGAGATGATATCGTATATGGTTTTATTGTCGATAAACATTTGATTTATTCAGAAAATTATATTTTGATAAAAAATTTGAAAATCTACACAATTTAATTTTCAAATACTTTGAGTTTTCAATTGAAAATTTATCATTTATAACGAATTTAAATATTATCGCCAAATAGGTGTTTCATTTCTTATTTTTGTGTGGTTCAAAGTGGAAATTTTTACAATGTGTCGGAATTAATATACATTAGTCGTCATTTTAAAGGTTTCATAATGACAAATACACAAAGTTAAATTTATAAAAGACCTACAATATTTTTGTTAACAGTGTAACATAATTCATTGATAATAATCACTTTGTAGGGTATTTTAAATGCGTTTGAAACAGGTTTTATAATTACAAACATATTTTAGAATAAGTAACTTGAACTCTGAATAATGTTATATTTTTAATATATACAAAAGTTGGGTTTTTTTTATGTCGGACATATGAAAAAAAAAAACATTTTTAGTTATTGAATAAATTCAAATATTTCGTTGTCGCCGTTGAGCGTTATCTTGGGTTAACTGACGTAGTGTCGCATTCAATTAAAGCAAATAATAAATAAATAAAATTGAATTGAGCACATTATAAATAAAGCAAAGCATAATTTATTGATGATAATGACGAAACTATTAATATAATCAAGCTAATTTCTTACATAATTTTTCAGAAGTGTTGTTGCACGCTTTTTACAGGGTTGTCGCATGCGGTTTACAGGGTTGCTCGTTCGTTTTGCGTTATTTTAATTATACACTTGAGTTAAAAATTAATATATATTTTTAATTATGTATAATTTTTAATTAATTATATAATTAAATATATATTTTTAATTAAATATTTTTAATTACATATGTCATTAATTTAATAATTTCTTCATAACATAATTATTATTTTTTTTCATTAATGCACTTCACTTTTAATGCCAATTGAATTTTATACTTTATCAAACAAAAATCAAACGTCTGTTTATGTACTTTCTTTTTTTGCATTTGTTGTTTGCGCGTTGGTTTTAAATTAACACAAAAGTATCTGGCGGATACAATATACAAAATTCACTTTTTTGCAATTAACGCAATAACAAAACAATAATAGTAATAATCATCATAAAAAAAAAACAACAAAACTGACACATTAGACGAACGCCAACAAATGCTTGGCACCAAATTCCACACAAGTCGAACTTCAACTAATTGTTAAAACCGCACGCCTTGTGGAGCAACCTCACAGATACTCAGATACGTGAAGCCCCAACTAACCAAGCCAGCTCGCTCGTAGGCGCCGCTGACCTCGCAAACGACTGCAAACGTTGCAAAGCCAAGTCCAGACAGCAAAACTGATCACAGACTGCTGTCAGACAGACTGGACGAGATGGAACAACACACAGATACTCGATACTTGCTACAGCATAGATACACGTCACAGCTGCCTCTTTTCGCTCTCAAATTGTTCAATTTATGTGTAAAATATTTTAATCATTTCGCCGCAATTGCTTGTTCTACTAATCAACAACATCAGCAACACAAGTTCAAATCGAATAGACAGCATCTGTGAGATACTTTTATGAGTTATCAGCTTGAAACCGTGCACAGCTGATGACCTTTTAACGTCTTTTGTTCGTTTGTATGCTTACGGCTTACGCTCCCACATTGCATGATAATTCTCAAAATCGCGCTCAATTAAATTTAATTTTGGATTTTTATTTTGTATATCTTGGATTTTGCTTTTGTATCTTTTGTACGCATTTTTAATTGTATCTATTGGATTTTGTTTTTTTTTTTTTTATTTTATATTTTTACTATTATGACTAATCCAACAAAAACTTCAACACCAACAAGAAACGCACTTTTAATTTGGCATAAATAAATATTTTTATTTTATTATTGTATTTTTTTGTAAATTAATGCATAGCGTGAGAATTACATGCTCTCTCGCTCTCTTTGTATATTTTTTTACTCTCGTGTAGTTCAGCTTTTAATTAATTTCGAAAATACGTGTTATTTATTAGGGACTCTTGTAAAAAAAACGCATACATTTACGAGTGGTGTTGCCACCTTTATTTAAACAAGTCGCATGAAATAATTTCTTATGCGAAAACTACACTCACATAATTATTGTAGTAAAAATTACTACATTATGTGTATTATAAAAATATTATGCAAAATTATTTATTTGTACTACATTTCTATTCATTTCTAATGGTTTTACTACATTTTTAATTGATTCATTCAAATTCCCACACAACATTTTTGGCAGGGTCAGGGGCAGTTTAGAAACATTTTTTAGAAAGATTTCAAGCAGACAAAGGCGGAGTTTTATATATTTACTGATCGTTCCTAAATTACACCGCAATTCAGCCATTAGAATGCCACAAAATTTGACAACCTGCTATACACTTTCCAAAATTATTATAAAATACAATCTACTGCAGGCGTAGTACCCCGAAACAAAATGTCGTGCATATTAGTAAACACACAGTAATTGCTGGACATATGCCCGAAATAGGCCCGACATTTTGTGTCCTACGCCTGCGGTATATTGTAGTATTTAATTCTTTTGTAATAGATTTTTCATTTCAAATTTGAAAAATTCCAAATAGTATTAAGATTTTCCATTTGGAAATGAGAAAATTCCAAATCAACTTGCTACTATTCATTTCAAATGGTAAAAATCCAAAATATAACTGAAATTTTTCATTTGAAATTGAGAAATTTATAAATGAAATTGAGATATTTTAAATTATAAAATGTAAAACTACAATTTTTGTTAGTAATTTCACAATTTCAAGTGAAAAATATAAATTCCAAGCGGATTTTTCAATTTTATTTGAAATTTTTCCAATTTCTAAAGGAAAGCAAATAGAACTCAAGGAACAATTTAGTAGTCAGTTCAAATATTACTAAGTTTCTCGTAGAAATTTCAACAATATATATTCACCAGTTAAAACTAGTCGAAAGCTTGTCGATTACTGGTAGGGATGAAGAGTATATCACCGCCAGTAAAAATAGTCAAGAACTGTTAGGTTCCTGGTAAGGATATGAAGAGTAAATCTAGTCAAGAACTGGTCAATTACTCGTAGGGAAATGCTCACAAAACCGAAGAGTATTACTGGATAATTTCTGGTCGTAAAGTGCTTGACATCGCTTGCGAGTTACTCGAGAAGTGACTAGTAAAACTGGTTGGATTATGGCACAATACTGGTGGGAATTCTTACTTGGGAAATGGTGTAGATTCTTTAAAAAATAGAATCGAATAATAACGTGTTAAAGTTTTGTTTTGTAAAATAATATAGTCGTGGTTGAAACAAATTTACAATTTATAACCGATTCAACTGGAAATATGAAATTATTGATAATATTCGGACACTTTCTTGCTCGTTCTGACGTAATTTATATAAATTTAAATATCATAAGATATGTATTACATATAACTCAGACAAATATTTTTGCGATATGCTTATTTAGTCATGGCTTTAATAAAAATAAACAAAAGTCACACAATTTTGCACAATCAATAATAGAAATATAGATCACACTTAAGCCCAACATAAATAGACTAAAGACCCAAGAAAAATAACCTTTAAGAGACAACACAGTAACAGAGAGTGAGAGACTCACCGACGAAACGGCCTAAACAATACTAACTGACAGTATCGACGAAATGAAGACAACTGATAAAACTGATAATTTAGCTCATTGTTTTTTCCGAGTCGCACGAGCAATTGCGATAACACGATAATGAAATGCAACCGATTTCCCACTCGGATGTAATTTACACACCAAGGAAAGTGATTTGTAATTGACAATAGTCATAAAAAAGTTGCGTATACGCTATGATTATCACATGAATAGGGAGAATTTTTAAATATCAATAAAATATTACAAATAATTATTCTAATAAAAAATGTTTGTAATGATTGTAACCTTAAAATCAGGGACTGAAGCCAAAATTGATATCGTTTCATTATTAGATCCGAAATTGTTTTACCAAATTCGGAAATAACCCGATATAAATGGTTTCGGCTGTATTTCAGTTTTATTTCGGGGTCTAATATAGTACGAAAAACAAAAAAAAAAATATATATATATTTTATAAAAAAAAATACCCAGAATTTTTTACGACAGATTTCTTCCAAAAGCGCAGTATTCTGGCAGACTTTACAAATTTCACAGCATATAGATTGTTTTTCATACGAAACACAAGCCTTTCTACAATGTTAGATGTCACACAGATTTGTGGAATGTTTATGGAATTCTATTTGAAATCGGCTGCCTTGTAGACAGATTTTAGGAATAGAAAGGAAATAGAAACTATGTAAAATGCCTGTCTAGAGGTGGATTTTTGGAATAGAAAAGCAGTTAGGAATAGAATGGCAGCCCAGGCCAAAAATATTTACCTGCCAAGATCCACTAAACTGCTCTGAGCTTGCGAAAAATTTCAGACTTTTTTTTGGAATATTGGAATAATATATTTGGGGCAAATTTCGGTAAACACATAGGTAATTGGAAGATTTTGTTTGGAGGCGTATCCCGAGACAAACATTTTTAGCATTTTTATGGAATATTTCGGGTATATTTTCGGCAAACGCTCAGATAAATAGAATATTTTGGGAAGCACCCTAGACACAATTTTTGGCAGGGTCGAGGCAGTTCAGAAACATTTTCTCGACATATTTCAAACTGACAAAGGCGGATTTTGTATCAAAAACTTTCTGTTTTCTGACCGTTCCCCCCAATAAGGCGTGAATCTGCAATTAAAAGGACATCAAATTTTACAACCTGCCCGAGACAAGATGTTTGGCATTTTTCTGAAATATTTCGGGCATATTTCCGGCAAACGCACAGATAAATAGATTATTTTGGGAAATGTATGGCATGTGGTAAAATTTGATGGCATCTTAATGGCAGATTCACGCCATATTTTGGGAATGGGTAGAAAACAGACAGCTTTTGATACAAACTTCGCCTTTGTCTGTTTGAAATATGTCGAGAAAATGTTTCTGAACTGCCTCGACCCTGTCAAAAATTTTGTATGGGGACATCTCAAGATATTACATTTAGCTGTGCGTTTGGCGGAAATATTCCGGAAAAATGCCAAAAAATATGTCTTGAGTAGGTTATAAAATTTTGAAGAATTTTAAAGGCAGATTCTCGGCTTATTTTGAGTATGGGAAGAAGATAGACAGCTTTAAATACAAACTTCGCCTTTGTCTGCTTGAAATATTTCAATAAAATATTTATAAACTGTCCTGAGTCTGGCAAAATCTTGTATAGCAGATATTGGCAAGAGTTATTCTTCGACTAATCTCAATGCTGACATTGTTGTTGGTATTCAGGCTGGTTCCTAGGTAAACGAGGTCCTTTACAACTTCGAAATTGTGGGTATCAACTGTCGAAGACGCCGGTACTCATTTTTTGATGACACCAGGTACTACGTATTGTCTTCATTGACCGTAAAATCCATTCGACGCGTTCCCTTTTCAAAACTGGACAATGCTGCACTCACTGCTCGTGTACTCTCTGTCCAATGATGTCGATATCATAAGCATACGTAAAAAGCATGACAGTCTTGTTGAAGATAGTGTAATTTAGATGGGTTCGTCAGCTCTTATAAACTTCTCTATTATCAGGTTGAAGAATCCACACTAGATGGATTCGCCTTGTATGAAATCTCGTTCGGTATTAAACGTATCGGGACAGGTTGTTCCCAATTCTTACAGTGCAATGTGCGTTGCTCAGGGCCATCTAGCTTTTATAAGTTTCGCAGGTATACCGAACTCAGACAGGGTAGCATATAGGTGACTCCTTATCGTACTATCGAAGGCAGCTTTGTAGTTGACGAAAACGTAGATAGCTTCGATCTGCCTCTCTCGAGCTCTTCGCAGATTTGGTGTAATGTGTGCATCTTTTCTATGCTGAAACGATCAGGTCTCAAGTCGCAATGATAACGTCCAACTCATTCTAGGATTAAAGACTTATTTTCTGATCATTTTCTGCAAGTTTTAAGAATAGATAAGTAAAACCCTTACAGTATTTCAATTGTTTACTTCAAATATTTAACTTTTCTTTATTTATTTTATTTCTTCATTTAATAAATTCATAAAAATGTTCACAAATATTTGCATAAAATGCATTAATGCTTTATAAATTATTCTTTTTATCATATATAATATATTCATTTGAATTTTGCAGTTTATTTTTTGTGTTTTTCGTGGAACTTTTCCTTTTTTTTTGTTTTAATAATGCTACAACTAGTTACTTTACATAGATATATATAATATATATTAATATATAGTGTTTACATATATCATATACTAAAATATACACCCGGCTAAAATATTAAAAATAGAATTTCTAATAAAAACAGCGGAGACTACAGAGCAAAGGACGTTGAAGCCTACAAAGGATTGCCTTAGCGTCTTCTACTTCATCATCTTAACTACTTCTTTTAATGCTTTGTTTTTTTTACATACTTAATGTTCTGACATAACTTACAAATACCAAAAAAAAAAATATGTGTTTGTGTTAACTCTTCATGTGTATGTGTGTTAAAATTAAACAACTTCTTAAAATTTAGCTCAGAAACACCTACGATTTTTTAAAAATTCTCTTAAGCGTTTTAAGTTTTCGACTCGCCAACAATTTCGCGCGCATTTTATGCATCATTCGAATCATCATTTGTTGCTGCCGTCGTCACCGCTACAACGACATCGCTCAACAGCACCTCCTCATCAATGTTCTCCGAGTCATGCAGATGTTGTACCTGCGGCGACGACGAAGACTCACAGTTGGTCGCGTAAACATGCTGCACACTGCTCGCCGGCAACTGATTCGAATCGTCGGTGTCCGGATCACGTATCGAGCTAAAGGCGCCGCCCGCATTTGCATTCGGCGACGAAGTATCATCGTTGGGCGGATATACATGTCGATGATAACTGCCGCCACCACCGCCCGCACCTCTTCCGCCGGATGCACCACCGCTGCCACCACCACCAGTACCAGCACCACCACCACCCATTTCGCCATCAAGTTCCGCTTCGCGTACGCTACCAAAGACAGGCGTATGCGTGGAGCTGTTGCGCAAACTTGCCGGTGGCGACCACACCGTCTGGTAGAGCGGCGAGGCAAAGACATATAAATGATTTAAATACTCCATGTCGTAGGAGGGCAGATACGAGTCCGTCTCCAGCGGATTGTAATACTGCGACGTGGGCTGATGCATTGGCGTTTGACGCAGACTATAGGAGCCGGAACCACCGCCTGCGCCGACACCACTCATGCCCGGATGGTGCGGTGTATCGTAGTTTTGACTGCGCGATGAGGAAAGCATTGGATAGCCACCGCCGAGTGCGCTGTTGCTGCCCGCGGAACGCACCGGCAGCGTCGCGTAGATGCCGCGATAGGCTTCGTAGGGAGTCTGCGGATAGTAGGCATCGCTCCAGCGTACATGGTTCGGCGTATAGTCGCCCTTGGCGTAGAGCTGTTGAGTGATATTAAAAAGTTTTTATATTATTTTATCTGTGGCTTTTAAAGAGAGTGACACTACGCACCTGTATCGGACGACAAAAGCCCTTGTTCAAGTGGCGCGGCACGCCCAACGTATAGCTGTGGCTGAAGCCCACCTCAGAGCTGAGCAGATATTCGTGGAATTTGTTGGGGAAGAACTCAATCTGGCGGTAGTTATTGTAAATTTCTTCCTGTAAATTAAAAAAGACAAAACAATTTAATATATTATTGATTGTTTGGGGTGTTTAAGCTATCTAATGGTTGACTTAAACATAAGTTTTAGGTTATCTTTTCGAGTGCCAAAAGTCAACAAAAAGACGGAAATTCGTAAGCCTTTTAATAACCTTTTGGATGACGTTTCACTCGACATTGGAATATTGTTAACTTTTAAAAGTTAGCATAAAGTTATGTTATGTACATCGTATGACTGATTGGGTGAAAATGAACACACAATCTCACATAATAACGAATTGTCATAAATGTTACACAAATTGATATCAAAAATGTATTAAAACTAAGTTAAATCGAACTTTATATGGAGTTAAATACAAGACTTACGGTTAAATTCTTCTTTTTCTTGTAGCTCGCCCAGTTCTGCGCCTCCAGTATCAACTTGCCGCCCGGCCGCAGCTGATTGAACATCCGTTTGAACGCCAACTTCAGACCATTATCACCAAAATTCAAATGTATCCACTTTGTTACCGACAGACACATAATGAGATCGTACTGCTGCGTATCGTTGTTCAGCTGCGCATCGTCTTTGAGCACATAGTTGGTCTGCCGGAAGAAGACATTCTTGGGAAAATCGTTCTTTAACTTGGTGCTGCCACCAGCGCTGCTAGCACCGGCCACAACTGTTGCCGTCGGCTGTGAGGAGGAGGAGGCGCTTGCATGACATGGTGTGCCACCGCTGCTGCTGAGACTGGGCGTCGCTGCAACGCTAGAAGCGGCTGGCACGCCGCCATAGCTAATGGGAAACGAGACGGGAAACAGCTCTGCCGCATCGACATGCAACGTGTTGGCCTGTTGTTGCTGCAGATGCAGCTGATGGTGATGATGATGTAACAGCAAATGATGATGATGACTGTGATGATGATGGTGGTGATGGGCGGCTGCTGTAGTTGCAGTCGACTGCTGTTGTTGTTGTTGCTGCTGTTTTTTCTTTTTCTTCTGGCGACGCGTTTTGCGCGATTGCGTGGTATTTGGCGCCACTGCTGCGGCTGGCGCAGTCTTTGTAGGCGTTGTCGTCGTTGTAGCGAGCTCTGTCTTTAGCTTTGCCTCAACTGGTATGCGCACAAACATCGAGAGATTGCGACGCGCACGCGCCACCAACTCCTTATCGATATCAATGCCCAGTATCGACTTTGGCGCCAGATTTCGCGCCACCGTTATCGTCATGTGACCCACGTTGCAACCAATATCGAGTATGTCTTTGTTCTGAAAGAGCTCGAGATGCCGTCGAAAGACCTGCAGACGCACATCCATGAATTCGTTGAGATGCCGAAAGCCCGCATAGCGATCATAGTTGCCGTACTTGTAGCGCTCGCCGTCCGGACGGAATTTTGGCATTTTAAGTAGCTGCTGCGTCGTTGTCGCCGGCATGGCAGTGTTTTGTATTTTGTTGACGCCGATGTGGGCAACAGTGGTCGTTGCACTCTGCACATTGTCTGCAGGTAGCGTTGCAAGGATGGATTCGCCACCTATGCTAAGATCCGCCGTTGACATTGATTCCTGCTGCTCGGCCAGCGATGTTGCGCCGGAGGTTGTGCTGAGCGGACTGCCGATACCTGTCTCCGAAATGGTCTCCATTTTATTGAGATCCGGTGTGTCGACGCGACTGCTTTCAGCTGTTAAGTGGGGAGGAATATAAGAGTCAACAATTGTCAGAATAAATAGAAAGAAAAACGCACCATCATTCAGTATTTTCGCTGTTTCATCCGCTGGACTCAACAGCTCCGTTTCGCTAACGGATGTCGACCGTCGGGAGGGCTTGCGCGCGCCAGTGGGTACAACGCGTGGTGGACGCTTCCAGGCGCCTGGTTGCGGCACAACGGGACTAACAATCTTGTCCATGGAGTCGAGCCGATGAAATTTCTAAAAAAAGAAATATTAAATATAGAAATATATTGAATTGTAATTGAAATTGCACAGTCATTTTCTTTTAGTGATGAGCAATTAATGCAAGACTCTGGTTCTCGTTCTTGCAGTTTTTGCAAGAACAAGATCGACATTCCGATGCAAGAACAAGTACGAGCCTGCAAACAAGATTCTTGCAATTTTTTAATAAAGTCGAAAATAATTACTAGAAACGCACAACGAAATGAACTAAATAGATAAAACATGGTATTTCGAGTCAATATAAGTATTCGAAATACCATGTTTTTGTTGGTATAAAAAAACATGGGCCGGCCAACGACAAAAGAAGAACAAGAACATAATTCATGTCTTGTTCTTGACTTTCACAATTTCGTTTGCTGGGTATTGTCCAGAAGCGTTAAAATTTCAATAAACATAAAAATGTCCAAACTCAAACAAAGTTCAGCCGCAATACCCTACCTTGTTTTTCTGCGAGTTGTTGCTCTCGCTTATCTTGCGTTTCCTACCGCCACCTGCACCACCCAGGCCAGCGCTGCCGCACGTGCTGCTCGATGCCGAGTTGTTGTGACTGTTGTTGTGACTGTTGTTGTTTGTGTTGCCAACGCCAGTGCACAAACTCAATTCCAAACGCAAATCTTTGGTGACGCGCTCTCGTTCGCTGCTGCGACGCACCAGCAACATATCGGCCGCAGCAGAAGCAGCAGCAGCAACATCGGCCACAGCGACCACAACATGTTGCTGTGCAGCGCCATGTGGCGACAATGTTGCCACGACGTTCTTTTCCGATTGTTCCAGCGCACCGACAGAAACTGCGACTGCGTCGACTGTTGCTGAGGCTGCAGAGAGCAGCAATAACTCGGCAGCATTGTTGAGTGCAGCGACAGCAACTGGCGATTTGCGACTCTCTGCATGCGTTGGCTCATTATACTCTTCGGCAGAGCCACCACCAACGCCACCACTGCTGCCAACTACTGCGATGCCACTCGCATTATTCTCCGCATTGGAGATGAGCGAATGCGACAGCGAAGCCAACGAGGCGTCAGTCGACATTGTGCTGTTCGCCAGCGAGGCGGTGTCTTCGTCGAGTGTCGCCGACGAGTTGTACGACTCGTAGCGGCGACGCTTCGGCTTACGATTCTTGCGGTTGCGATGTTTCGACTTGTTGGCCTTCGATTTGTTACGCTTCATCGGCGATGTCAGCTGCTTCTCGTACTCCATGGAATCGACGGGATCGAGCAAATGCAGCGGATCATGTATGTTGGGTGGTATAATGACCTCCACCTTGGGTGGTGTTGTAATGGGCGACTGCCGTGGTGTTGTCGCCGGCGTATTGTTGTTCGACGATGATGCATTCGATGTTTCGTTCTGCAGCGAGTTCAGATTGAGCGGATCGGAAATGTTGCCGCCGAGCAGAAATTTTGTCGGCGGTATGATGACCTCTTTGCGTAGCCGCTTCTCGGGCAGAAAGAATTTCGAGCGACCGCAGCAATAATGCTGCAGCGTTTGTTGCGCCACAACGCTGACGTTGGACGCGTTGTTGTGTGCATTGGTGACGCCGGAATCTTTGCCGTTGGTCGTTACGGAGCAGCCGTTGGCCAGGCAGCAGGCACCATGTGTGACGCCACCGCCGCCGAGTGGATTGTGACTGGCGGCACCGGCGCACAGTACATGGTAATGTTGGCCGCTGTAAAGAAAGAGAAAATGGAATTTAATAAATATTTAATAAAAAAAAAATAAAAAAAAAAATTAAATAAAGTAATAAGAGAAAAAAATATAATAAAAAAAATAAAATTAATATAAAACAAAATAAAAATTTTAAAATAAAATAATAGAAAAAAATATAACTAAAGAAATAAAATAAATATATAATAAAGAAAAACTAATCAAATAAACTAAAAATAAAATAAAAACGTTAAAATAAAATAAATGAACTATAACAAAAATACAAATGTCATTAAATACAAGTATAATAAAAAAAAGAAATTAAATTAATTAACAAATTAAATATAAAATAAATAGAATTAAAACTAATTAAAGTAAATAAAAAAAAATTAAAACTAATTAAAGTAAATAAAAAAAAATAAAATAAAAACATTATAAAATAAAATTATAAATATAAATAAAAATAACAAAAAATATATATTTAAAAAATAAACCAATAAATACTATTAAAAATACTTTTCAATTAATTTATAAAAATAAATAAACAAAAAAAATTGATATAAATTAAAAATAATAAAAAATAATTAAAAAAAATAATAAAAAAAAATAAATTAAAATAATTCAATAATTTTAAACTCAATATAATAAAATATAAAAAATGAATAACAAATTATAAAAAATAAAGTAAACAAAAAATAAAAAAAAAATTAAAAAATAAAATAAGAAAAAGTTAATTTAAAAAAAAACTAAAATATAAAATAAAATAAATAATTATAAATACAATAAAATATAAATAAAAATGTGAGAAATAAACTATAATGAAATCAAAAATAACACAAAAACAAAATTTAAAAAAATAATAACTAAGTAAAAATATATAAAACAAAAAGTAACTAGCAAAATATATTTAAACTATATAAATACAAAAAAAAAAAACATAAAATAAATAAAAATTAGTTTAAATATAATAAAAATGAAATTAAATATAATAAAATAAATAAACAACAATTAAATAAAATACAAAATAAATAAAATAAAAATAACTAACTAATCAAAAAAAAAATAAAACCTATACAATAAATTCAATAAATTGTTATTCGAAATTTAAGTCTTTTCGATCACTATTTAATATTAAAAATTTTACAAAAGTGTTTCTTAAAAAAAAATACATTAAATTGCATTCGACTTCAGTTGTCACAGCTAATATAAAAAGGCATGGCTAGTTTTCAATTAGTTTTTAAATTTTGTACTTCTAAACACGAACAATTTTGGTTTATTTTTGCATTATTTTCGATTTAAATTTTTATTTATTTTTTAATAATATAAAGAAAAATGTAGATTGTGCTAAATTTCTGTTATATATTCTAATTTTTGAGAAGTGCACTAACAATATATAAAAGTAATCGAAAAGGTGTACAAAAATATCGTATTTAGATCCCCATATTTGAAAAACTAATTACAATATAGGCATATGTTTGTATATTAAAATTTAGCTTGACATTTAGAAGCAGAATTACATATAAAATATTTTGGTAAATTAGTTTCATGTAGTTTTATAAAATTTTTACTCAAAAAAGTCATTATAAAGAATCTAAAATTTGAGATTCTTTTCAGTCACTCTTTGGTATTATAACACTTTAGGAAACTGTTTCTACAAAACATTTAAATGTAATTCATCTACTAATTGTCAAAGCTAATTTTAATATAAAAAGATTTGACAGGATTACAATTAGTTTTCAAAATATATGTATCTAAACTCGAAAGTATTTGAATTTCTTTAGACTATATTTAAATTTAATTTTTAGTATTTCTGATATAATAAAACAGAAAGAATGTTGCATGATTGTGTAGAACATATTCCAAACTAATAATAAAAATTACTAAATTTTTGATATAAAGGGTTTTTCAACAGGGACGCTACAAAAGTAGAGCGACAGAGACAGCAAACGACGCCATATTTCTTGCCGCTCTTTTGACATTTCTCTTCAGTAAGGTTTGCCATTTCATGATCGAAAGATATACGAATTCGAATTTCGGTAGTAAATTTTAATAATTTCGACTCGTTGTTGGGTCGTATATCTTTCCATCATGAAATGGCAAACCTAACTGAAGAGAAATGTCAAAAGAACGGCAAGAAATATGGCGTCGTTTGCTGTCTCTGTCGCTCTACTTTTGTAGCCTTGAAAAAAACTTTTGTAGCGCTCTTATTGAAAATCCCTTTATATTCAAATTTTAGAGAAATGCACTATAAACCTAATTAAAAAAAAAGGTATTAAAAAATGGACAAAAAAAGTCGTGTTTAGATATTTGAAAAATTAATGACAATATTAACATATACTTGTATATTAAAATTAGCATTGATATTTAGAAGCCGAATTAGATTTGAAATGTTCTAAAAAGTCATTAGAAACAATCTAAAATTTCAAATACAAATTTCTTCTAACTGAGAATGCAATTAAAATCAACAACTTCGAATTATGTAAAAATGATTTAAGGAATGCATAAACAAAAAAAAAATGCCGAGTACTGGTGTTATTTATATATTTAATTAAATTCTCTTGTAGCCTACAGCAAAATTGCTAAAACTCACCGATGCGCCGCCAGCATTTTCTTGTACAGCCCATGGCCATAACCTAGTTTTTCAAGGTTATAGGCACAGGGCACAATGCCGTTGCCAGTGTTGCCGCCGCCGCGATGCCCATGATTATGATGATGATACTGATGATGGCCACCACCACCGCCACCACCCATTTGATTCTTTAAATTCTGTATATTTTCGAGGTCAGCTTTGGTGGAGGACAGTGTGACGCCACCGCCAATATTGCCGCCACCGGCTGCTGTGTTCAAATTACCACCCGTTGCGCTGCCAACTGCTGCCAGCAGCGCGCCGCTGCATGTGCCGCCGCCACCACCACCACCACCAACGCCTGAATGTTGTTGCAGCAGCTGCTGCTGTTGTTGCTGCAATTGTTGCAACTGCTGTTTGCTGAGTTGTTGGTGACATTTGTTCTGACGCTTGTTCCACATTTTGTTCTTTTTGGCCAACATCGAGGTGCATTTCTTGTGCTTCACAAATTGCTGCGGCGCACGAAACTGATGAAATTTAATGGCATTTTGTTGTTGTTGCTGCTGCTGTTGTTGTTGTTGCTGTGATTTTAATTTGTTGCTGCTGCTGTTGTTGGTTGTTGCTGGTGGCGAGGCAGCAGCAGCAGCTTTATTATTGCTATTGGTTGCAGCATTGCTGGCTGCTGTTGCCGCTGCTACTGTGGTTGTTGTTGCTGGTGCATTTGTTGTTGTTGTTGTGGAGCTTACATGTTGCTGTAGCTCCTCATTGGTTTTGTTTGTTGCTGCTGATCTTGCTGCCGCTAATGGTTGTTGCTGTGCTACACTGGTTGCTGCTGTAGTTGTTGTCGTTGAATCAGCAGCAACGGCGCGACAGTCGCCAGGACTGTCTGTTGTTGTTGCTTCCATGTTGCTTCAATAATTTAAAGCATACTTTAAGGGGGCACTATATATAGTGGAGTAGCTCTCTTAAAAGCTCTTTTTAAATATTTTAACTAAATATAAACGAAACAGTAGAATGAAATTTGTGGCGTTTTTATTGTTCTAATTTTAAAAACTTTTATAAAATTTTTAATATTATTTTTAAATTAATTTTCAAATATTTTTATAAAAACAAACTGTTTTTACTTCACTTTTATTAATTTATTTTTATATATTATATATTTTTTTTAATTTTTTTTATATATTTTATATAATTTTTATTTTTTTTTATTTAATTTTTTTTTATTTTTTTTTATTATATTAATATTTAATTTATTATTGTATTTTTTCTTTTACTATTTTATATTCTTTTATTACTTTATATTTTCTTTTATTATTTTATATTTTCTTTATTATAAAATTGTCTTCCATTATTTTATTTTTTCTTCTATTATTTTATTTTATTTTTTCTTTATTTATTATAAAATTGTCTTCTATTATTTTATTTTTTCTTCTATTATTTTATTTTATTTTTTCTTCTATTATTTTATTTTATTTTTTCTTATCTTTTCTTCTATTATTTTATTTTATTTTTTCTTCTATTATATTATTTTGTTTTTTTTATATTAATTTTATATTTTTTTTATGTAATTTTTATTTTTTTTTTATTTAATTTTCTGTTATTATATTAATATTTCATTTATTATTGTATTTTTCTTTTATTATTTTTTAATATTTTAATTTACTATATTTTTTGTTTTTTTTTTTTTTACTTACTATTTTTTTTATTATTTTTACTTATTATTTTTTTTATTATTTTTACTTATTATTTTTATTTTTTGTATTTTACTTACTGTTTTTTATTTTATTTTACTTATTATTTTTTTAATTTTATTTTTTTTTTTTTTTTATTTTACGTATTATTTTTTTTAATTTTATTTATTTTTACTTATTATTTTTTTTATATTATTTTACTTTTTATTTTTTTTTATTTTATTTTATTTTTTTTTTTTTTTTTTATTTTTTTTTATTTTACTTTTTTTTTTTTTTTTTATTTTACTTTTTATTTTTTTTTTTAAATTTTACTTTTTAATTTTTTTTATATTTTACTTCACTTTGTTATTATTTTTTTTTTAATATTCTATTTAATTTTAAATTGTTTTTTAAATCACACTTTTAGGCAGTTTTAGTTTTACATTAAACACTTTACTTTGTTGCATACTTTAAGTTGCTGATTTAACACACAAAAACATTGCATACTTTTAGACACTTTAAAATTCACTGTTTATGTTTTTTTTTTACAGATTTTTCATATTTATTTTTTACCTATTTGTTTTGCAATTTTTTCACTGTTTTCTTGCGCACTTCTCGCTTTCTTTTCATTTTCTCACTTTACACTAATTCAATTAATTTTAATCCTCGCACAAATCCTGTCGCTTCTGCTGACTTTTTAATTAAATTTAAACAGCGTTTATTTTTTTCTCTCTTCAGCTATTTTTAAAGTATTTCTGCGCAAAATGTGCTTTAATGCAAGTCCTTTATTTGCACAGCAGATTTCCTTTAGAATCGACTTCCGGTTTCCGTTGCAATGTCACAGAATTTTAACTGTTCATCCGGCTACCTGCTTCGTTCTTCTCTTTTTTTATTTATTATCTTTCTTTGTATTTTTTTTCACGCTTTGTTTTGCTGCTCTTCTGACATCCGCTGCTTCTGCGTAAAATACTGCAGTACGAATTCTGTAAATAAAATTGAAAAATGTGTAAAATATAAGTCGAGCAAAAAATAAAGTAGAAATACAAAATCCTGGCGAAAACGCGCAAATAATTTTCATTATTTACAATGTGACAAACATATAAACAGTACACCCCACACAGATGGCAACCCTTCCCACTCTACAACAAAAATGAGAAACAGAAAAAAAAATGCCGTACATATGAAGCAACCCAGTGGGAAATCAATTAATAAGTCACAAAAATATAGACTAACATTTTTCCAACATTAAAAAATAATGTAAACAAAACATGACACAATTTTATTTTCAAGTTATTCAAATATTTTAATATAAAAAAGTAAAACTGCTTTAATTTTTTTTTTAAAACCAACATTTAAAGATAAGTAATTGGTTCATTCTAAGAAGTGGAGGAAAAGATGTTGAAAATTCGATTGCAATTGAAAATTGTATGTGATAGAAAAAATACTGAGTTTGTATTATGGATCTGCTAGTGATGAGCAAAATATGCAAGACTCTTTTTTTTAACAGAACAAAAGCCTTCGACTTTCCTATGCAAGAACAAGACTAAAGCGTGAATCTGACGATTGAATAAACGCCTAACTGTTGACTCAATTTTCAAAACAATTTTAATATAATGGTGTGATTGCCCAATTCTCCATACAAAAATTGGGCAATCACACGATTGACATTAAAATGATTTGAAAATTACGTCAACGGTTGAATTTTTATTCAATCGTGAGATTCAGACTTAAGTATTGTTCTTGCATAAAAAGGTCTATGGTTTTTGTTCCTCTAAAAAAAAAGTCTTGCATATTTTGCAGACAATTGGCTCCTAAAACTTGCAAGAAATGCAAGACTCTTACAGCAAGAACAAGACTTAATTGCCGATGCAAGCACAAGACTGAATCTGCAAGAACAAGAATGACAGCAATGCTGAGTCAGTCTGAACATTATATGACTTAAAATGACTCATTTAGTATAACAGAATAAACACCTAAGAATTGCAAGAAATGCAAGACTCTTACAGCAAGAACAAGACTTAATTGCCGATGCAAGCACAAGACTGACTCTGCAAGAACAAGAATGGCAGTCATGTTCTTTTTCCTGCAGAGTCAGTCTGAACATTATATGACTTAAAATGGCTCGTTTTGTATAACAGAATTAAATTCTAAGAATTGCTAAGATATACAAGACTCTTACAGCAAGAATAATAACGGCCTACCAATGCAATAAAAAGACTGACTCTGCAAGAACAAGAACGGTAGTCATGTTCTTGTTTTGTCGAGTCAGTGTTATCGTTGATGACTTATATAGTTTGTTTCGTATAACAGAGTTGGCTCCTTAAAATGGAAAGAATGGCAGATTCATAAATGAAAAACACGTCTCTTTGTCTCTTGTTTGCAAGAACAAAAGCCTAAGAACTTCTGATGCAAGAACAAGACTAAAAATTAGTCGATTCGTATAAAAAAATCTGTTCCTCAAAATTGCAAGAAATGCAATACTCTTACAGCGGGAACAAGATTGATCTGTTGATGCAAAAACGAGAGCAAGAACAAGTCAACCATGTATTTTGTTCTGCATTATAAGTTTTATTTGTTGTTTTGTCAACATTTCTACTGGGTCAGCATGTAGATCACAAATACATATAAATATTCATTGCTACTTCATATAAAGTTGTCATGTCGTAAAAACGCACTGCAAAAAAATATATATATATATTTTCTATACAAAAGTGTGCGAGTGTGTATATCTATTGTGTGAGCTTTTCCGCTTCGAATTGTTTGTATGCGTGAGTGAGTCCATGGATGGGTGAATAAATGAACGGATGTATTTTTATTTATTTAGAAAAATTCCCAGTGGACACAATAGAGCATTAAATACACCTGTGTTTTGGATTTGTGCATTACGCAAAAAAAAACACCATACAATTAATAGCATTTTGCAGTTGAAATTGTAGAAATAAATAGATAATTATCATTTAAAACTACAAAATACTATTCAAAATAATAAATATATTTAAAAATTATAAAGTCCTAATGTCCAGTTATTCAGAGCAAGTTTAAACTTAGTTTAAACCTAGTTTAAACTATTCAACATATTTAGAACGTCTATAATCCCTAACCAAAACACCCGAATGTTGTTAAGTTTTATAGACAAACACAGAAATAGGAATTAGTTAATATTACATTTTAAATATTTGTGATATGTTGACTATAGACTAAAAGTCAGCCAGTTTAAACTAAGTTTAATTTGAAAATATGGCGGCAAAACTAGACTTAAGTAGAAAATTGCCTTACAAATTGAACTCTAGCAATGAACCCTGCATAAACTTTGAAATTATAAAGAAAAACAGAACAACTGTCATACAAACCAAACAATAAAATGTGTTTTACACGCGTGTCTCTTAAACAGCAGACTGTTTAAAACTACAAGTGAGAGCAAACAAACAACAAATAAATAATAAATAATCAAACAAACAGAACTTTATGACAGCAACAACATTAAATACTTGGAATAAAATAAGCATAAACAAAATAACAATAAAATTGTGGAGCATACTTACTACAGAGTAAGCAGAACAATAAAAGTTGAGGAAAAAAAACAGAAAACGTGCAACGTGGATTGTGGCGGAGACAAAAAAAAACAGATTTCGGCGACACAAATGAGCACAGCTGCACAATGCTCTCCAAAGACCCCCAGTTGGCAATAAGCTTAAAGCTTAGCGAAAAATTATATTGGAATTATATGCATTTTCTATTTAATTAATATAAACTGAAATCAAGTCAATTTGTTTCGAAATTTAGGCAATTGAACACTGGAATTCATCAAAGTCATATTTTGCCTAAACAAATATGTTTAGGTTTATCACAGCCATTTATAAAGCAAACATTATTCTTTCGAATGGTACAAAAATAAAAAATATTAGTATTTTTATTAGGAGAGAAACACTCAGAAAAGGGACTCATAAAAATATCTTATTCATGCTGGCTTTAGGAGGAGCCTACTGTTTGAATAAAATAGATATGCTTATATTCGTTTTGAATTTGAAATTAAATGAAAATTGATTTTAAAGTAAGTTCAACAGATAAACCTACATATTTGAGGGTTTTACTTGAAATGGATGCATTTTCTCACGGATATTTGGACTAAGAAAAACATGAACATGTACTATGTTGGATTCATTTAAGACACATTCTATATTTATGAAGAGCGGAAAACTCCAAAAATTAAGTAATTGTTCACAATACACACGTTTTGTTATTGCTTTCTGCAATCACTTTTTTTTGGCAAAATAACAAACAATTCGGAGTTCCTTCAGAAAACATATGCGAATCCAGCAATGTAGAATCGAAGCTTTTGAGTTTTTCGCGAAAATTTAACAAACAAAATTGGTCGGTGTTATTGTACAACAAGAAGTTTTTGATACTGTGAGATGGATAGTAACTGATGAATTATGTTATATGTTTATGCTTTCTACCTTTCCCTACCAGGGGATGGACGCCTTTTTGGGCTCTTTTAAGTGCTCATATATGAGGGAAAATACTCAGGAGGAGCCTTAAAAGACTCAAAATGTTTGTTGAGGAGATAGTTATTTTATATTTTGATTTTCAGTTTTGGTTGACATTAAGAAAGAACATAGCCTTTATCTGCATAGATTACCAAATAGATTTCCGTTTTTAGTCAATAAGATATCTTAATTATACATCGACATTTATTCGCTACAACCAGTTTCATTTTTGGTATTATAGAAAAATTACTTTTATACATTCAGCACTTTGAAAAAGTTACTATGAATGTTGCATGTCCTTAATGTTTCACTATGACAATATAACTTTTAAAACTAGTTAGAAAACTAGATATTATAAAATTAATAACTGGCTGACTAATATGTATGTAAAATACCAATGCTTTAATATGTACCCTTTAACAATGCAGATAATATTTTGCAATTAGCTGAAACATGTATAATTCATTAATTAATAAAACTAAATATTCATTTGACAAAAGAACAATTTAATTTTTATTCAAAATAGTTAAATTTAATTATACAATAATTGTTCTCTAAATTAATATAATTTAAATTTTGCTCAAATTTCAATGTTCTATTGAGAATTCAATTTTCATAGTTCTGAGTAAAATGTATACTTTGCATTGATTCTAAATTTTTTTACTGTGTAAAAAATCTGCTGTTTTCTGCATTTACAATGAAGTGAACAAATTGAAATTTTAAAATGTCAGTATATTTGTTCATTTTGTTCTTTTATTATATTCTTTATTCATACTTAAATTAAGATAATTTTTATACTTAAATTAAGACAATTTGCTGAGTTTGCCATGAGTTAATTTGGGTCTAATCAGAAATCAATTTGAAGCTTTGTGAAATCAACCATGCAGAAAAATTGTTATATTTGAAAAAATATTCGACTTTTATGATAATTTTCACAATGAATAAAATACCAAAAAGCCGATTTCAATTTTAAAATCTATCAAAATTTTAGTCTGTAATGCTGACTCTAAATATACATAGTATGCACTTTTCGATCATTTTCGCTTATATTTATTTCGCAAAAAACTGATGGGATAGACTGAACAGATGAAAATTTCGAACTTCAAAAATGTTGTTAAATTTCCAAAACATTTTTGAAGAAAAACAAAATTCTATAAAATATTTTGAAGACTATTGAACTACAAGTTTTAATAAGGCATTGATTGCCAAGAAACACTAAACATTATGCAGAATAAAAAGAATAAGAACAATCAAAAAATCAAATTGACCAAAAATTTTCTACTGGGCCATTTTAGACGATGCGTGTGTCTGACACTGACAGTTTTGTACAAAATAAATAGACTAGGAAATTATGGTTGTTTGTATGTGTATATGTATTATGGTTGTATGGTTATATGTATGACAGAGACGTACATATGAATGTGGATAGAGCCGGGCGTATGCAATTTGTGTCGAAAAAGGATTGTAAAGGATTTTAATTTTTTGAAGAAGAAAAATGTAGAATGTCAAACGACAAAATCCGTTTGGGGCTTTGTTTTTTTTTTAAAGGGCATCTAAGAAATGACAAGACAATTTATCACATAATTACTGACCCATAGAATATTTGAGGCAACACGACATCAAGTTAATTTATTATTTCAGTATAAAAGAACGTGGGAAACATAAATAATGAACGAGTGAGAAGATGATGAGGTCAGTTCTGTAAAATATGCAAATTGTAGAAATTATTGTAAAAATATAATATTAGTTAATGGAAAAATTAAGGGGAGAAAAAAAAAGTATATTAATAATGTCATCATCTTAAGGAGCAACATATTTCATAATTTGTGATTGTGGCAAACGTGTAACATGATAGCACTAATAATGTTGTGTGATGTGACATGATGAAAACAATCATTTTGCTTTCTTGCATCTCAGTCTTTCTAGATATACTAATCAATGATTTGATTGGCAGAAGCATAAAATCATACAAAAATTTAATGGAATTATTTCAAAATCATGGTCTTATTTATTTACAATTATTTTAATATTTCTGCAATCATAAATTATTGAAATTATTTTAAATTGCTTGTAAACCATAGTATTTGTTGATAATTTATAATTTTCTTTTTACAATTTTCAAGTATTTTAACAATTTAAAATTATATTTGTTTTAACAAAAATTTGCACAAAATTTACCACAAGTTTAAAAAATGTTTTAAATGCTTCTGAAATGCATTTAAAAATAAACCAAACAAATGCAAAATATTGTCTACAAATTTCTAAATCATGTCTGCAAAAGACGGACCCAGTCAGTCGACGGGATGCGTCGTTGTGCGTTGTTGTTGTTGCTGGCAACACAATCTGTCTGTCTGTAAACAATGTTGTCAGGTTTGTCGTTTTGGCTATTAGTCAGTGAAACTGTGAGACCGACAGACAGTTAGTCAGCTCGACTGTCAGTTAGTCGAGAGTCTCCGGCATAGTCAGGTCGTCGCGTTGGTCCATAGAATGAGGATGAGTTGAGTTCTGTTTGTTTTTTGCCGTAGTCCCCATGAAGTGCGGAAGATGCCTTGGCAACAGCATTTAAATTGTTGTGTTTTACTATGCAATTTGGACGCCATGTGTATGCAATAGACACAGCCACACATACAACCCACAGAGTTACCCAGCGGGACGTGAACTTATAAAAGTTTTTAAAAATACAAATCGTAAAATACACGAACGATTTCGTGTATTCTACATGGCGATTAGTACCCTACAAAACATTTGACGCTAATTTTTAAATTCGATATAATAATGATAAATTTTTGATATAAAAATCAAAGTATTTGAAAATTTAATTGAAAATAAAATTTGTTTATCGAAAATAAATCCATTTATGATATCATATTGATATCTATAACGACAAAAACAAACAACGATATCGTTTTAGACAGGTTCGTTTTTATCGAAAACCCTATCGTTTTCGTATCATGTTAGATTATCGAAAACGACAATTTGAACCTATAAATGATATCGTTTTGATATCGTAAAATTATCGTTTGGTTTGCTGGGTATGTTAAATACGATACTTGGTTTTGATTTTAATAATTTTCTAGGATTAATGAGCGTTAATTGATCAGTCACATCTTCCAATTAAACTTAGTTTAAACTAAATGTCATATTGACTATAGAAAAATATTACAAGTATTAAAATATCAAATAGTTAGTCTTTAGTTCAATACAATTTGAAGACATTCTGTCTTTTGTGTAGGAATTATAGACGTTTTAAAAATGTGTAAAAGTTTAAACTAAGTTTAACCTTGCACTGTAAAACTAGACGTCAGTCAGTCAATCAATCACAATTTATTCTTTTTTATACTATATAGATAATAATCAAAACGAGCATCATCTTCTTTTCATTTAGAATCAGCTTTTATTACTCTCAGTTGTAACACCCTTTCTGAATGAGTTAAACTAATATGAAATATAGAACTTTGAACTCGTTTTTTTGCCGTAGGGTAGTCACAGAATCACATAGTCAAAGGAATAAGCATGATGAGCATACGTTTTGAATACTTAAACGGACTCAATATGCGTATAAAAAAAAATATAAAACATATAGCAAAAAATTTAAGAAATACATAAAAAAAATAAAAAAAAAATAGAAAAATAAATTTTTTATAACTACAAAAATATATGAAACAAGTGCTTTTAACTGCTTTAGAGTAAAACGTTTCCCTGTCGAATTCACAACGCAACAAAAGCATTTTCATAAATACATAACACATGCCTTCCCCTCGTATAATTCGGTCGAATGCAATGTAAAATGAATCTGAAAGATAAGCAGAAAATCCTTTTGAAACATACATCCTTTAGTCCTTATTGCGAAATTCTCTACGCCAACGCAATTCGTATATCTCATTAAAAAATAATTTTGGTTCAGGAATAAAAAATATTTATCAGAAAAATTCCGGGTAAACACAGAGATAATTAAAAGATTGTGAGAAGCGTTTTTTACAATTTTGTGAAATTTTAAAAGCAGATTACAGACATATTTAAAAAAAGAGGCAAAAAAAAGAAGATTTTGTTACAAAGTGCACTATTTTCTGTTTGAAATATATCTAGAAAACTTTTCTAAACTGTCTCGGAACCACCAAAAATTTTGTTTGGGAAGATTTTTCGATGTACTCAAATTTATTTAAAATTTACAACTTTTCTAATTTTTTAATTTTTTTTTTAAACTAAAATTTGAATTATTGAAACATAGAATTAATAAAATTTGCTTAATATATAAAAAAAATGTCGAATTTTGGCGTTCCCTATACGTAGAGATAAAATTTCTAAAATCTAGAAGGAACCAAAAAGTATAAGAAGTATTATACTACTTAAATAAAACATTATTGATATTAAGAAAAAGAGTCACTTGGTTGTCGAAAAACAAATTACAAGCAATTATTCTCGATATCGTCAGAGCCATGTCAAAGGGGGCGAATGTGTAATTTTTGACATTTGCGTTTTTTATATTTTTGAATGTAGTTTTTTTCTCAAGAAAATCGTTTGTGGTTTTGCGGAATACTTCTAGCGACAAAAGACAAAACCAAAAGGGCGAATTCGAAAAATTAAAAATCTTTTCATACGAAAGAGGCGAATATTTTCGTTTTTTTGCCATAACTCTTTTTTGGTACAAGATAAAATAGTGGTGTAAAGGCATTAATTGTTTGTTTTTAAAGCACCTATCGATCATCATCACTATTTTAAATTATTTTTTTGAATTTGTATCATTTGCAAGAAAAATATTTGGCAAATTATTTTTAAATAATGATACCAATCGATAGGTGCCTTAAAAACAAACAATTAATGCCTTTGCATCATTATTATTTCTTTTACCAATCAAAAGCTATCTCAAAAAAACGAAAAGATTCGCCCTTTTGGCGTTTTTTTCTTTATTGGTGCAAGATAAAATAGTGGTACAAAGGCATTAAATGTTTGTTTTCAAAACAACTATCGATTGGCATTATTATTTTAAAATAATTTTCTGAAATTTATCATTTGCAAGAAAAATATTTGGCAAATTATTTTTCAATAATGATGCCAATCGATAAGTGCGTTAAAAACAAACAATGAATGCCTTTAGATAACTATTTTATCTAGTACCAATGAAAAGTTAACGCAAAAAAACGAAAAGATTCGTCCTTTTGGCATGACAAGATTTTCAATTATTCGAATTTTTACGTTTTTTTTGCAATAACTCTTTACAGATGCAAGATAAAATAGTGATGCAAAGGCATTTATTGGTTGTTTTTAACGCAAATAACAGTGGCATGACAGTGACGATATGTGCTACTTAAAATTTATTTCAACTATGCTATAAATGTTACGTATTCTTTTTGATTGTTGACGGTCAATAAATAAACTTCTTAACATCTAGTAGAATATTTCTTTTTTACTTTTTTGGACATTTCTGTTGTGATATTTATAAAATTTATATATAATACAGAAAACGTTCTAATAAAACATAAAATCTCTGTTAAATAAAATAAAATAAAAAATAATCTTGTCAATGGACTAATTAAATATTTATTTCATTTTTGAAGAGCAGCCAGATGAAAATATTTTTGAGTAGCATTTTTGTAAATTAAGCTGCTTCATTTTACAACGCACAACTTGAGCTTTAAATTTTAATTAAAATTTTACTCCACACTTGGACTTTTAATTGCAACCGACATTTTGATGGCTACTTAGTGTGAGGGGGATGTGAGTTATTTTTGCAATAAAATTACTGGCCCCTTTTTAAAGTATGTTCTTCTTTTTCATTCCATCCCAAACATACACATACTAGCCGTATGTTTTAAACTTTAGCAAAAGCTTCACTAGCACTTCGTTCGCCTTGTACGTGAGGTGAGGCGCACAGTTTTTAACTTTTGGCAGCCATTTCTTCATTTTTTCGCGCCGAAACATGTTGCACTTGGCGTTCGTTGATGTGCGTGCAAAAAGTACTTTTTAACTCTTCCTTGTTTTTTGCACTTTTTACTTTTTTATGCACAAATTAAAAAAAAAGAACAGACTCTCTGCCTGAAGTTTCACCAAAAATAAATTAAAATTAAAAACAACACAAAACCAATTTGAAAACTAGCAGCCGCCAACAACATGATGAAGAACAGCAACAAAAAACTGGAGACAGCAGCGCACACATTTTACACATGTTGTTGCAATTTTAGTTTTTGTTGGCAAGACTAAAATTTGTTGCACTTAACATGAAAAATAAAGAATTTTTTGCAAGTTTTTGTTGCATTACACTCTGTTTTATAGAGTTAGAGTTTTTGTCGTTGTTGTATTTAGCACCAAGCACAGCCATAATTATCACAACTATTAAGTGTTCCCCATGCGCTCTTTTGCACACTCTTCTCTTTCTCACACCTTGGCACAGACCAGAGTTGCCTGCAGACACATTTTAAATGTGCAACCGCAAACTTCGAAATCCAGACATTAAATGATATTTCATCGAAAACAAATATTTAAGATAAGATTTCGATATAAACATGGTTTCCATTTCGTGTGAATTTTGTAATGTTCTGCCTGCAGTGTCGATAAAAAATCCCACATGAATTGAAAATTTTCTCGTTGTATTAAAAAATCTCGGATAAAATCACTCATCGCCTATGCATAAACCCCTTATTATTAAATCCGACATTACAATGAAATTCGAATAAATGTTGATGAAATAAAAAAAAAATCAGTAGTTCAAATTTAGTCAGTTAGCTAATTTTGATAAAGGATCAAATTTATAATTATAATCGCTACGTAGAATATGGGCGTGAGTGGGAAAAAGGGCGCGGCACTTTCAATATAACCAAAACTTTAAAAATGCTATAACTCTTGAGTTACTAATATCCAGTTTCAGTGCACGTTTAAACTTGGTTTAAACTTTTCTACATTTTTAAAACGTCCATAGTTCTTAATCAAATCAACCAAATTTTGTACAACAGAAAGAAATTTAGTAATCAGTTAATAAGACAATTTTAATATTTGTGATATGTTGACAATGGATAAAAACCTAGTTTAAACTACGTTCAATTTGAAAAAAAAAATGATTGAAAAACTAGGGCAACGAGTACACCTAAACGACAGAAACATTAAAAAAATAACTTCGCACGGGCGAAGCTGTGCACGGGTCCAGCTATTTGATATAAAAATCGGATCAGTGGGAGTCGAGATATCACATCTTTAACTTCAAATTATTGTATCTAAACGGAGCGTCGTAGAGGGGTCAAACTTTGCACTTTTTATCTCATATTAAATCGGTTTAATTGTTAAAAAAAATCATATGGATCGACTTAGTAGGATTCGAGAAATCACAGCTTTAACTTAGAATCTAAACGAGACGGTGCTTTGCACTTTTACCATATTAAATCTGTAAGTAAAAAAAAATCATAGGGATCGACTTCGGATTCGAGAAATCACAGCTTTAACTTCAAATGTATGTAGAATCTAAACGGAGCGTCGTAGAGTAGTCTAATTATATGTCTCATATTGAATCTGATTATCTTATACAAAATTGTTGTGCGTTAGTCTCGCAAAAACTCGAGAACGGCTTGACCGACAAACAATTAATGCCTTTGTATCATTATTATTTCTTTTACCAATCAAAAGCTATCTCAAAAAAACGAAAAGATTCGCCCTTTTGGCGTTTTTTTCTTTATTGGTGCAAGATAAAATAGTGGTACAAAGGCATTAAATGTTTGTTTTCAAAGCAACTATCGATTGGCATTATTATTTTAAAATAATTTTCTGAAATTTTATCATTTGCAAGAAAAATATTTGGCAAATTATTTTTAAATAATGATGCCAATCGATAAGTGCGTTAAAAACAAACAATGAATGCCTTTACATAACTATTTTATCTAGTTCCAATGAAAAGTTAACCCAAAAAAACTAAAAAATTCGCCCTTTTGGCATGACAAGATTTTCAATTTTAGAATTTTGACGTTTTTTGCAATAACTCTTTACAGCTACCATATTAAATCTGTAAGTAAAAAAAAAATCATAGGGATCGACTTCGGATTCGAGAAATCACAGCTTTAACTTCAAATGTATGTAGAATCTAAACGGAGCGTCGTAGAGTAGTCCCAATATGTCTCATATTGAATCTGATTATCTTATACAAAATTGTTGTGCGTTAGTCTCGCAAAAACTCGAGAACGGCTTGACCGATTTGTTGCTCTTCTCAATACAGGGCTGGTTTAGGAATATTCCGAAATTCGGAAAATTCGAAAATCCCAATGGAAAAGGATAGATTAAACAAAACTATAAAAAATATAAAGAAATATTGGAAAATATGTTTCTGATTTTTCTCCGAATTCTAAATTAATTTTTTTTTAATTAATTTTTAATTAATTTTTTTTTTCTTCTTTTTTTTAAATTATTAAATTATTAAATGTAACTTTAATTATGTAAAAAATATATCTCAAAAATAAAATTAATCAACAAAACTTTGCATTATTTGTTTTTTTTTGTATAATTCCGACCAACATCCACATAAAAGTTAACAGCTGGCAAGCCTACTCAAAAACATCGCTGCTACTTAACGCCATTTTACTTATTAAAAGCTCGGCAAAACTTGTTAGTATTTGACATAATTTTACGATGTCTTGACAGCGAAAGATGACACTAAAAAACTTTGCTTTAATCAATTTAAAGCATTTAACTCAAATGTGCTACTTATTAAAAAGTTGCACATGAAAACCCTTGAGGTTTAAAAAATACTTTTTCAATTAACCCAAAGAGAAGAAGTTTACACAATTTTCTACACAAAATAAAATTATTATAATATAAAGGTTATATTTTTGTGTACTAAAGTTTGTGGTTTTAATTCCATCAACTTCAAATCTACTAACTACTCTTTTTCAAATAGCTTAATTTAATTATTTTTAATTCAAACCCTTTTTTGTTATTTTATTATAAAAAAAATTATATTTACGAAATTTCAAACCTATTCATTCAAATTAAACTTTTTCTTTTATTTTTTCTAGTCTCCTAAATTAATTAGTTGGCTCTTTATAGTCCTCATCATCATTACTATAGAAACCACAAAGATTTTTCTACCCAGTTTTACCCTCTGTGACTGTGAAGCCATCTCATTAATAATTTCTTTATCCTTTGTCGCAGCAGCCGTCGGCGGCCGTCGTTGTTTGCGCCGTTCACTTCCTTGTGCATTCATTTACTTCCTCTTCATCTGGTCCAATTAAAAAGTGGTCAACACCGTTAATGAGCGCAAAATATTTTCAGTTTAACGTTGTCGTCCTTTTTAGTTTCGTCTACCCACCACACACCTCAATTCTTTCGAGTATTCCTTCGAGTGCAAACTTCGCTTTTTCACATTTTCATTACTTTGTAGCATATTTTCGTTTTTTATGCTGTTTTTTTTTTTAATACATTTTGTCTATTATTTTGTTAAACTTTTAAATCCCTTTTTTAACCTTTTCGAACCTTTGTGGTAAGTTATAATTCAGACGACTTTACAAATGGTTTTAAGTCATATTTCCGATGACTTTGAAAATAGTATTTTTGGAGTTCTCGTAGGGAATGTGGAAGTTTGGTCCAACAAAATGGGGATTTTATGTTGGGATTGTCTCCAGGAATGTAAAAAATAAGAATCAGCGAAGACAGACAACATGCCTTGGATAGGATATCGACACGAAAACGCCATTGAAAGGACCATGATTTACGGATATTCATTAGAACGAGATAGTTCTGGTTCTACTATAAAAAGTTTGACACGTTTGTATTATATTTTGATAGTCACATTGTAATTTAATATAGAGAATAAATAATACAATATAATAATAAAAATGAAAAATTTTAAAACACCTATCGATTGTAGCCGCGGTAGTTCAGTGGTTAGTGCGTTGGGCTGTGAGCCGAAAGGTCCCCGGTTCAAGCCTGGACTGGGACTAACAACATCTTTTCATAGAAACATTTTTCTATACCGCGCTACCTCTCGGCAGTCAATGGCAAACCTACGAGAGTAAAACATTGCCTATGAAAAGCTCTCACCCACCGCCGTTCGGATTCGGCAATAAACTGTAGGTCCCACCACTTCGAGTACAAATGTAACACGCACAGCTCAAAATGGTGAGAGAGAGCTCGGCCTAAGTTCTAATAGGACTGTAGTTCCAAACTCTTATTATTATCGATTGGCATCATTATTTAAAAATAATTTTCCAAATATTTTTCTTGAAAATGATAAAATTTCAACAAATTATTTTTAAATAATGATGCTAAACAAACAATTAATGCCTTTACATCACCATTTTATCTTGAACCAATAAAGGAGTTATAGCTAAAAATCGAATAAATTGGAAAAATTGAAAATTCAGTCATAGCAAAAGGGCGAATCTTTTCGTTTTTTTCAAATACATTTTCATTGGTACAATATTGGCCAAATATTTTTCTTGCTAATGATAAAATTTCAGAAAATTACTTTTAAAATAATGATGTCAATCGATATGTGCGTTAAAAACAAACAATTAATGCCTTTACATAACTATTTTATCTTGCACCGATAAAGATATATTGAAAATCTTGTCATGCCAAGAGGCCGATTCTTTTCGTTTTTTTGCTATAACTCTTTATTGGTGCAAGATAAAATAGTGGTGTAAAGGCTTTAATTGTTTGATTTTAAAGCACCTATCGATTGGCATCATCAATATTTCATGTAAATGATGAAAATTTCAAAAAATATTTTAAAATAATGATGATGATCGATAGGTGCTTCAAAAACAAACAATTAATTCCTTTACACCACTATTTTAGCTGATACCAATAAAAAGTTAAGGCAAAAAAACGAAAAGATTCGCTCTTTTGGCATGACAAGATTTTAAATTTTTCGTCCTTTTGGTTTTGTCTTTTGTGGCTAGAAATATCCAACAAAAACACACACGATTTTGGCACAGTATACTTGAGGAAAAACTACATTAAAAAATGTCAAAATTTACACATTCGCCCCTTTGGCATGAAATGACGATATAAGCCTTTGCCTCCATTTACATTTTCATTTATGGTTCATTCAAATTTTAATCAATTTCAATGGTTAATATCTTTTTTCAAGCAGAAAACATTACTGGTTTATTCTCTAATATAGATATTAAATAATATGTTTCAAAAATATACCCTTAAATTACGAACAAAGTCGAAAAAGTATACAAAAATTTCAAAATTTTGTAATATTTCAGAATTTAGAGTCGTGAGTTCCGGTCATGGAAAAGTATTTTATATCTTGAATTAAAGATCAATTCTTTTATGTTTTTGAAGTTGTATAATACCAAATAAATTCAATATGTTCTGTTTAAATTTAAAATTGATTTATAGAAGCAACTTTTCCAAAGTGGTATGATACAAATTTAGTACAACATTTTTTTTTTAATTCTAGTAGAAAATTGTAAGGCTCGTTTAAAGTATTTTTTGACTGTCACATTATAAAAATAAAACTAAATAAAAATAAAAAAAATAAATAACCTTTAGTAGTTGTTTTTGTTGTTTAAGGTTATTGTTCTGACTGACACTTAATTAATATATAAAACAAAATACAAAAATTAAGCACAAAAAAATAAATAAAACAAAAACAATGATTGTTTTTTATTTTTTGTGCTTCAATTTTGTATTTTTGTAAATATATATATAAAACTAATTAAAAAAATGAAAAGTTAAAATAAAAAAGCGAAGAATAAAAAAAAGGTAAAAATAAAAAAAGTAAAAATAAAAAAATAAAAAATTTCAAACCGCAGGTGAGTTTACCAACGACTGACACATAGGGTGGCGCTTTTAGGTTGAAATGGGTGAAAAATAAACTTTTGATGTGGGTTAAAAAAAAATATTTGCTCGACCTGTTTAAAGTTTTCCGTTTGTGCAAATCAGTTAATATTTATGCAAATTAAAAAACTTTAAATGTTATGCAAATAAAAAAAAAATAAATGATTTTAAAAAATACACTTTTTAAAGAGCTTATTAAATTAACTTTATTTACATAAATACATATGTTACAAAAAATAATAAATTTTATTATTGTTTTAAGCATTTTGTTATTTGTGTCAATTAATTTTTTTTTTTTTTTTTTTTTTGTGGTTTGTTTATTTTTTTTATGTTTTCACTCTGTCGGATTTATTTGTGCAACGTGCTTTGTTTTCCAACAACGGCAGATGTTGTTGACACAAATGAATGATGTTTATTTTATTTCACTAATTTTTTTTTTATTTATTTTTTTTTATACAGTTTTGTTGCACTTTATGTTATTTTTTATATGCAACATTGCAATTTTTTCCCGGAATGCAAGCGACGCTATTTTTCCTAATGGACGCCATTTGCAATTTGTTGCCTAGCAACTAAAACAAACAGTTTTGATTTTTTGCCCTTGAAGCGCAACACATATTTCTTTTTTAAGATTCATAAAATTGGCACAAAATAAAAATATGAACTAAATACAAATACTTAATGGAAATATCAACTTAATGGAAATATCATCATCAACTGAATAAAACATTTCAACATTTTAAAAATTCAATTCTAAGTATTTTTCGAAAAAGAAAATCATTTAAAAATTATTAAATAAATGAGAAATAATAGTAAACATTACGAAAAAGTACTATTCAAATAATTTTATCAAAAGTAATACCTAAAGTTGGTCTTTATACAAAAAATGTAAATAAAAGTCACCCCTAAAATATAAACATACCTCGTATAAGAGTTAGAAACAAAAATAAAATTTTTGGAGCCCGCCGAAATCGATTTTCGTCATAGCTTTTTTATTCGCTATGACGAAAATCATTTTTTATTATTCTGAGACCTATACAAGGTAAGCTTTCATTTTAGGTGAGCGAACTTTAAATAAAAAATTTTGATCCGGCCTACTAGACATTCTCACCGAAAATTCTTCCTCAGAGAATTTTCCTCGGACAATTCTTCCCGCAGATTATATTTCCTCAGAGAAATCTTTCATCCAAAACAATTCATCTTCGTACAATTTTTCCCAAAGCCTAATTTTCTCAGTCAATACCTTCATAATTCATCCCGAGACAGATTTCCAGGCAAACACCCTCATATTTTTTCCCTCCACAACGATTCTTCCTCTGATAAACTCTGCCTTTAGATAATTTATTCCCGACAAGACAAGCATTCCCAAAAAAATCTTTCACCGAGACCGTTATCAAAAACAGCCACATTTTTTTCATTTTAGGGGGTGCGAACTTTCTAAATTTGTTTTCGATCCTAAAATTTGTTTACGATTCTTCGAGCCTACTAGACATTTCTCACAGACAATTTTTCGCTCAGACAATTTTCCTTGGTCAATTTTTCACGCAGATTATATTTCATCAGACAAATCTTTCATCCAAAACAATTCTACTTCGTACAATTCTTCCGGTAGCATATTTTTCCAGACAAATTCATCTAACATTCCCGAACAAATCTTTTCCCGAGACAGATTTCCAGGACAAACACAATTCTCTGCCATATTTTTTCCCTCCACAACGATTCTTCCTCCGATAATCTCTGCCTCAAGATAATTTATTTCCGACAAGACAAGTTTCCAAAAACAGACACAACTTTTTCCCTTAGATATTAAATGAGTTTACACGATTTTTAATTAAATACTTTCCACAACAAACGAATGTTTTTATAAAATTAAAATAAATAAAATTAACTCATTCAAAATTAAGTTTGTGTGATATTCCTCAGTAGTTATCGGTGAAAATTTGTTTCGGAGTTGAATTGTCTAAGAGAATAATTGTTTCCGGGAAGTATTGTTCGGGAAATTATGAGCCAATGCAAGAACAAGACATTATAGTAGTTGTCTTGTTCTTGCACTTTTACAGAGTCGTTCTTGTTCTTGCATCTTTCTCGTTCTTGCAGGGTCAGGCTTTTTCTGGTGCGTTTCTAAGAAATATTTTCGAATTTCAAAAAAAAGCGTTGTATTTTGTTAGTAAAAATTTGAATATTTGGCGAAAAAATTGATATTCACCGCAATTTTTTAACAAATAAAAAATTTTGCAAGATTTGTTTTTGTTCTGACACATTTCTTGCAATTTTAGTCTAGTTCTTGCACTCTTTTTTGTTCTTGTATCGGTTTTCTTGGACGTTTTTGTTCTTGCCTCTGAATTTTAATCTTGTTCTTGCATCTAAATTTTAATCTTGTTCTTTGTCCCAATCTTGTTCTTGCATCTAAATTTTAATCTTGCAAAAAATGCAAAACCCAGAATGAAAAGAACTTGTTCGAAAAATAAACTGTCTCGAGAAAGAATTGTATTGGAGAAAAATGGTGTCGAGCATTGTTGCCAGTTTTCTGCAAAAATACAGCTTATGTGAATTTTCTTATCTTGCGGGAATACATTTCTCATACGAGGAAACTCACCCAAGTGTAAAAAAAAAATGTTTACAAGTGAGAAATTTCCCACATGAAGAAAATGCAGCTTTACGGTGGAAATTTGAGAGCATTATGTGAGAATTGACGGGAATTGGTGGAAATTTGTGAGAATTTGGATCTCTGTGATATTGTGAGAATCGCATATGAGTGAAAATGGTATTTCGTATGAGAATTTCATCTGGTAACTGTGGTGTCGAATAAGAATTGTCTCGGTGATGAATAATATCGAGGAAGATTTGTCGGGAAAGACTTTTAAAGAGAAGAAGAATCATTTACAAAAAAAAAAATAATTAAATAAAATCAAAAAAAAACTATTAAAATAACAGTCTACGAAAGAAACTGTCTTCGGAAGAAACTGTCTCCGGAAGAAACTGTCTCGGGGAATCATTGTCACGAGAAAGAATTGTATCGAGAAATAATTCTCTCGGGAATGAATCATCTCGAGAAAGAATTGTCGAGAAAAACCAAAGTCTTCTTGTCCAAAATAAAAGTATTACAAGTAGTCTAAAAGAATTAAACAATTTTCTAAAATTCATATTACTATTTAAAACAATAAAAACTATTTAAATAAAATCAAAGAACTATTGTAATAATTGTCTCCGGAAGAAACTGTCTACGGAAGATATTGTCTCGAAAAATAATAATCTGGGGGATGAATGGTCTCGTGGAAGAATTTTCGGGAAAGACTTTAAAAGTAGTCTTAAAGAAATAGACCATTTTCTAAGAATAACATTACTATTTAAAACAATATAAACTATTTAAATAAAATCAAAGAACTATTGGTCTCTGGAAGAAACTGTCTCGGAGAACAATTGTCTCGAGAAAAAATTGTCTCGGGAAAGAATTGTCGAGAAAACTATTAAAGTAGTCTCAAAATAAAAAAAAAACTATTATATATTAGTATAATTTTTAAAGTGTACTGTTGAGTTTATAATGATATATACTATTTATATAGTATATGCCAAATTTGCGTTGTTTATTGGAATTTTAATTTTATCTGTATTCAATTTTAATCGTTTTTTATTTTTCTGTCAAGTCATTTTCTATCATAAAAGTTTTTTTTTAACTGCAATTTTTCGTAACAAACGCGTTGTTTATTTAGACCCGCTCGTTGATACTGCAATGAAAATAAAAATTTTTAATTGCATTTTAATGCCTCTGTGCTGTTTGAGATGAATAAACTTTTTGTTTTGTCATTTCTATAGTATATGTGGTGGGGTGCTGCCTGCCAATGCGGTTTTATTTTTTATTTTTTAATATTGTAAGAGAGAATATAGGTCAAAATCTGTAGGCAGATTAATATTGATTTTTTTCATGTCATTGTTTTATGTATAAATGCATAGAAAATGTTTTTAATTCTAGCATTTAAAAATCTTCAACTAAATGATATCTTTATTTGTTGTAGTTTTATAAATTTTGAGAGATTTTATTGAGAAATGGTGATACATAAAATATAAAAGAAAATAAATTATTAGAATAATATGAATATACCCTTCAAAGTCACTTGATCAGCGACGATCTTTCACTGCAGATTTAACATGTTCAAGCGTCTTTTTTCTACAAACATAACGAGAATTATGTGCGTCAAAGAAAGCACAAAAATACAAAAAAATCAAATCAAATCTAACTAAAATAAGTTTGTAATACTTTCGTAAACATTTCGTAATACTTTCCTAATATTTTTCTTACACTTTTAAATACGCTCGTAATACTTTTTTTAATACTTTTGTAATTCTTTGTTAATACTTTTATAATACTTTTATAATAATTTTGTAATACTTTTGTACTACGTTTGTAATACTTTTGTAAAACTTTTGCAATTTTATTTTAATTCATTTCTAACTAAGTACTTAAGAAAATGTTTTGCAATACTTTTTCTATAATTTTTTAATACTTCTGTAAAATTTTTGTAATACTTTTCTAAACTTCTGTAATACTTTTGTAATACTTCTGTAATACTTTTGTAATACTTCTGTAAAATTTGAGTAATACTTTTCTAATACTTCTATAAAACTTTTGTAATACTTTTGTAATACTTTTGTAATTATTTTGTAATACTTTCGTAATCATTTCGTAATACTTTCCTAATATTTTTCTTACACTTTTATATACGCCCGTAATACATTTTTAATACTTTTGTAATTCTTTTTTAATACTTTTATAATAATTTTGTAATACTTTTCTCCTACGTTTGTAATACTTTTATAAAACTTTTGCAATTTTATTGTAATTCATTTCTAACTAAATACTTAAGTAAATCTTTTGCAATACTTTTTCTATAATTTTTCTAAAACTTCTGTAAAATTTTTGTAATACTTCTGTAATGCTTTTTGTAATACTTCTGTAAAATCTTTGTAATACTTTTCTAATACTTCTGTAATACTTTTGTAATACTCCTGTAATACTTTTGTAATACTTTTGTAATACTTTTGTAATTATTTTATAATACTTTATTATTGAAAAAAGAAAGCACCAAAAGCAAAAAGAGATAAAACTGTAATGATGTAGATCATGTTGATTCGCATAGTTTCAACAGAATTAAGGTGGTATACAAAATGGATTTTTTATTATTTTAAAGAACTATAATTTTTTAATTGAAAAACAAAAGTTAATCAAAGGTAGTAGGAACATTTAGTACAAAACACGGTCACACACAATTAGCCTTCGTGTAATCCTTATAAACTTGATTACGTGTGCACTTCAAGTCATTTTCATTTGACGTTAACTCTCAAACAGCTTCATTACGAAAAACATGCCGAAATGTCATCAAATAAAATACATATCGTAAAATGCAGGGAAGACGACGGACGAGGTAGAAACACGAAAAAAAGAACATGCAGGAAAAACACAACAAATTGTTGTAGCAGAAAAGTGCCGACGACTAACATACAAAAAGTAGTAGGTACTAAAGAGGCACTCACGCCAACATTAACCCAGAATAACGTCAGATATATATGACCTTAAATGTGTAGCACGTGAATGAATTATTTAGGTTGTTGGCTCACAATACAAATATGTTTGCTGTTGTTATTCGCACAAATTTAAATAATTAAACAGTACTTTTTATTGTGGTGGATTTGTAAAATATTTATTGTAAATATATTTTAAAAATTTTGTTCTATAAAACGAGAAAATTTTAGTTGTCAAACCCCTTCATTCAATCATTTCTTTTATACAAATTTACCAGAACCGTACAAAAGTACCCTTAAGCTAATCAGAAAACTTTAAATTAATTTTAATTTAAATAGGAATTCTTTTATTTCACGTTTTTAAGAAATATGCAATTGAAATTTCAGACCCCTGACACTTTTTTTTTTAAATCAAAAACAGAACTTTATCAAAAAATAATAAAAATGCTATTTTACTTTAAATTGGTAGAGCTAATTTTAATATATAAAGGAATCCCAATATCGCTATTATGTTTCAAGATATTTGCGCTAAACTTTAAAAAATATGATTTATTTTGGGCTATGTTTCAATTATTTTATTCGTATTCAAAAATATCATGGTAAAATCAAAATGATTCAGGGCTATACAGAAAATAGTCCAAGCTAACGTTGAAAAATACTTACGTTTCAATATCAGTTCTACATTTTGATATATGCCCTTTAAACATACTCTATGCGCCCGTATGGATCTTTCGACAATAAAAAATAGTTTAGAAGTGTGTATTTCAAAAAGTAGAAGTGATACCGAAAAGTTAGTAATTTTTATCGTTAGTTTGGTTTATGTTGTTCAAAATCATGAATTTTTTTTATCTGTTTTCTGTTTTACATTTTGAAATATGCCCTTCAATATGCGATCTTATTTATTTATCGACAAAAAAAGTATTTTTAAAGTGTATATTTTAAAAAGTAGAATTGATACCAAAACGTTAATAAATTTGAACGTTAGTTTGGACTATGTTCTTGATAATCATGAATAATTTTCTGTATCTTTTAGCTGTTTTACATTTTGAAATATGCCCTTCAAACATATGCCATGCGCTCTTATGGATCCTTCGACAAATATTAGTTTTAAAACGTTTAATTAAAAAAATAGAAATGATACCGAAAAGTTAGTAATTTTGATCGTTAGTTCAGACTATGTTCTTGATAATTGTAAATTGTTTTCTTTTTCTCATTAAATCTTATGTATTAAAAAATAATTTTAAACATAGTCTAATATCTTCATATTTTCAAGTTTAAAACGAAATATCTGGAAACTCAATATTGGTTTATAATTTTATATTAGAATTAGCTTTGCAAATTTAAAAATAAATAACGTTTAAATTTTTTGAAAAATTACTTTTGTATAGGTGATGCAATTTTTCTAATTTAAAAAGTAGCTGAGATACTATTTTAAAAACTAATTAGATTATGTAGTCAATTTCCAAATTATATAAAAATTATGTCTTTTAAAATCGTGTTGAGTAGTGTTATTTAAACTAAAAAAGTAACTTATTTTATTCCAAGTGTCGGAAGAAGTGTCCTTAAATAAAATACAAACACGTGGTAAAATTTTTGTTGTTACATTTCATTTAAGATTGACCTTCAGGGGCAATAATAAAAACGACAACAAAAAATATAACACAAAAAAATAAAATAAACAAAAAGAAGAAATAATGAAAGATACAAAAAATATACAAAAAATACAAATACTTGAAAAAAAAAGTGAAACAACAAAAATAATGCTAATCACTTCATGGTAGAAAATGCCGAAAGAAGCGGTAAAACAAGTAGAAGCTACGTTCCGACTCTTCAAACGAAAACGTTAAATATTGGCGCAATTTTGTTAAATATGACGACGCAATAGGAAAAAAACAAAAAGTATAAAAAAAGAAAAATAAAAAAGATAAATAACTAGAAAAAGACTAAACAAATAAAGAAGCAGCAATAAATCGGAAATGAAAATCTAAAAATAATTGAGAATAAAACGTGACTCTGCAAATAAAATATGTCGCTCAGAAAGAATTAAAAATTTACAAAAAAAAAAAAAACACCTCAAGTTTTAAACATATTTTTTGTTTAAAGTTTTTAAAAACAACATCGTCGTTAATTTATATGACGCAGTAGTTAAAAAAGTTATGCCAAATAAAGAGCGGGGTATGTGTTGAGACTGTCGCTGACATAAAGACAGCTGTTCGAATTGACGGAGCATGAATAAATCTAATTTAATATGAGCACCAACCACATGTAATATTATTTTAATATTTTAAAATGTTGCTAAGTTATGCCTGATTATATAGAAAAAATTTGATGTAATTTGAACAATTTAGAAAGGCTTTAGATACACGTTTCATAAAAGTATCTAGATACGCTTTTAATTCATAATAGTTGTACAAAAATGAAATTGTTGCATGTATTAAACTAATTTGAATTGTTTTTCACAAAATGGAAGCACTAGAGTTACACTTTAGCTAAAAGTATCTAGATAACAGCTAAAAAGTATCGCCCAATAACCAGCAAACATTATGCAGCATAATTGAGAAGAAAAGTATATTGTAAAGTTCAACAACTTTAATTTAGGTTGATACAAAATAAGATAATAGGCTACATAGAGTATCTAGATACTATGATTAATGAATAATAACAAATCCATAAAAATAATTAAAATGAAGATATTTTAATATAACTACAGCAGAAATTAAAAAAAAAATGGTTGTAGGTTGAACACAAATTATCTTAAAATTATAAATATGAAAAAAATTATGCTGCGCAAAAAGTATCTAGATAAAATCTCAAATGGTAAAGCAACATAATAACCGCACAAAATGTATAATAAAGCATAATTTAAAAATATAATAAAACCCATAACTGCAAAGTTCAACAAATTACTTTAAGTTGTGCAAAATTACTAAGAAAGCAAAGTATCTAGATACTGCAAAGTAAGTATCGCAATGTATTATCTGAACTTTAACAAAGTTCAAAAAAATAATTGAATTAAAAGCATCAAATTTACATTGTTGTTGTTGCTGTTTTGTGCTAATCAGATCGGAATACAAAATTATTATACAAGATATTTATCGACGGAGTGGTGGAGCGAAGAATTTGGTTTGGTGAAACAAACCAGTAAAACAAAAACAATAAGTAGCGCACAGTACAACAACAAAAAAAAAAACAACAACACAAAAGTTATCGCATTTCACTACATTGGGAAGTAAGGACGGACGCATGCGGATGATGATAAAGATACAACAAAAAAAAACAGAATTTCTATAGAACGCGTCAAGTTGAATTGAATTTCAAAATAAAATAAAATAAAATAACAACAATGCACGACCTTCACAATAAAACAACCTAAATTTATATGCAAAATATTTGTAAAAGATACAAAAAGAAAAGAAGAGAAAAAACTGAAATATTGAGTAAGAAGTAAAAGTATCTAACAGATAAATAGAACATGAGACGGCGGGTATTCTGATAAAAACGCAATGAAATCGTTAGAAATGAAAATGAAGTCAGACGGACATTAAGAAAGGGAGACAGCAAGACAAACAGACAGACAGACAGAGAGTCATATAGACAGACAAAACAACAGTCAGAAGAGTGTAGAGCGGGTATAGCTACAGATAAAGGTAGGTCGGGGTGTGACTGACATGTGAATTGATATCAAAAATGTATAGCTGGCATGGGTGAAACGGGTGGTGTTGAAACGGAGTCCGAACCACCACCACTCGAAAACGAACAAACAGTGCAAAGCGTAAAATGCTGTGAGACACGACGACGAGCACCAACTAACTAAGTGATTGAAATGCGGGCAACAATGCGATAACAGAGAGAGAGAGAGAGTGATAGAAAAGAGAGAGCGGGGTGAATGGAAAAGCGCACAAGTGCCGATGGGGTAGAAAAATTATGAAACTGGGGGGTCTACCGAATGATGCGCATACAAATGACTGAAATGTATGGCAAAAACGAGATACGATGTTTCTGAGGGATATGCATAAAACGGAGATAACAAGGAAAAGGATAAAAAGTTGGTAGGGCGCGAAGAAAGCAGGAATGAATCTATGAGGAGAATAACAAAAATAAGGTTAAAGACACCGCTACAAATGATTTATCATCAATTGTTATGCAGAATTGAAAATACAAAGATTAGACAAGATGGCGGCGACGGCGGCAAAAACGGGAAACATAACAGTCATCATGTGAGAGAAACATAACAGTCATCATGTGGGAGCATTGGGAAATGGTGGGAGCGGGGGCGATGATGACGTGAGAGAGACAGCGTAGTATAAAGAAACATGTGGAAATATTAAGGTTAGTGGCTGTGTCAGAAGAACACCCAGGAGACAAATAAAAACGTAACTTTTTTTTTATGTGCAACATAAAATGGCGTGAAAAATGATATTTTAATGGCAAACGTTTCTCGAAATAGATATTTTATGTATATTTCTTTGTAATTGAATGTTTATTGAAAGAGTTTTCTTCGAAACTCTTACAAAAAAAAAACAACATATTGCGGGTGAGAATAAATAATGTCGCAAAGTGCAAATAATTTTCTAAAAAGCGAAAATATTTTATCTTTGAGCATACAATACATCATTTCTATACAATTCCCGAGTGCTGTTTTTATATAAATACTGTGAAGTAATTTTAAACAAATTTCATTGTTTTAAACGTCAATGAACATGAAATCCAAATTCGTGTGACGACATTTTGACGTTAAACTCGCGTTTCGTCGTTCGTTCGTTTCGAATTAAAGCGAGTGAGTATAAGTCAACAAAAGACATTGGCACTTGTCCGTTGTACCGTCTAGGAGTCTGGCAACAATGTTTTACAGTGATTGCTCATTATCGATGCCGTAAACTTATCATTGTTGTTGTGTTGTAATTATATTATAAAGCTGCTGATAAAAGAGTAATGAGTGTCAACAGCAGAAGCAGCAGCACCGACAGCAAAAATAAAACGTCAAAAAATTATATAAAAATAAGAAATATAAACGAAAAATGTGCTAAAGAAAGCGACATTTTTTGTATGACATAATTAATAATAAAAAAATTAAAAATATATTATAGATATAGTGTAAAAACCTTCAAGCATGTGTGCAGAATAGAGCTGTAAATCAGTTGACAGTCGTCGGCGGATGCAGTGAAATAAAAGCAATAAAAAAAAGTTTATAATCAAAATTAAATTTCACATTGAATTTTGCTATAATTAAAAAATATAAAATAAAAAACATTATACCCTGCAGTTATTGGGTCTACTGATTGAGCTGGTCCCCATGTAACGTATATGCAGAAATTAAAAATCTACAACGTCTGAAAAATGTTTCCCAAATGATTTTATTTTTTGAAAATTTTTCAATTTTTTCACGCATAAAATATAATTTTTATATTGTAACGCGTTCTTTTCTACGTTTAATACGAAAAAAATAATTTCATTATTTAGCTCTGTTTGAAATTTAAAAATAAAAGAAAATGAGATATTGAAAAATGGGCTATATCTCAAAAACTAGAGCCAATTTGACAAAACTGATGCCATTTTCGAATTCGAACTCAAATGTATTCAATATTTATTGCAACTTTTACTGCACCATGTCATAATTTGATTTTTTTTCGGGAAGAGTAATAGATAGATATTTGACATTCCAAATCATTCCTAGTTTATAACATGTCGTGGATTTTGTAAAAATGTTATTAGTTGCTAGTGAATCTATTGTCTTTTGTGACTAGAAATATCGAACAAAACGACAGACGATTTTGGCACAGTATACTTGAGGAAAAACTAAATTAAAAAATATAAAAAAAACGCAAATGTCAAAAATTAAACCCAGTGTTCACACTTTTTGCCAATACTAATGGAATAGATTTGGAAAATTTCGGGAGTAGAAATGAGTAAAAGGGAGTAGAATTGTAAGTATTTCTCAGTGTTCACACTTTTTGCCAATGCAAATGGAATAGATTTTGAAAATTTCGGGAGTAGAAATGAGTAAAAATGAGTAGAATTGTAAATATTGCAAAATGGAGTAGTTTTGTTGAAAAAGGAGTAGAAAATTAAATATAGGATTAAATTGTATGAAAAGGGAGTAGAAATATACACTGTATTAGATTTTAAATGAATCAAATTTATATTCATTCCTGATTTTATGAATTTTCCATAATTGTGGTGTATCTGAAGCAACTAATAAAAATTTTCAAAATTTACTTTTAAAAAACTTGATCAAGCGTAAATATAACTTCTACAATATAAAGTCCGGCGCAAAAAAAAAATTATTTTATAGATAATCGATCATAGTTACTAGGAAAATTCAAATATTGACATTTATTTTGGGTTGCTAAGAAATATTTTTCATCAAATTAAAAAAAAAAATAGACAATGTTTCAAAGGGAGGAGATTTCAGTAAAAGGGAGTAGAAAATGCTACTACCGGAGTGGAGGAGTAGATTTGCAAAATACAAATGAAATGGAGTAAATCTACTCCGATCGGAGTAAAATGAGGACACTGCATTCGCCCCTTTGGCATGCTAGTGACGATATATAGTATATAATTTACTAAATTTTTGAAGATTAATAGTTCTAATTAAATCCACCAAATCATATTCATTAATTTTCCTACGATATATTAAAGTTTGAAACGTACGAATGTCGCACAGTGGAGCAGCGAGTACGAAAAGTACGAGTTGGCAAAAACCTCAAAAGTCAAATTGACCTCAGAAACCAATTTTTTTCCTTTTTTTTTCATTGTATAGCAAATTGAATTGCCAATAATGTAGCATCATTCAATTTATATCATATGTATCCAAATTTTCTCCACACTCTCTCAAACACAGACAATTTTTCGCAACAATTGCAAACAAAATATTGTCGAAATTGTGATCAATTTATAGAACCGTTTATTTTAAAAACCATAAAAACTATTTTTTTTATAATGCAGTCATCTACAACTGGTATTTATGATGTTTTTGCAATGCAATTGTTTTAGAAAATGTTCATACTTTAGAAAGACAAAATGATGGAGTAAATTTACTTTTTTTATTTTTTTTTTTAATTATTTTTCATTTACAAAGACGTTTCGGGCAAGCTCCGACAAAACTGATTACATTGTTAATTAGTACACATATTAGGTTTTCAAGACAGTAATTAAAATGTTGCCTTTTTGCCTATTCGGAGTTATTCACATTTCAGCGAACGACCATTTATACTAATATTAACATTTTCAATAGTTTTTGGTTGTATGGGAGGTACCACGGCCGGCCACTTGTCTAATCAAGATGAAATTTGGTGAATTATGTCAAAGAAATATCCAATATTAATATCCAATATATGACATTTTTAACATTTTTGTTATATAAAGGGTTATTCAATAAGGGTTTCTCTTCAGTAATGTTTGCCATTTCATGATGGAAAGATATAGGAGCCAACAACGAGTCGAAATTATTAAAATTTACTACCGAAATTCGAATTCGTATATCTTTCCATCATGAAATGACAAAGCTTACTGAAGAGAAATGTCAAAAGAGCGGCAAGAAATATGGCGTCGTTATCTGTCCCTGTCGCTCTACTTTTGTAGCGTTCCATTTGAAAAACCCTTTAGGAGGTACCACGACCGCTTGTCCAATCAAGATGACATTTTGAGAACTACATTGTATTAACGAAAAACATTCTACTATCATTCCCAACATATATTAAATTAATCATTTCAGTTGTATGGGAGGTACTACGCCCACTCTTTAACATCAACATCTAAATGTGGGTTATTAAACTTTCATACAATAATAGTCAATCCTCATACTTATTTTCCTAAACATAACACAATTTGAAGTTTTCACCAACTTTAAGTACTCCCTGTCCCACTGTGCGTCGGGAGAAACACAGAAAATGCCCATATGCCCGGCACTTTGAAAAATAGGCTATGAATTATATGTCACAGTTAAATGAATATGAAGCACGCTGTACTGTATTGCAATGCGCTAGTACATAATAAAATTATATTTTTCGATTTCTATTATGTCACTTGTATCATCAATGAACTATTGAACCAATTTATATAATTTTTATACCCTACACTAAGAGTGAAAGGGTATATTCAGTTTGGTACGCCGTTTGTAACACCCAGAAAGAAGCATCTCCGGTACGGAAAAGTATATATATTCCTGATCAGCATGACCTCCTGAGTCGATTTAGTCGTCCGTCTGTCTGTTGAAATCTTGATTACAGAAAAACTAAAAGAGCTAAATAAATGAAACTAATGAAAAATGAAACCTAATTTAGATTACTTATATACCTATGCTGTCTGTCAGTTAAAATGGGCATGATCAGTCTATTGTGACCTGTGAACCGACCACTTAAGTTCAAATACCTCATATAAAACATACATCTACTGGTGAATTTTACTGTATACTTGCATATGTAAACTTTTTTAGTCAAATATATATCGACTTCTTGCTCAAATGCATGAAAATAAGTTATTCCCGCAAAACGACTTGTGGTTTAAAAAAAAATCTAAATTCGGTACACCTACCCATTTGTAAATATGGGTACCAAATGAATGGAAATTCTTCAGCGATTGAAAGTTTGTATTTATTTTCAGGATTCGTATACCCTGGTGACCTATATATCACTTTGAATACCCTACACACATATGTGTAGGGTATTTAAAGTCGGCTTAGACCGACTATAATTTTGATAATCCTAACTATCATAATAACGCATACTATAAAATGTCCCTACTTTAAAATTTCCCATGTGATCTAACCTTCCCAACTGGTTTTAATATAATTTAAACCTACGAAGCTGAAAACTCTCTGGAGCACAAAAATTCAAATTTATTCTCATTAAATGTATATTGAACAACTGATTTAAATATTAATATATTAAATTTGCATCAAATACATCGAATACAAATCGAAAAATGTTTACAAAACCATAAATTATGTCGTCGTTGTAGAACTAGAACGAAATACATGTTTATGAAAATCTAAAAATCTAGAATTCAATCAAATTTGTTGATTTTTATTATAAAAAGTAATTGATATAATTTTAAAGTCGAAATACCAATTGATAGATTCACATTTTCTGATTATTTGGTAAAAATTTTGAGCTCTTAGTTTAGAAATTGCCAGATATATACAGATTTTTGTAAATTAATAATTGGAATTCCGAAAATGTAGTTGGTGACTTTTAGTTCTACAACGACGAATATAAACTATAGAATACATAGCAAAAATGCACATAATTCATTCAAACGTTATTTTATATTAATAATTTCAAATGAATAGATTTAATCAAATTAATTTGATATAACTGTGATAATGTCTACCACCCACACATGCACATAATTAATAACAAATTTATGTGGCTGTGAAACGAAATATCCAAGGAAAATAAGGATATATGAAAGTGATTGCAATGTTCACAACCAAGCAGAATAATCAAATTAAAAATAATTATAAACAATAAATTAAGTTAATTAAATATGACAGTCGGAAAGTGTAGTGTGTAGTTAGTGGTAGAATGATAACAAAATAATAGGCAATAATTAGTAGTAGTAGGTCGTACACGCAAAGAATAAATATGATTATATTAAACAGCAACATGGGGTTTTTATGATTGTGCCAATCGATAAATATAATTAAAGCAATAATGTTGAAAAAGATATACTCTGGCCTCAATACTATTTATGTTTCAATCTATCTTTTATTTGGGGATTTTTTTTGGAGCATTGATATAACTGCTACAAAATGACAATTTGTGCAACATTATATGATTATGGGAAACATGTTATTATACATATCAATTATAATATTGTTTTAACAATCATATGTTAACCAAATTCATTATTTTCTAACAATCATTAACTATTCCAAACATAATATTTAAAAACAACCAGATTTACAAATCAATGTGATTTAAAAAAAAATTGTTAGTAATTATGTCAAACAACTATAAACTCAGTAAAAATATATAAATCAATAAACATAATATTGTCGTTGTGGAACGAAATACATTTTTCACCAAATACATTTTCAAAATGCCAAATATTCATTTACAAAAATTTTTATAAATCTGTCAATTTTTAATCGATGATCTCAACTTTTTTTACCACATGATAAAAAAATGTAAATCTCTTAGTTGATTTTTCAACTTTAACAATTCATCAATTACTTTTTATAATATTAATCAACAAACTCGAAAATTAAGTTTTTCGTTCTACAACGACCATATAATAACTCAGTAAACATATACATTTTTGCAATTATAATTATGTTGTCACAATCATATTTTCTCTAACTGTGATGTAATCAGTAGATAATAATGGTAAATAGCTCCAAATTAAAACTAGAAAAATATAAGTTAATACAAAATGGTAATTTGTGTATCATTTAATGATTGCATAAATCATGGTGTTCCTAATATCAAGCATAATAATGTTTGGACAATCATTTATAATTGAATTAATTTTATTATTGCAATCATTAAGTATTCGAAGCTTGATTTTAAAATTCATGATTTTGAAAAATATTCAATTATTATGGCAATCATAATAAAACGTCTGCAATTATTATACCTTTGTTACAATTATATTTGCTCTTTCTGCAGTGTAGTCAGTACTTAATAATGGTAAATAGATGCGAACTAAAATTAGCAAATATCAGCTGTTTGGACTTTCGACCAAACTAAACCAACGCACGGATGGATGGACGAACGCATAGTTTCTATGTCATCATCGAATAGTGTGTGTTAGTCCGTACGTCAGTTGATGGAACTGTTGCTCTACCTATCGTCCAACCAACCCATGGGTACATTTACAGCTGTTCATGGCTAGCGCGCTCTGACGGATATCGCATGATTTTGTATAATATGGTATGGTAACGTATGCTATGTTGATGATGATGGTGTAGTATGGCATGACATACCATGCAATTGCAATTTTGATGACCTGCCATTCGGAGGGAAGAAGTATAATTACGTTTTGTGGGGCGTTACCAACATTTGCTCAAACTACACACATGAGAACAAACACGGTGTGTAGACAGACAGACAGACAGACGGGCATACTTGTATATTCGCATAGACACATATTTGCATAGGCTATGGCAAATTAATTACAAACTCTTTGAAAGCATACATAGATTATTCAGAATATAGAGACCTATATAAAGGTGACTTTGTCAGAACAAACAAATAGGGGATTGATGATTTTTTTTATAGAGATAAAGTACTTTTTTCAAAGATAAAATTGTAAATTCTTGAAGTCAATTTAATTATGATTGATTAAACATGAATTGTTTATCTTTTCAGTATTTATGAAAAGTGATAAGTCCTATTAAAAATAGAAAACAATAATAGTTAGATAATAGAAAACAAGCAGGGTTTAAAATTTAACAAACAAATAAAATTGACCAACATTCATTTCATTTTTAACCGCCTTACCAAGGAAAAACTCCATTTTCTACTAGGGAAGGACCGAAGTAACAGTGAAGAGAACCGAATTTTCTATTCTGTGCACTTTTGATATACATATTATTATTTTTAAACTATTGGTATTGTTTTGAGTGCTGTAAAATAATTTAGTACATTCGAATAAAACAACTTACATTTTTTTAGCGTATTTTGTAATCCTTTAATAATCCAAAAAATGTCTGTAATAAAAAGAACAAAAAATTAAAAAAATTTGTAATACAATAAAAGGGCTTGGCATTAAATTAATAACAAAAGCCTCAAAAATGGCGTCGAAAACAAAAAAAAACTCCTCAGAGCAAATGCCGATACATTTCCGAATGAATTAAATTTGAATTTTGTGTGCATTTCCGTCGCTTTGGCAACGCATTGTAAAGCGTATGAGAGCGAGAAATGCTTCGAGCAATAGTAATACCCAGCGGTAAAATTTTAAAAATACTTTGAAAATCATTTATGAGCTCATGTTGATATTTTCAGGTATTTACTTTAGATTCATAAGGTAGACATAATAATTAAAAAATTAAAAATTGAGGGAAAAAAATTCGATGATCAGCGTATGGACTCAAGTCTCGAGTTCATGAGAGAATAATGCTCAGAGTTCATTTCTCGAGGAATTTTGTTTCAATCGACCAATAAAATATCATTTGTTGTTAAATACACATTTTCGTTCGACAATTGTCAAATTTCCAAAATTCTCACTGAACTCAAGTTTGATTAATTTGTATTTCATGAAATATATCTTGAATTCTCATTGAATTCAAGTTTGATTAATTTGCATTTCATGAAATATATCTCGCACGAACTCGAGAATAATTCCCTATCATAGCTTCAGAAAAAATTCTACTAGCACTATATCAGAACTAAAGTACTAAATCAGAAAAAATCACATAAATGTCTGTAAATAGGATAGTTATTGATTAAATCCCCGTCTGCAATGTCTCGGAGGCCTTCGAAGCCTCGAAGCTTTCTCGAACGAAATTCGATATCAAAGTTCGAACTCGTAGCTTCTAATTTTCATAATTTCTCGCACATTCAAATTTAAGGACAAGATACGATATTTACACATTTATCACATCGATATCGCAATATTTTTCGAAGCAATCTCGCACTTTGATTATTTTTTTTCTTCGATATTGTTCCGATTTCTAACAATTTCTCGTACCGAGTACACTGCGATAGAACGCATTTACCAAACATGTAGGTCCAGTTTTGAGGCATGCTATCGTTGCGAGAAAGGGTCCGATTGATTTCGCCATTTACTCGCATTGATCTCGTAACGATATCGAAATGATAAACGAATGGCTTACTGGGTTAGTATACAAAGAAATTAATATTTTCATATAAATCCAAAATTAATTAAATAGGCATTATTAGTATTGTATTGTATTTAATGGTATTTACCAATAATAATTTATACTATTGACAAAAAAAAACTATTGATTTTATGGTATTTTTTTACGAATATAGACATAATTGTCCCAATCGTGAATAAAATATGATATTTTGTATGAAAATTCAAAACAAAATATTTTCGATCGGAAAAATGCCAACGGAATATTTCTTTGACGACAGAATATGAAAAAGTAGAGCTGGCACAGCTTTTACTTTGTAAGTAAGATGATCCGTATTACAATTTATACACATTAATATAATGAAATCGTCACAATCATTCACTCTTCGATTACTTTGTAATCGAAAGCGAATGACTTTCTTTAGCACTTCCATTAGCACCCATGGTTATTGTAATGCTGAAATCAAGAAACGAGTTGATTCGCGAGATCATCCGTGATATCGACCCTATCATTCAAGTCTAAAACATGTTTTGCAAAAGAATCTTTTCAAAGTATTTTTTATACCATATTGGGTTTCTAAAAGACATTAAAAGTCTCTTTTTACTGTATACCCCAAAATTTGGATAGCATTTTTATTTAAAATCAAAAATTACTAAGTCCACATTGAATAATAAAAAATTAAAAAATTTACAAGTTAAAACTAGCTAAATATACGAAGTACAATATAGATTAGGATGTCACTTATTTGACACTTTTTTCGATTTTTAGTTTTCTCACCCCCTGGGATTGTTTATTAGGGAAAAAAATATAAGATATACAAAATATTTTTGAATTTGAATAACAGGAACACGTGCCGCAATGACATTGAAAATTGTACTAGGATGTGAATTTGTACTAGGAGTCGAAATTTAGTATATTCCAAAACAAAATTTTGAGTAAGCAATCTTCTAGAACTGTTAGCGAACAAAAATTATATGTAATCGGATTTTCGATATTTCGAGTTATCGATTGTTTTATACAAAAATGAACACTTAAACCAAGAAAAATATTTAAAGTATTCAATCCTTTAAAAAGCTTAATTAGTTTCCATTGTGCCAATGTTTTGGGTTTAAATTTTAAAAAAATACCTTTTGATTTATATGTGTTTACTGCTGTATAAAACCATCGATAACACTGTAAATTATCGAAATATCGAAAATCCGATTACACATAAATTTTATTCGCAAACAGTTCTACATGATTGCTTACTCGAAATATTATTTTGAAATATTCTAAATTTAGACTCTTAGTACAAATGAACCTCCTAGTAGCAAACATTTTGAACACCTTAGATTTGAGTCCTAAGGGGTGAGACATGGGTGTTAAATGACACCTTAATATAGATTGTGTGTTTTTAAAATAGTTTAATTTGTGCTAAGTTAATTTTTGACTATAACTTCGGATAAGATCAACCGAACTGCATCATAATTTAAAAGGAAATAAATTCAAAATATACAGAAATATAAAAGATATACAAAAATATTCTACAATTAAAAACACGATAAGTCGACTTAAAATGTTATCGAATGGCTGGTCGATAACATGGTGTTTTTTTACCGCTGGGTAAGCGGCTTCAACAAATGAAGGACTTTGCATGAAATTGATTTAAGCAAATTTCGCGGAAAGAGAGAGAGAGAAGAGAAACTGAGCGCTTGTGAACTCTCTCCATGTGCTAGCCTACCTCACTAGCGACTACTGGGTGGTGGCCATTAAGTTTAAAACCATATCAAGGTCACAAACAACTTTCACCCCATAAACATGGTGGATTGTTGTTGGTGTTTTCTTGATGGGTTGTTGGATAAAAAAAGAAATGTTTGGCAAAGTTGGCAACGCAAAGTTTTTAAACTTGGCGCCAACGTTTGTCGTTAAGGCAACACAAGGCTGCAAAGGACGAAACGACACTACGAGAACAGCATACATTGTCTTAGGCGCGCGCTTCGGAAGTGTTTCTTCTGTTTTTTGTTTTCAAATAATTGAGAAAATATTGGCTAATTAAAATTATAAATAGATTTGTTGGCAACATCATTAAAGAGGTCATCGTCGTTGTCCTCGAGTTGCTGATTATGTTGATGATGATGCTGCTGTTGGTGTCGCTGTCATCCAACACCATAAATGTCAGAACTTTATTAAACTGATAGATGAAGTGCAGGAGGAGGAGTAGGCATTTTTGCAGGACGACCTCAAGGGCTGCCAACGGCAAATTCATTGTTTTTAGTGCTTTTATTCATCGATATATTTTAGTTCAGGGTTCAGTGAGCATGTGTTGGTTGGTTGGCTGGTTGATAAATTATCGATGACACACATGACAGACACACGCACGCACATAGCCGATGTTCACACAGACGCCAAATGCAATGTGGGCATTTGTGGCTTATTGTATCTTCATTGAGTAAAATTTATATGAGCGCGCCACCGACGACACCACAAGCAATGAGTCAATAGGAATTCGTAGTGGTAATGACCAATTTATCAAAAAAAAAAACAACAATTCAGCTTGTTGTATTCGGCAACGATGTGCAAAACAAATAGTCTCCCAGTTTCATCTTTCCAACATCTTTATGCACAAAAACCGACTTTTTAAATTTTTCAATTCCAGTTTTGTTATTAGTATCATCCTTGGGATCCGTACGATATATCGAAACAAAATGTCGAAACTTATAAATGCAAAAAATTTAAAAAGCCTTATTTATATTGGAACGCCGAAATAATAATTGCCGGAAACAAAAAATTTCAAAAAATATTTAAAACTAGAAAATGTCTAAGAACTTTGAAACTTAAAATACACAAACATGTATTTTTATGGGAAATTTCGGTATCCCAGAGAATATCAGTACCGAAAATCCTGAAATTAAATTCCAGGATCCCCATAAAAATAACGTGCAGAGGAAATGAAAACAACTAAATTCTACATATATTTGCAGCCGTTAACATATTTTCATAATTTTGGAATATACTATTATTTTTCGTTAAGCTGTAACAATCCTTTTTTAGTTACCTATCATACAAACTATAATAATTCGGAACTGATCTAGGAATTTCCTTTTCTAACAGCGAGAGTTCAGAATTGTCAAAATGCTTTGGTATTGAAAAAACCTAATTTCGATATTTTTAGATGTAAAATTTTTTTTTTTTGCAACAATCGTACTGGACCGTATCGTTCGACATTGTTTTCGCCACATTTTTGATTTCGAAAATTTTTCGCTATTTTTAGAACGATATTTATTATTTCTATATTTTAAGTTACGACTTATTTTACCAAACCCATCATCCATCCATGAAGTATTGGATCTTTGTCAAGAAAACAGGTGATTCGAAAAAATCATTAAATTTTACTTCATCAATATAATAATGCCCTTTCAGTATAACTTAAGCTAGTGAAAATACGATAAAAATATGAAATAAAAAATATTTTTTAATATAAAACTTTTTAAGTGAACTTTAAGGATCCAATATACCGCCCCACGTTTCATTTTAAATCATACGAAAAATTCATTTTAAAATCGTTTTATATTAAAAAATATGTTTTATTTCATATTTTTTATTTTTCTTATTTTTTAGTATCAGTTAGATTTCCATCTGACAGAATTTGTAAGGCCTAATATTATTAAAATTTGAAATACACATGTTTCAAAGTGTCTTTAATATGGAACCATGGCGATAGAACCATGATGAACCGGATGGAAAAATATGTATGTGGTAATACTAAGGTAATCGTGATATTCCTCAGGCAGTATGGATTATTGTTACAAAAACTATAAGATATATGTATGTTCAAAAGTAATTTAAAATTTTACAAAATGTACATTTCAAATCCAATAAGCAAGAGATAATTAATAAAATATATAAAAATCTAATTTTATTTTTACAATGACGATATTATAATGAATGCAATTATATGATAAATGCATACAATTTAATATTGATTAAAATATTCCATAAACTAATTAGCTATAAATAATGTAACCTTGAATGTGGTTTACATTGTTCTAATATAAATATTCATGGAAAATACTAAATGATAAAGTCATGTATGACAAGTTAGTCAAATGTATTACATTAACCAGTTCAAACAAAAAATGGAAATTATATAATGTACTGACTCAATAACTGACTCAAATAAATTATAATGAACAGATAAGGTGTTATTTATAAAGTAAAGCTATATTAAAAAAAATTATAAGTGTTTAATAAATTAGACGATAGGGTTCATTAATTATAGTCTAAACTAAGAGTGAAAGGGTATAAGTAGTTAGGAACGCGGTTAGTAACACCCAGAAGGAGGTATATCCGATATGGAAAAGTATACATATTCTTGATCAGTATAACAGAGTCGATCAAGCGATTACCGGTCCGTCTGTCTTTTGAAATCACGATTACAGAAAAACTAGAAGAGCTAGATCAATGAAACTCATAATTTAGATTACTATATACCTACGCTGTCTGTCACGGTCAACTGTGATCCGACCACTTATGTTCATATATCTCATATTACACTGATATCTAAGAGTGAATTTTCCTTTATATCACCAGAAGTAACCTTTTTTTACCCAAATATAAATTGACTTTATACAAAAATAATGTTTTCCCACGCAACGACATCTGGTTCCCGAAAAAAAATGGAAATTTGGCAAACTTATGAAAGGAAATTCTTTTAAGATTGCAAGTTTGCAGTTATTTTCATCATTCGTAAACCCAGCGAATCCTGGAGCACTTTAAAAGACAATAAAAAAACGTAAAAATAATGTATCAAAGATCCGTACATCAACTATGATTTATAGATGAATTTTTGTTCTACGTCACATCGATTCTACATTTTATTTTCGCATTTTTATTGGACAGCAATGTTTGATTTGATCATCACTTAAAAAATGCGGAAATAGGAGTCGGTAACGATTCAATATTACAGAATTAAGGAATAGGAGTTTTAGAATAAGCTCTACTATAAGCCTTACAATGATGTCAGATAATGGATAAGAATTTCAAGAATTTCTTGAAGTTCTTTTCCTTAATTCCCAATGATCGTATGAATGAAACTGATGATCACATGAGTCCTCTGCGGGGTAAATATAATATATAAACTGTACTCCATAGTAAAAATTGTGATAGATTCATGATAGAACATTTTATTTTTACCTTGTCATAACTCGTTACATGTCCGACATGAAATGGCAATGATTACATCTCCACTAATATGGTAAATTACTACTAGGGTTAGGTGAAACGGAACACAACATCGTCGAGTGATAACTATTAAAGTGTTTAACCAGTCTTTTGATGACCACGTTTTTTTTCTACATTGCCTACCGGGTAAACAAGTTGCTCTAAGATTCTCATTGGGGTTCTGAGCATAAACATGCACAATGTGTTATATAGGTAAACATATCGTGTGAATGGGTGTTATTATCTGTAGTGTATTGGTATATGTATTAGTTTATCTATGTATTATGTATATGTGTGAGTGTTTGTGTTCTGTGCAATCTAAACCGCAGTCGTGTTAAAGTTTGCGTGGTTTTGTTTTACAAAATCTATGTTGGCCGCAAAAACCATTTTGTAGTTGTTGCTATTGCTTTTGCTGTTGCGTTTGAAGTTGTTACGGTGTTGTTGCTGTCATTGCCACTGACTGCAACACTGCTGAGTCTTAGGTTATTAATCCATATTTTGCTATAATTAGTTTTAACCGACAGGAAATTGCGTTGAAATTTAAAATAAATAGTTTTGGGATCAAACATCAACAAGCAAAAATAAAGGAATTAATTGAGTTTTACTGTTCTCGAACGGTAGAGGTTAAAATATGATGGAGACTTTCTTAAAAGAAAGGGAAGAAGTCCAAGAAAGAGGAAAAATAAATAAAATATAATGAAAAAAAAAATCAGTTTGGCAAAAAAAAAAAAAAGTTGCATTTTATTTTAGACTACAATTTCAATTAATTAAATTAAACTCTCGACTAATTGAAGTAATAAACAAAACACCTATGATTTTTTTTTATTCTAGCGGAAAACACGATCGCGAGCTACGATGCTGCGTTGTTGTATTCGTTACACTGTGCAAAAGCTACGAATTGAACTCAGCAGAGGACGTGTGTTTGTTGTTGTGTTCGATTTACCGCTACACAAGTGATCGAAGAAAGCAATAACAAAAAACATGCAACGTTCGTGCCAAAGTCTGCTGTTTTGCGAATTATTGGTTAATAAAAAAAAATCAATTTCAGATAGTTTTTGTACAAGATGTTTTTGTTGTGAACGCAAAAAGCAGGAGACCCCTAATCTACATAGAAGTTTAAAGTTAAGAAAAGGAATGGGAAAAATATGAGTGGAAAAGGATTTTATAAATTTTTTGTTATAATCGATTCGACCACTCAGAAAAAAGTATATAGCTGTAATAGTTTTTTGAATGAGTTGAAAGTTAAGAAAGGGTATAGAAAAATATAAGTGGAAAAAGAATTTTATAAGATTTCTGTTATAATCGATTCGTACACAATAAGTATGGAGCAGTAATAGTTTTTTTTTATATTAGGAGTTTATGCTTTTAAAATTTGTTAATCGAATAAATTATTCTTTTAATCGTTAGAAAAACGGAGGGAAATAAACTTCTTAAGATATAGAATTCAGATACAGAATTAAATTAGCAAAATTTCACAAAAATTAGTAAAATGGATTCAAGAATTTGTTATCTGAATATTTAGAAAGCAAGTTACTCAATTATCAAAAAAGAATTTTGGAGGGTTAATTTATTGACGGTTAAAAAATCACTTTACTTTTTGACGCCTACGACATTTGCTCTTCTTGCTTTTCAAGAATATTTGTTCTTATTTAATTTTTTGATACCTAAGACATTATCTTCTTGGATATCATGAATTTGAGCAAGAAAGAGTCGAGTCCAGCAATTTAAAATACATTTTTAAGCCAAACTAACTGGAAAATCTCTGTTTTTCCTTTGAAAACCCAACCATTCAAATGTACACGGATAGAAAAGATTTGTTTATATTACCTAATATAAATAAAAAAAAATGTAATTTTAAAAAAAGGAAAAAACGTTTATTGTGTAAATTTACTTTTTTTACATTCACATAAACATAAATATGTTTAAATGTAAATAAAATGATTTTCACATTCAAACATATAGATGTTAGCATGAACGTCGAAAATTATTCATTCTGAACATAAATATGTTTGAACGAAAACAAAAATATGTTTGGCTGTTATTATAATAATGTTTGGCAATGAAATAATACTTTTGTTTGCATAAAGCTCCAAAGATATATGTAATGCCTTCAAAATTATGTTTGGGAGAGCCCTTTTTTTACAGCGTGTTACTATACGTTAAAATAAATTTGCTAAAATTGCACATTTAAACAAATTATAAAAATTGACTGACTCCTTTTTGCACCAAATACTTCAATAGTACTTTTTACTGATAACTAAGTGGATCTGCTTCTTGAAATTAAGAAAGTTTTCGAGGAGCTATTTAGAAGTATTTTCGAGCTGTGTAAATACTATTAAATCATTGTTTTTTTAGTGATGCACTGAACAACATTAGGATTTTCTATCATGAATAAGAATTCCGACAAATAAAAAAAATCATAAAAATATCAGGAATATTCCCGATCGATAATGGTCATTTTAGGGTGTGTGCGATTTCGACTAAATTGCTGACTAAGCTAAATTTTGTCGGTAATGCAGTGTTCGACTTTCGAATTTAGCAAATTTTGAGCAGACTAAATTGAACTAAATTAGATGACAACAGACATATGATAATCGATTGATTATGAACTTTAGGGAATTGAAAAATCATTCAATATGGTCGAATTTAGTCGAATTCGCACACACTCTTAGTATCAATTGAAAGGAAATTTCACAATCTTTTGAATATCATTTTGTAATCGATAAAGACCAAAATTATGACAACGAATGAAAATAAACGAGAATCTTCCAGAATCACCAAGTTCTATAAAAAAAAGCTAATAAATTTTCAAAATTTGAGTAAAGGTCTACTGCATACCGATTCAAGTGATACCGCGAATCTCTGTAATGAGTAGAGTGATTTGTAGAACAGTGTAACAAAAATACGCACGGAAAAGCACACTACCCGCCCGAAGCGACGCAGACAACAACGACGACGACAGACATAACATATCAAGTTCGGCGGAAATGAACAGCCGAAAATTGGTTTATGCGATGCATACAAAATGTGGGTGGGTGTGAGTGAGTGAAACAACATGCACAGCATCAGCAGATGTGCAAATGAAACAGTATTAATTCAATTATGAATTGTTTGAGTGGAAATTTGCACAACTACGAGAGGAGGGAAGTAGAATGTATTTATTGCAAATGTTATAAATTAAAAGTCAGTAAATTAAATCAATGATTGGAAAATGCACACAGTGAAAGAAAGAGACAAACAATATCAACAAAACCGGAACAAGCTATATCAAATAAGAGAAAAGAAGAGGAGAAAGTAGCAGCAACATAAGATGCAATTGATATGGCAATTAAATTATTCATTCATTATATTCAATTTATTAGTAAAATCAAAATGGAATTAATTTTCACAAGAGTTGCACAGCATAGCAAAGATAAAATATAAATATGCCATAAATAAAAGCATAATGTGATTAAATGCGAAAACCGACCCTGTTGGAAAATTACAAAGATTTGTCCCAAGTAATGAGTACTAAAATGACTCGCAAATGGGGCCACTTTGTCTGCTCATTAGAAACAACTACTGCGTAATGACATTTGTGCCACTTACAAATATATATATATAAATATAATTAGCAAAAAAAGAATAAGTTAAAAATAACATAAAATAGCAATATAAATAAACAAATAAAACAAAAATAAACCAATCGTTTCAGCCAAAATAAGCAGCGCGCATCTTTTGAAGAAATTCACTTACGCTGGGCACAATGCCAAGTATTTTTATATGTGGCAACACATAAAATTTGACTATAAAGAAATTCCACAAAATACGTTTCAAACAACATGAAAAAAAAACTGAAATATTTATGTCTTTTCATTCAAGTTTTATATTTTATGTTGTGACAATTAAATCCATTTAGAAATGAAAAACAATTAAGGTTTAATTAAAAACTTTAAAATCATTGTTTTCATTCATTTCATCCATATGAAATCCTCTGGCAGGATAACAAAAGAAATATGTTTTATTTTCCTAACGGAAACACAGCAACAACAATAAAACAAAAGCATCAGCAAAATATGCCCGAAAGTAAAAACGTTTTAATTGTCTTCTGGAAATATTTTCATCATTTAAGTTGGCAACACTGCAAATTTTGTGCTAAATAAAGTCAAATGCAGACAGGGCCAACCCGCACACACATACACTACCACACCACTTTCCAACGCCAGCTCACAAACATCGACCAGATGCCCAGTAGAAAAGTTTAAACCTTATGCCTAGTCAAATCGACGATATCTTACAGGTAGAACATCGTAAACCAACATTTTGGGAATTTTTGTTTTATTGCAGTTTTGAAAACCTCTTTATGTGTAGAATATCCCTGTATAGTCATATTTTTAAATTTCGCAGTCCAAATTTGAAAAAAAAGACAAATAACATATAAATATTTTTAATATTTCTTTTAGTGACTACTTTAAGTATTTTTAACTCCGTTTGTGGTAATGATAGCAAATCTAAAAGTATGAGTATTTGTAGATAATATGTTCAGCTTTAAAGCAAAAATATAAAATTTTAATTAAATTTAACTTTATAATGTACTTCCAATGCTTTTTTCTATCAAAGTAAAATACTGGCCACTAGCTAGTCTCAATTTTTATTAAACTAAATGTTCCTGTACGTGTTATTTCCCTGTTGCCGTTTACCAAAATTCAGAATACCAAACCGTTAGTGTATAATGCCCGATTTACATTGTATCTTCTGTGAGTCTCACTGTATCTTCTAGGGTTGCATTTTTAAAAAATTTCATATAAAAAACGTATTTTTTTGAAAAAATTCAACCCTAGAAGATACAGTGAGACTCACAGAAGATACAATGTAAATCGGGCATAAGACGATTTACTTATGTATCGTAAGTAGTACAATTGAAATTTTTTTTTGGAAATAAATTGGGACAGGCAAAACATCGTAACTACATTTTTCTTCAAATATTTCTGCATGTAATTGATATTTTGGAAATTGGGCCACAATATTATTATTTTCAACTCATTTAAAGGATACTTTCCAATCAATAAAATATTGAACTACACGATTTTGAAACGTTTTTTTTCGACTCCTATGAAATTTGCATTTTGTTGGTTACGATCTTTTGCCTGTAAGGTATCTATATATTGAGAAACCGGTATTAATTACATCGTTGTAGAAGCAGCGATTGAAAACGAATTAAATAAAAGTTTCTATTTTTGGTTTCTCACATGTTTCACAATGAAACGATTTTAGGAAACCGCGTCCACGTTCGGTATCGATTGTTTTTTATATACAGGGTGTTTGGTTCGTCGATGTCAATAATTCGGGAGGTCATTCCAGAGAGTATACATAGTAAAGATATGTCATCCGAGTTGGTTGCAGTTCGATGTCCCGATTTTAGCAAGGAAAACATGAGTAAAATGTTTTATTTTATGTTAAATTCGTCGAATTAAGGCAGAAAAAATATAAATATTAATAAAACAGCTGTTAACAATATTAGGGAGATAGAAAGTTTGTATATTTTCGGTCTAAATTTGACGCATTTAACATCCGAAAACCATTTCACTCATGTTTATTTGCAACAATCTAGCGATCGAACCTCAACCAACTTTACTATATGTATATACACTCTGTGATCATTCTGTGACTCAAAAAAATAAGAAAATGTTTAATAAAAAAAAAGTATAATTTGAACGTAGTTTAAGACACAGAGTGTGGTGTTTCAGAGATGCATATTACTGACATAACCTACTCAAGTAAATTGGTTATAATGTACAATCTGTTGCTAAATTAATATAAATTTTTCACCCGTGCTTTAGACAATTAAATTACCTTTCCAATGATCATCTTCAAAACCCATGATTTCTTCATTTTCTAAAATGTACGTAAAGTTGAAATTTACAAAAATAAAAATACAAATTTAGACTTTGTTATTAGTTTTCTCAAAATTTCGTTATCGATCACCACATTTTTTAAAATTTATAATAATAGACCAGTTCATTCCCAATATTTTCTTACTAATCACAAGGATTTTAATTTGGTAAGAAATGCTGCAGAAATAATTAAACAGTGGCGTAACTTGTGATTTGGTGATTAAAATAAAAAAAAAATATTATGTTTAAAAATATGATCAGCATATTATATGTTCTGTGAAGTAATATGATAATGTCTATAATTTGTATAAATGTTTAAAATTATTTCTTGATTATTTCGATTTTTTTTTATTTTAAAAATATTTTATGACCATTCGCAATGCAATTTCCTAATGGGGCTATCATTTGCAACTTACGGAAGCTCTTGGCTTGTAATTTAAATTTTCTTTTCTTTATTATTTGTTTAGATAGAAATTTCTTTTTGTTGTTGTTGTTTATTTTATTTTTGTTTGAGTTTTTTTTATTTTTTTATTATTGTTGACTGTGTTCGTAAAATAATTTGCAGTTGTTATTCTTCAACTTATTGTCTGCCAAGGATTGATATGCAAGGCAAGAAAAGTTGCCCCAAGTGTAGTACTTAATATCCTTTCATTTGTGGTAAATGAATGTGGAAAGAACACAAAAAGTATGTCTGTTGGAAGTGAAATCTTTGCGAAATAAAATATGGATTTTGATGAACTTGACTTTGGGTGTACTTTGTCGGAAGTTATAATTGAACCAAACTGTACAAAGTCCTACTAAGAGGCACCGTCAAACATTTAACATTTTAAGCAAAAAGAATAGGGTAAAAAATTGAAAATTATTCTTTTTTTTCTAGTTTAGTTTCTCAAACGATTGCGTGTCTTTAATGACAAGTTATTAAATACTTAATTTTATATAAATTGCGGGGTGCATTTAATGGGAAAATAACAGTTGTGGTTTAAATAAATGTGGTATAAAATAAAATACAGCAGAAAACGAGACAAAAAGAAAGAAGTAAGAAAAACATTATAACATTTAAAAATTATTTAAACTACCTATATAATAAAAGAGGTAAAAATAAAAAATGAAAAAAGTATCTACGAAAAAGTATCTCAAACTGTTAGGGAGTATCTATTCATTGTAAAAAGTATGCAGGCATGATAAAAAGTATCAATAATATTAAAACTTAAAAGACACGTTACAAAATTTAGAAGTTTTCAAAAAAAAAGCGTATCTGCTGAAGTAAGAAAAGTATCTGCAATATTTTAATAGTATCTGCGAATGTTGACAATACATTTAGTAACATTTAAATTGTATCTGTGAAAGTTAAAGTATTTCACACATTTAAAAGTACAAACTAAATTAAAATTTACCTGTACAAATGTATCTCAAATTGTTTTAAAGTATTTAGATATTGTAAAAAGTAACTAAACATAAAAATCCAACGGAAAAATCCATATCGTAAAATTTACACGTTTTCAAATCATAGATTATCTGCTTAATTAATAAATGTATCTGCAATATTTTAATAGTATCTGCAAGAGTATAACATATTTAAATAAACAGTTTAATTGTATCTATGGGAGTTAAAAGTATCTGACATAATTAAGAGTACAAACCACATTACGAAGTATCTACAGAAAAGTAACTTAAAATTTTTAAAAGCATCTAAATTTGATAAGAAGTATTTGCCGAAAAGTACCTAAGATTATTAATTTTATATGTTATCAATTTAAATTAAAATTCTGTATTTCTATCAATAATCTGAATGTATCTGCACTATTTTTGTAAAGTATCTGCGAATGATAAGCATATGTCTAAAACAATTAAATGGTATTAATGTGCGTTAAAAGTATCTGTGATTTTAAGTATTGATTTTAAAAATATCTACACTAGTTAAAAACTATCTTTGCATGCCAAAAAAAGTATCTACACACGTAAAATGTATCTAAAACAGTTAAATTGCACCAAAATCTAATCAAACATATAAATTCCATTGTATGTATGACAATTAAAGCATCTACCAAAGTTTGCAGTAATTAAAACCTATCTAATTTTAAAAACATCTTATATTAATAAAGATTTAAAGGGTTTGTCAATGATTAATGTGTATATGGAATGTTTTGCGTACAACTTAACCACTAAAAACCAAATCGAATAAAAAAAAAATCATAAATGAATTAAAATCAAACTATTGTCAAAATACAACAAAAATATTATATGTGATAGCAAAAACATTAATTAAAACATATTCTAGATATGTATATCGGAGCACGTAAAAATGTCAACGCATTTTTTCATTTTATTATTTGAACAGGTTTTTCTTATGCGTTTATTTACTTTGTTTCTTTATTTCTTTTTATTTATTTTTTTTTATTTTTATTTATTTTTTTTTTATTTTTTTTTTGATTTCTTTGCTTCAATTTTTATTGATAAGCATTTATTTGTGACTGTGCGTTGTTTGCACTGCGACGGAATTAGCATTGCTTTTGCTCTTCTTGTTGTTGTACCATATATCACAGTGGAACAAACAATTTATACTCTTATTAAAAATGTTTAACTAATTAATGTGGGAATAGTTTTCCTAGTAAAATGTACTTTAACAATTCAAATATTCGAAATTTTTATTATGGTAAAAACAGATATGACATATCGACGACGATACAGCAATACCGCTGAACTACACCTAGTTGCAATATTAGGATTTTATATACCCGATGTCGATGATATTGCGACTCATCGATTGACACTGGTCTTATTGCATTCGGACAACAAATGGCGACATAATTGGATTAAAACCAATACCGCCTATCTACTATATTATCAGAAAATGTATAAGAAATAACGCCTAAATGAGCAAATCCAGAAAACTTTTAACCTTCATGATATTGACATAAAGCAATGAATAAAAATGATTTGTTGTTTTTTATATTTTACATTTTGATTGAATATTGTTAAGAATACTTAAATTAATAAATCCCAACCATTTTTGAGTTCATAAGTTGCTCCGTCGATTTGCGACATGTGGCCAAAGTAATAAAAACATCAAAAATACCAATGATACGCGCACGTTTTATGTGAAATTGGAATTCGTATATCTTTCCATCATGAAATGGCAAACCTTACTGAAGAGAAATGTCAAAAGGGCGGCAAGAAATATGGCGTCGTTTGCTGTCCCTGTCGCTCTACTTTTGAAGCGTCCCTGTTGAAAAGACCTTTATTAGGCCTTTCAGATTCTGTCAGACGAAAATCTAACTGACACAAAAAAAATAAAAAATATGAAATAAAAAATATTTAAAATAACGTTTTATATTAAAAAATATTTTTTATTTCATATTTTTTTTCCTTTTTTTTTTCTTTTAATTTTATTTATTTTTATCCTAACCTAAAACAAAAAAAAAAATCATCAACATTTTTAAACATTAAAATTTCTATTAGAATAAGATAAAATAAACATGTTTGCCCCACTGTGCCAATTGTGTAGATGTGTTTGTCGCACATTATAATGTGCTGCTGGCTGCTCATAGCTGTCATGAAAAACAGACACATGTTGTTGTATTTGGTTTATGGTGTTTTTTTTTTGTAGTTGTTGTTGTAGATTTTAGCTCGAGCCCCCTTGACTTTAAGTTGGTCTTGTTTGCTTTAGATTCTTATGATATATTTTTTTTTTTTTGTTATGTGGTATTTGTTATTGTTGTATTTTAGATTATTTAAAATATTTGAATGCGAAATGCAAACAACCTGCGCTGGCTTCACAGCAAAGACGTCGCCTAGTATTGCGGTACGTTGCAGCAATGCATTACGTCGTTTATCGATGTCGTTATTCATTTCTTTTTTTTATATATTATTTTTTTATGTTCGTTTGCTTTGAATATTTGATGCTGTTAAATTTTAAATTTACAAAGTGAAGAATTAAAAAAAATGATCGACCGATCGAGCGAGCAACGAGCATTGCGAGAAAAAGCCCGAACGTCCGATCGACTGCTGTATTTTTGCTGTGGCCGTTGCATTTTAGCTGTGGCCGCTGCTGCAGCAAGCATTAAAAGCTTTTTTAAACAACGGACGATGAACGAAGAACGTACAGACGGACGGTCGTTTAACTCACTTTTACGTGTTTCTTTTTGCTTTTTATTATTGTTCTTGTTGTTGTTATTGTGTAGTTATTGTTGTTTTTGTTGTCTTTATTATCAACATCGCTTTGTTGCTTTTATTGTTTGCGCGACTTTGCCGTTTTTTTTTATTTTTGTCGAGAAACGCATAAATCGCAAAAGTTTTGTTGTTGTTGTAAAACATTAATAATAATTTGACGCGTGATAATGTTCGCTCTTTATGTTGTTATTTCTTTTATTTGTTGTTGTTGTTGTTGGCATCTTCGTCGCTTTAATCTACTACTTCGTGTTTTGACAGCGTCCGTCGTTTATGGTCCCCAAATTGGCGACACAACACGGTTTGTTGGGACAGCTTTTGACATTTGTACCATACAAAATCAACAAAAGTGTCCAATATTCATATTTTTTAAAAATTACTAATACTTTTATATGGAAAAAAAACTGAAAATATATCTCCAAGTTTTGTCATCGAGAATACTTTCACAAATGTATAATAATCTATTTAATAATTTTAAAATAGTTCAGAAAATAATTTAAGTCTGATAAATAGGTTTTTTGTGCTTTTGTATTTGCGGCAAGGAATAAAACCCTTTAAAATATCGGTTCCGGTTTCACGAATTTTGAAATAGCTCTTCTAGTTGGGTTCCAACCAAAACCCTTTGAAATATCGGTTCCGGTTTCAAGATTTTTAAAATAGCGCTTCTGGTTTGGTTCCATCCAACCAAAATATATGGGTTCCGGTTCCACACATTTTTTTTTAAATAACGTTTCCGATAGCGGTTCCAAAAATCGAAACGGTTCCACTTTCGATTCCGGTCAGAATATCGTTCTTTTGGAATATCGGTTATATATACAGGGTGTTTGATTCATCGATGTCAATAAATCGGGAGGTGATTCTATGATTCAAAACAATAAGAAAATGTAAAATAAAAATATGTCCTATTTTGTACGCAGTTTAAGATACAGGGTGTTTAGTAAATGCATATTACTTACATAGTCTATTAAAGAAAATTGGTTATAAAATTGAATCTGTTGAGAAATGAAATGAATTTTTAACTCAAATTTTAGACAATTTAACACCTTTCCAATGGTATATCACATTCTCGAATCCCATAATTTCTTCAATTTTTAAAATGTACGTAAAGCTGAAATTTACAAAAATAAAAATACAAATTTTGACTTTATCATCGATTTTCTCAAAATATCGTTATCGATCACCACATTTTTTTATAATGTATAATGATAGCCCAGTTCATTCCCAGTACTTAGTAACCAATCAAAAAGATTTTTACTAAACACCCTGTATCTTACTAGGTGCAAAATAGGACATATTATTATTTTACATTTTCTTATTTTTTTTTTTTTTTTGAATCATAGAATAACCTCCAGAGTTCTTGACATCGATGAATCAAATGACGGTTCCGATTTCGGTTTTCGTTTTCGATTATTTACGATGCCTGATTTGTGACATTTCGATTTCATTTCTGAATTTAAATTGAAATGTTTTTAATTTCGTGATATATTTTATGATATTTAGAATTTTCATAATAATGTATTTAAGTATAATTTATCAGTATCAATTTCTACTTTCTGAACATTTTATGTAATAATTGAATTACAATAATTCTGCATTTTTAATAGAATTTCTGAACTTGATACGTTTTGAATTTTAAATAAAATTTCTGAATTTTATTTGACATCCTTTGAATTTCTTATGAAATTTTCTTAAAAATCTCAAATTGAATTTAAAGAATTTTTCCATTTAAAATGAAGAAATGTCGAAATAAAATTCAGGATTTTCATTTTTAAATATCCAAATTAAAGAAAAATTAACAAATACTATGCTGTTTTAAACAAAATTATTTTGTTGTGTTTAAATTATTCATCGAAATGCCTATTCCCAATTCTTTAACCAGCAGAATTGAGCTTTGCAAAAATGCATTTATTACAATGGACGCCATTTTTGGGTAAATGGAGTTACAAATTTTTTGATATCTCGTATCAAAACTGAGATATTCAGCATAGACTTTTCTCCAAATCGTAAATTTTCTCCTATTTTAACGAAAATCTTGTTTATCGTTTTTCTCGAAATTGACTCAATGACGTATGAGTCAAACCAATTCTCAGGTGACGATGTGGATGGAAATTAAATTATTTTTATAAATATAAATAAAATGTGCATGTGAAAAAACTTATTTTATAGATCATGCATATATTATGAATCGATTTGAGTAGTACTGATTTTTCTCACATCCGAAAATCAAATAAAACTTTAAAATTTAGTATATAAGAAAATTTGTACTACAAAAGAGTATACGCTTCTGCAATGTGTATTGTTATTAAAATGTTTATATTTAAAACTCAATTAAGTTAATTGTATGCATTTCAATACTAATAAATTTGTCACCTTCACATATTTTGTTTGAGTTTTCGTGCGATGGTGCGGCAGTGTGGTGTGGTGCGTAAATGAAAAACGCGAAAGCGTGAAAACCCCGAATTAATATGAAATTAATGTGTAATTCTGGCAGCGCCTTCTGGTTTTCATTTCAACTGGGAAAATTAATTGCTTACGCGCGCGACTTGCATGCAAAAATTATATAAAAAAAAAATCTACTTAATTTATACAGACGGTGGGGAAAAATAAAAAAATACAGAAAAATATGCAAATTTAATTGGAAACGCATGCATGGCGAGTGAGGAAGGAAACACGTTGACCGAGTTTTTCATACAAGTTTTGTGTGTGAAAAAGACACGAGTTATGGCCAGCATTTTATAAGATATAAATTTATTTTGTTTTATTTGCTATAAAATGAAAAATTAAAATAGTAAATAAAATGGTTTCATAATATGTTTCGCAATTTAAATTCAATGCATTTTGAATTTTGCTTCATTTTAATTGTTTATTTGAAATTTACTAAATACACAAAACATTAAATATGGCTAATTAAACATTAATTTGCCATTAAGCACAATACATCTGCAAAAGCCAAAATAATTAAAATTTTATAAATGGATTAAATAAAATCATAATAAAACCACCATAGAGCCCAAACATTAAAATGTCGAAGGCAGTGAAGTGAAGCAGACGTGATTTTAAATTAAAATTAAATTTCAGTCAAAAATATGGTTTTTTAAATGCTTGCACTTTTCTTTTTTTATTCTTCTTTTATTTTTGCATTGTGGCAACGCTGTGCGAATGTCCGCGTCGTGGCAAACGATCACAACGACTGCCGCAGGTCGACGACCGTCACTTGTACGAGTTACCACGCGCAAAACGACGACTGCAGTCGATATCGTCGTCGCACAATTGCGAAACTATTCCGCGACATACGACGTACTTGTACTCATGAACTAAGCGACGAATGTGATCGGTATCAGTGTTGCCAGTTTGGAGTTTTTCGTTCAGGGAGTTTTTATCTTTTAAGACGGATATATTTAGAGGGAAAGGAACGTAGGACGTCGGACCACCGTTTTATTTTTAGTTTTTTTACATGGTCGACCTTCAAGTCTTGCTTCTATCGAAACTTTAAAGTAAAAAGACGTTTTGATTAAAGCTCAACGAGACAAATATCAAAATATACAAAAAAAAAAGTTTTTTGTCAACTTTTTTAATTGTTTAATGGCATTGGTAGTTTAACTATATTTGTGGGTTAAACGTTGTTTAATCTCAGAATTCAGTTTTACAGTGACTTTAAATTGTCGTTTAAAATATGTTTAAACGTCTTACGTTTGCCGTTTAAACTACGTTTAAAATCTTAATGTTTTTCACAGATTCCACTTTTTGAACTGTCCGTCCACGCTATATGTTTCTTGTTTGTTTTCTTGTATTTCAGCATTGTATAAATCAAACTTCTATCCTCATATATACTTAAGTTCCTCGATCTTTTGTATATTTCATTTATTTTATTAATCTAAAATCTATTTACAAAATGTTTGCATAAAATTATCAGCTATTTCAAATGTGAGAAATAATCGATAATTTGTTGATGCCATATTTATCCGACTTGACTCGGTTCATTTTAAACTTTCACTGTAAAACAGCTATCAAAGTTAAACGTCGTTTAAATTTATGAGACGTTTAATGAAACAAAAGTTAAACTAGGTTTAAACTAGCACTGTAAAACAAGCCCTAAGTGTTACATTTTTAGTAGAAAGTATACGTTAAATGTTATTTGCCAGTGTTTTTTTTTTCATTTCGAAATTTCCTATCACATTTTCATACAAAATATTAAAATAACTTATAGCTAGTCAATTCATATAATTTTCAAGTTATATGCAAAAAAAATTACACCGATTTAATGTAGCATGAAACCCTTTTAACAATTTTGTTGCATTGAAAGGTCAGACCAAATTTTACTTTTATCTTTTTTTCACGTCAAAAGAAAAAGTTTAAAATTCTAAAAATCAAGAAGAGAAATCATAATTAGGAGAAAGAAGACATTTTATGTAATTGCAAAAATTTCGTTCAAAGTGGAAACCTACTAAAATAATCGAGGTGTTGCTGGACCAACAAAAACATTAAAAGTACGAATCAAACGTGAAAGTGAGCATTTTTCACCGAAATAATTCGATTTCTTTGATAATGATGCAATTTGATAATGATACGTTATATGAAAAAAATTAGTTTACAACATTTTGTTATATTAAAGTTATTAAAATTTTGCATTATTCACATTTTCTACATTGAAGATTTTGGAATTTTTTTTTTTGGAATGACATTAAAGCCTAATCGTTTTTTCAAACATCCAAAACTTTATTTTTAAAGACAATAAATAGCACATAATCATGAAACTTTAAAGTCATCTTTAAAATTAAATTCGATTTTTTTTTTTTGATAATTCCCTATAGAATAAAATGTCAAAATATGATTTTAAATTTAAAGTTGACTTTGGTCTCCAGTTTCAGACCTATCTACATACATATATCATATGGTTTATGTGTTCAAAATTTTTTGAACACAAAATATTTGTACAGTGAAGGTTTTTAATGAAAAGATAATTTTTTCCGGACAATTCTGCCGGAGACAATTATTCGATAGAAAAACCTTTGCAGACAATTCTTTCGCGGGCAATGACTCTCGAAAAAATTCTTCCTGTACAAATTATTTCCCGGACAATTCTCTCGAAGACAATTATTCTTTAGGAAATCCTTCGCTGACTTTGGAAGACTGTCATTTTAAATTTGTAGTTAAATTTTAAGTGAAATTTCAATAATCTACATATTTTTTTTTTTTTATTTATTGTGAAAATAAAATATATTAATTGCAATTTTAACGTTTTTGGGAACAAAAATAATTGCATTAAAATAATATTTAGTCGTTTTTCCGGTTTCGTTGATCTACATTTTAAAAAAAATCTGGCAACACTGATTGATCGTTATTGCGTGTGTTGTATCGTTTGCCGCAGCGCGTCGCGAGGTAGGAAACGAGGCGCTTATCAGCGATTCGTTTCGATTCGTGTATTTATAGAGTCACATGCACAAACACACACGACGCACAATGCGCAACTTTACACGAGTGACACACAAAATGATATACAATAAAAAAAAAAATTGGAATACAATAAAAAAATAGAAATACAAAAAAACTGAAATAAATAAAATTAAGCAAAACATATAAAACGACAAAAGTAATAAAATAAAATATAAAATTAAATATTTAATGAGCATCGCGATATAGCGAACCGTGTTTTTTTTTGTTCATTTATATTTATTTTTAGCAATGCAAATTTTAAAAATAAATAAATGAAAATATATTAAATTGAGGAATTCAAGATTTGACACATTCGTTATGAGTTTTGACAGGTTTAAAATAAATTTAAATTATGCAAATTAAGACAGCTACTTACTTGAAGATCATAATATTAATATTCTTTAATTTGAGAAACAAAAATAATGTTAAAACTTAAAAAAGTTCAAATAATTGTTCAGCGGTAATCGAGATATATATTTTTTTAATTTTGAAAACTAGAACAAGACATTCAAATAAAAAAAACTTCAAAGTCAAATTAAAATTTAAAAAAAAAATTACAAACTGAAAAAGAAAAAACATAATATATAAAATAAAAAAAAATAATTAAAATAATATAAAAAAAGCGAACAAAAAAAAAATAAAAAAAAATAAAGATAAAAAAAAAAATAAAAAAAAAAAAAAAAAAAAAAAAAAAAAAATAAAAATAAAAAAATAAAAAATCTAAATGTATAAATAAACACGAACAGAAAAGGAAAAAATTAAAAAAAAAAACAAACAAATTAAAAAATAATACAAAAATAAAATTAAAAAACAATAAAAAATTTAAAAAAACAAAACAAAAAAAAAACAATACAAAAATAAAATTAAAATAAATACAAAACAAGTTAATAAAATAAATGGGCCTGGTACGATAACTCGAAATTTAAAATATCGAAACTAAAAATACCGAAGACAAAAATGTAGAAAATAAAAATTTCGAAAAAAAAATGCTGAGAACAAAAATGAACAAACAAATTTCGAAAACAAAAAACGTTGCCGAAATCAATTTTTCGAAAAATAATTGAATATGTCTAAAAAAAAAACTGCAACGTAAAACAGCAAACTAAAAATAAAGAATAAAAATAAAGAAAACCAATTGGGAAGGTTAGATCACATGGGAAATTTTAAATTTGGTGTTATTATGATAGTTAGGCCGTATAATATAGTCTAAGCCGTATAAATTTTTTGGTCTATAGGGTATAAAAATTGAACCTAAATTGCACATAACCCTTCAATTAAAGGTCCGAACAGTGCCTGACTCTTTGTTCTTTGTTGGGTGGTCTTTTCTTGAGGCTTTTGTGTTTGGGGCTTTTGTGTTTTGGGGCTTTTGTGTTTGGGGATTTTGGTTTAGGGCTTTTGTGTTTAGGGGCTTTTGTGTTTGGGGATTTCAAGCCCAACCCAACATAGACACCACAATTCTGAGTTCCGTCGTAGCGAAAATCACAATCTCCGCTACGAATTCGAATTTTTTAGTACACTAGAATTCGTGCGGAGATTTTTAGATATGATGCCTTCAAAATACCAACTAGGAATCTAACTAGAACTCTTTTGAAAAAATTGTTTTTTTTTTTGAGGACATGAAATTTGAAGTTCAAAGATAATGACCATTGGCCATATGTTCATATTAAGAAGACTTAAATTTTCCAAACTATTAACGAAGTTTCTAGCATCATGAGATATGCACCACCATACAAAATTGTCTTTGACAATTTTTTAACTTTGTACTGTACCTCTGTAAATAGTGGTATCTCTGGTGGTCGGAAAAATTAAAAAAATGATCAATGCATATCTTAGGGTCCGTTATTAGTTGCCAAAATTTCATTGACATTTCAGAGGGTGAGTTGCGAACCCTAGTCGATTTGGTGTGGAATGGCTCGAATACGATTTGAAATTTGTATTTCAACATTTTGATATTTCGTTATTTTAATTTTCGACATTTTTTGATCCTATAACAAAATGATCGACATTTTTCATTCAATTTTTATTCAGAATGGTTTTGTCTCAATACCCACCTAAAATAAAAGCTACCTGAAAAATTTGGTTTTCATTTCAAAAAAATGCGTGTTTGCCTGCTAGTTCCTTTCAATTTTTCTGCTAAAAATGTTGTCTCGAGTTACGACATTTTTTTCGGCATTTTGTACAGATCCCAAAATAAATATGATTAAAATTTAGATAATTTAAACGCGAATCGAATCGAGGGCGAATCTTTTCGCCATAACTTTTTATTGGTATAAGATAAAATAGTAGTATAGAGGCATTTATTGTTTGTTTTGAAAGCACCTATTGATCTGCATCATTAATTGAAAATATTTTGGCAAGCATTAATTTGTCATTATTTGTTATTTGCAGGTAAAAAATGTTTGGCAAAATATTGATGCAGATCGATAGGTGCTTTAAAAACAAACAATAATTGCCATTACATCACTATTTTATCTGGTACCATTAAAGAATTATAGCAAAAAAACGAAAAGATTCGCCCTTTTGACATGACAACATTTTCAATTTTTTCCATTTCTTCGTTTTTTTGCTATAACTCTTTAATGGTACAAGTTAAAATAGTAGTGTAAAGGTATTAATTGTTTATTCTTAAAGCACCTATCGATTGGCATTATTATTTAAAAATATTTTGCCAAACATTTTTTCCTGCAAATAACAAATGACAAATTAATGTTTGACAAAATAATTTTAATTAATGATGCCAATAGATAGGTGCTTTAAAGGCAAACATTTGATGCCTTTATATTACCATTTTATCTTTCGCTAATAAAAAGTTATAGCCTAAAAACAAAAATATTTGCCATTTGGTCTGGGTATAGTCTCACAAAATCAGTATTTATAATTCAGTAGATGGACCAAATCTAAAGATATTTTATATACATTATAATAATTGACGAATAAACCAAAATAACAGAAAAAATTGAAAAAAAATTAATTTTGTATAATTTTTAAAGCACTTCAAACTTTAAAATTTGATTTTCCAACATTTTTAAAAATGCATATTCGCCCTTTGGCATGACAGTGACGATATGTGAAAATAAAAAAAAATAGGGGTGTATTCATTAATTACTGATAACATAAAAATGTTCATTTTAATATTTTAATAATTAATTATAATTATGAAATTAAAAAAAAAATCAAAATTCTTAATCCCCGAAAAACAACATAGTTGGAAAATCACAAAAAAAACAAAAACAAATTTAAAAGGAAGCAAAAACTTTTCGCAACTTTGCTAAATGTTTTATTTTTTTTACTTTGAGGCGACATCAGGCAGCTGAGCAATAACAGCAGCTTGGTGGCACCAACGACCTACTTTTTACCTAGCAACGTTTCTTTTTTTCTTTTTCTTTCCTTTGTCCTTTTCATTTGTTTTTCTTTTGATTTTTTATTTATTATTTTTTTTAAAGCCTTTTGAAAAAAACTTTTGCATAAAAGTGCTTTTGAAAAATTATATGACATATGATTTTTTTTTTGTTCACGCTATAAATGCTTGAGAAGCAGGCACAGCTTTGAGAAAAAAAAAGTCAAGACTGAAAAGAACACAAACAACAAGCACTCTTTTGTATACATCTAAGGATTTGCTTAAAATTTAAAAATGTTTTAAATAAGAAAAATATCAAAGTGAAATAAAAATAAAGCTCGACTTTAGCGCCTTCAAACAACATTTTTTGTCTGAAGACACAAAAATTCTTCAGGTGAAAGAGACACCTTGTGTTATTCTGATTAGAAACGGATGTGAAATAACTTAACAAATTTCAACTCGAATAATCTGTCTTTCTGTTGAAAGCTCGATGGCAGAAAATCAAAAAGTGCTGGAACAATGAAACTCAGTACTAATATTTCTTGTACACCTACGCTGTCTGGTATTAAAAATGAGCGTGATAGATCAAATAGGAACTGTGCAATTCAATGATTTGTATTTTTAAAGTGACAAAATTCAAGATGTATATCTTTATTTAATTTTAGTTAATTTACAAAATATTTTAAAGAAGAATAAAAGATGATGATAGATTTGTAAATATAAAAAATAACTTGAATGTGCAACTTTGTAAAGCACACGATTGACAAAGTTTTGTCCAAAAGCTTTTAAGCACTAACAACAACAAAAAAAAAGACAAGTTCAAAGTTTGTAGTTTTTCAAAGTTTAAGTAAAGACCTAAAAGATGACAAAAACAAAAATAAAAACTATGTTAAACTTTTGTGTATAACACGACAGACAGACAGATAGCTAGCTGACAGACACATATATATACATACAAACAGATAGATAGATAGACATACCAAATGCCCGGTAGTTGTAAAAGTTCATGCGGAAAGTTCATTTATTAAACTTGTATAAAATAAAAAGTTTCCAAAAAAAAAACTTGAATGTTTGCAAATATATTGAATGACTTAAATAAATGTGCAAAATTGTAAAAGTTTCAATTAAATGCTAAATAAATAAGCATTTATTTTACGAAAACAAAGCAACAAAAATGAAAATGCAAAATATATTTTATTATTGAAAAAGCACAAAAAATGCATTTCCACATTTTCGACGCAACAGACAGACAGAGATTCTGTGAAAATGTTGCATAAATATTTACAACGAACTCTCACAGTTGATTTCATTGTGTGGCATATCTCTCAGATAAATAAATTTTATACAATTTTAATGCAAAAAAAAATGAAAATTGACAAGGTCGTTTATATTTCATTGTAATGCGTTTATTTTATTTCTGCAGTAGAATTTAAATACTCTGTTTTATGATAATTTAATTTATTTTCTATTTTAAAATTTATTTTCTATTTTAAAATTTATTTTCTATTTTAAAATTTATTTATATTTTAAATATTTGTTTAAATTTAAATTAATTTAAATTTTGTATATTTGATTTTATTATTTTAATTTCTTTCTCTTTTATTTTTTTTTTTTTTATTAAAAAAATGTAATGTAAAAAATGTCAATTTTATTAAATTTTTGTTTTTTTATTTTTGTTTATTTATTTTTTTACCAAAAAAATATTTAAAAAAAATATATATTTGTTTTTTATTATTTTTAACGTGTTATTTTTCTTATTGCTTTTAAAATAACAACAAACATTTTGTATTTTCTTTACAATTTTTTTCATTCCATTTTATTTATTTTTTTTTTGTTTTTTTAATTTTTTTGTTGTAAAATAACAATTTTTTATTTTTTTAATTTTTTTTTGTTTTTATTTTTTTTGTAAAATAACAACAATTTTTTTTTTATTTCATTTTATTTTTTTATTATTTTTTTATATTATTTTTTAACTTTTTATATTTATTTTTTTATTATTTTTTTTTGTTATTTTTTATGATTTTTTTTTGTTATTTTTTATGATTTTATTTATTGCTTTTTTATATTATTTTTTTATATTATTTTTTTTACATTATTTTTTTTATATTTTATTATTTCCTTATATTTTATTATTTTTTACATTTTATTATTTCCTTATATTTTATTATTTTTTATATTTTATTATATTATTATTTTTTTTATTGATTTTTTAATAAATTTTTTATTACTTTTTTTATTATTTTTTCATTTTTTTTGTTGTTGTTTTTTTTTGTTAAATTTTTTAGTTTGTTGTTTATTATTTTTTGTTTTTTTAAATTTGTTTTATTTATATTTTTTTTACTTATATTTTTTTTATTTAAAATTTCCTTTGTTATTTTATTGTTTGTTGATTATTATTATTTTTTGTTTTTTTTTTTTATTATTTATTTATTTTTATTTTAATTTTTTTATATATTTTATTTTTTTTTATATATATATGTTTTTTATTATTTTTTAAAATTTGGATTTTTCTGATTGCTGATAAAAGAACAGCTCCTCAGCGCAAGTTTTTCAGTACTAGTTTAAACTCGCTTAAATTAAACTCAGTTTAAACCTAAAATGGAGATGACTTCCCTCTGAAAAACCCTGTAAGATCATGAACTCGACACCCTCAGTAGACAATTTTCTAGGACCATAATTGAGAGCTGATGTTTGGAATATTCTTTATTATAACCCCATGAGTTAGGTGAATAACATGGAAAATGACAGACCAGCAATTTTTTTCTTGAATTTTTGCATTGAACCTAACGAAATAAGCAGGGTACGAAACGCAGATTTATTTAACTTTTCATTTTTGACAGTGCATTTCGAAGTGAATTTGGATGCAGAAGCGGTGGTGGTATGAGCTAAATTATCAAAAAACCTCAAGGGTGTAGGGTTAATTGTCAAATACAAATTCGTGAGATGGAATTTTGACCTTATTAAAGAAAATTGTCTTACAATTATAAGATTTTAGTTATTTACTGTATTCGAAAATTCTATTGATCTCTTTAAACGGTATTTTATAATTAGCTTAAATATAATTCTGTCAAATTTTAACACACAAATCTCGCAACCTAAACATTTTCCATGTGACTCTAATTTTTTTGCTGATTTTCCCCTTGTCAAATTGATATAAAAATGACTAGTACGAACGGTGTAGATCTACTTCATTTCAATTGTATTTTTAAAATCTACTCCTCTACTCCGATCTTATAATTGTCTACTCACTTTTACCTCAAATTGCAAAAATTGCTTATATTTTTTTTATTTTATGAGAAACATTTCATAGGATCCTAAATAAAATGTCAATATTATAATTTTTCTAATAACTATGATCGAATATCTGTAAAATGAATGTAGTACTATTGCTCTGGTCCTTAAATTGTAAGAGTTAATATTAATTATGAATTTGTCTGAACTTTATTAATGTAAATCCATTAAACCAGGAATTAACAAACATTTTAATATTGAAATATATATAAATTTATATAAAAATTAATAAAATAATGCATATTTTTACTCCCTTTTTATCGATTTTCTACCACTTTTACATTAAATATACTCCAATCTGCAACATTTTCAAATGTACTTCTTTTTACTCATTTCTACTCCTGATTTTTTTCAAATCTACTCCATTTGAATTGACGAAAAGTGTGAACACTGGTTCAAGTTTTTCGCGGAAATACAACAAACAAAATTCGTAGGTGTTGTTGTACAACAAGAGGTTTTTGTTGAGGGCAGAATGGCTGAACACCAGACCTGTAATAAAATATGTAAGCACGTGCTACAAGATGCATCTAAAAGAAGTAAAAAACATACTAAAATAGTTATACGAACTGGTATTGCAGAAATTTATTATAAGCTCAATTGAATTTCGAATAAGAGTTGTTTAAAATAAAAGTTTATTAAAAAAAGAATTCGTAGCATGAGAACTTTTCCTTGAACCATAAAAATACATAACTGGGGTTTATTAAAAATATAATGCTTCAAAAGTTTAAAATAAATACGTAGTAGAAATGACACGGTAACGTTTGACCTTGACAAATTATATCGTTTGATTTTTGTGACTTAAGAAAAAAAAATACCTCATAAAATTAAATACGTTTTTTGTTTGCGTGTAAACGTGCGACGGACGACAAGTGAGAACGTCATAAAAAACATGTTTATTTATATTTTATCAACACAGTATTTTTTTTTCTTTGTTACTTTTTGTTGGTGTTTTTATTAATGCTGTCGTTCGTTTCTTTTGTTTTGAATTCGTTGTCAACTTTTTATTCGCATTATTCAAGCGCACATTGTTGTAGTTAGTTGCTGCTTGATTGTTGTTTGTTACTTTTTTGTGTTTTCTTTTTCGTTTTTTATTTTTATTTTGCTTTTTTTTACTTTTGCATTTTAATTATTTTTAATTTCATATTCTTCTCGTTAGAGAGAATATTCAAGCATTCACTCGCGTGCGTTCGCATTTGCATTTTGAAAATCAGAAACATTTTTGCAATATTGCAGCAATGTAAATTTATTTTACAATGTGGCAACGACCAGAAATATACAACAACTTGCTTAATTTAACCCATAAAAGGCTCTTTGTAGCTTTAAAGATATAAGCACTGAATTAATTGTTTTGTGGTGAATAATTTGTTGAAAAGTCATAAAAAATAAATAATAGAACATTCAAAATTTAATAACAATAAATTCAATTCAATGATTTAAAAATATATTTATATTTATAGCATTCGATTTATATTTCTAGCATTTTAGCTCATGAATTAAAAAAAAAAGAACAACTAATTATTTTTAAATGAAAACAGTTGAAGAATATTAAAGAATTCATATTAAATAATTTAAGCAAATTTTGACCTTTACTTCTATAATTTAACAACTTTTTTATACTGAATTTTATGGGCATTTAAGGGTTAATATTCACAATTATGCAGCTGTTGCATATTTATCATGGTTTTTAGTTTTTGTATTATTGCAATTTGCATATTTTGAACAATTAAAAAAGAACAAATTAGATTTTTACTCACTGCTTTTCTGATTGTAATCGTCAAAGTTAAAAATCATTCAATTACCTGTAAATAAAAAGAAAATTAATCTAAAATTAGTTTATAGCTAAATTTTGTAATATATTTTAAAATTTAAATATTTAAAACTTTCAAATAACTATTTAAAGTTTGCTAAAATTTAGCATAAAATAAATAAATTAAAAAGTAAGAAAAAATAAATAAATAAAAAAAGAAAGAAAAAATAAATAAAAAAAGAAAGAAAGAAAAAATAAATAAAAAAATATAGAGCGTCGGTGGTTCGATTATTTAGTGCGTTAGACTACGAATCGAAAGGTTCCGGGTTCGATACCAGCGACTGTCAACATCTTTTAATAGACGCTAACTCGCGACAGTAAATTTAAAATATTAAAAAATAAAAAATTAAATAAAACACTACAAAAAATTAAAACAATTTAAATTCAAATATAAAAAAAAACATGAAAACAAAAAGATTTAGTTTACAAAAAAAAAAACAAAAATAATTAAAAATCAAAACTAAAAAATGCTTAATTAGTTTGTACAGGATATGTTTTATGATACGTTTGAAGTCATAAAATAAATAATTTGATTAAGTATTTCATTAAAAACTAGGAAACTCGGGTACAGCACAATTGATATAACCGTGTCTGAGTGCTGTGAATCTATTTTTATCCCAAAAAAAAAAAAAATAGTAATAAAAAAATAAAAATATTAAATATTACAAAGTTTAAAAACTTATAAAATAAAGACACACAATTAATACCAAAATATAAAAAAAAAATAAAAAGATAAAAGATTTCTTTTAATTAAAGAAAATAAATATTAAAATATATATAAATAAAAAAAGTCATGATTTTTGCTTTTTGAAATCATTTATATTAAAAACAGGGACTCTAAAACCCTTTGGAATATCGGTTCAGTCTCTGGTTCCATGTTTTTTTTAAATATCGGTTCCGATTCCGGTTTCAAACAAAAAAAAATTTAGGGTACCGAATCCGGTTCCACACATTTTTTTAATAACAGTTTCGATTTCGGTTCCAGTTACAAAAATCGAAACGGTTCCGATTCCGGTTTCAGTTTCGAAAAATCGAAACCGTTTCGAATCCGGTTCTTTGCGGTCACTGATAGGAACTAAAATATCTGTTCAAGATTTTTTAAAATAGCAGTTCCAATTCCAGGTCCAATAGGTAACGATTCTAAATTTTTTGATTCCACAATTTTTCCGGTTCCGATTCCGGTTCTTTGCGGTCCCTGATTAAAACTAAAGTAATTAATTAAAAAAAGTATTTTATTCACCTTTTTAATGTTTTATAAACCAACAACAAAAAGTCAAACCAACCAAATAAACAAAATGAATTGCAAAATAAAATAAAATTAAATGAAGCATAAATTAATCAATTTAATTAATTAATTTAAAACCAATTGAAAACTGCAAATTGCGCACTTTGTAAAAATCAAAATTGAATCTGGTTTTCGGATTTCTCATTGAAATAAAATTAAATTAAAAACTGCAAATTAACATAAATAAATTCTCACACAATCACAGCAAAGAACACAGCGAATTAACGTACATAGATCGTCGGATGGTTGGTCTCCTGTCATTCCTCTCTACGTTGCCTTTTTAATGCACAGCAAACCTGCCACCCACCAGCAAATACTTCATTCACTGAACACAGCCACCGCCGCCGTTGTTGCTCCCTCTCTTAAATCCACTCTTCACTACTACTACTACTACTCGTCACACCCACTCAGTAGTCCACCTCATTATGAAGTAAACAAGAATTTCTACCGCAATCGAGTTTCTAGTTGCTGCTGCTTCATTCACACAATCGATTTTAATTAAACAGCGACAGCAGCAACAACGACATCTCCAACAAAATTAATTCCGTACACTGCACTAATTCGATGAGAGCGACGAAAATTGTTCGGACGTCATCATCCTCGCAGTGCTTGTGCTTGCCACCTAGCCACTCCATCGTGCAGTAGCAGCAGTTTTGCGCTTTTCACCGCCACGCCACATTCACCAATAACGGTAAATTTATGAAAATTAGATTCCTTGGCGCGGCTCTGAAAAACGAACGTGCTCTCAATGAACAAACGACTGCGACATGAAGAGACAGCAACTAAAACATGTGCTGTTCTCTTGCTCTAATCATCACTTTTAACAGCCTTTAAATATCAAAAGAAATATCAAAAGAAACATTGTAAAAGTTGTTGCCGCTTTGTCCTTTACAGGCGCACAGAATAGAAGAAGATATACAAGAATTTTGCTCACTTTAATACACAAATTAATGTGAGAGAAGTTACCGGCTGTGAGAACAGAGTTGTCAACGCATGTTGCGTCAATCTACAGGGTTTACACTGCACATGGAGTGGAGAAGACTTAATTTCAAAAAATTAAATTTAATTAATAAAAATAAAAATAAAAACAAAATAATAATAAAAAAAATAAAAAATAAAAATAAAATTAAAACATCTAAAATAAAAATAAATAATGTTAAAAATATGTAAATGTCGTTCGATAAAAATCACCCTTCGATTTTAGTGTTATATAAAAAAAAAATATGAACCAAAGTAGGAGATTACAGATCAATATTCGACATATTACACTCATTTTCAATACCAGACTTACTAGTAATCGTTCATTTTCCAGCAATCGATTTTAACAGACAGACGAATAAGGCTCAATCAGCTTAGAACTTGTTCCAAACAGATGCCCAAACTTTACTTTTAGTGGTGATTATAAAAACAAAACAGTTATAGAAAAAATAATTTTAGATTCTAGAAATTTCCAAAAACCAGAATTGAATACATTTCTTTTAGTAATCTAGTCAGACGAATAAGCGCCTAATTGACTTTCTATATCTGCTACGCATCCGTCTGGGTGTTTCAAATTTATGATCAAACTCTACTTTTAGTGTTAAGTATAAAAACACTATTATATTGAAAGATTGAAATCATAACGTTTAGAAACCATTTTTGAAAAATAAACAATTATTGTCTGTAAGTTATTACCATCTCTTTATTACTCATGTGGAAAGTGCATAGCCAGATTCTAAAAGTTTCCACAAACTTCTACACACTACGAGAATCTGTGATGCCTGTACGCTATTTCTATTTCATTCACACCAATGTGTTTAATTGCACTTACATTCCATTTCACTTAGCCAGGTTCTAGATGTTTCCACAAACTTCTAAACACTACGAGAATCTATGTTGCCTGTACGCTATTTCTATTTCATTCAATCTCATGTGTTTCATTTCACTGATATTCCATTTCTTTCTCACTCACTGTTTTAATGCGCTGAAATATTTCCGTCATCTTCTAACTCATTTCATCAGTACGCTGAATTGTATTTCATTTCAACACTCATGTGCTAAATGTATAGCAAGATTCTAGAAGTTTCCACAAACTGTTACACACTACGAGAATCTGTGATGCCTGTACGATATTTCTAATTTATTCACACTCATGTTTTTATTACACTGATATTCCATTTCTTTCTTGTGCTAAATGTATAGCAAGATTCTAGAAGTTTCCACAAACTGTTACACACTACGAGAATCTGTGATGCCTGTACGATATTTCTAATTTATTCACACTCATGTTTTTATTACACTGATATTCCATTTCTTTCTTGCTCACTGCTGTAGTGGCCTGAAAGATCATCCGTCTCCGTCTAACGCATTGCTTTGAATTGTATCGTATCGCATGTGTATCTCATTTATAGCTTTTACAGAGGCGCAAATTGCATATATTAGTAAAAATATTTAATCGTGTTTAAGAGATGTTTCAAAAAAATAATTTCACCCAGCCTTTTGTCCAAAAATACATTCTCTAAAAAAAATAAAATCCAATTTTTTTTATTTATAAAAAGTACCAATATCAAAATATGCAAATATTATTTATTTTCAACATAATCTGTTTGTCAAGGTTAAGTTAATAGAGTGTTTAGTAATTATAGCAAACACGTTTGCTGAAGTAAATTAATAGGCGTTGTCAATAATAATAAATTTAAGTTAATTAAATAGTTTATAGCTATCGGGCAAATAAATTTCAACTTTAAATGAAAGTCGAGTAGAGTGTTTGCTATTTGTTCTTTGAGCAGTAAATTTTTTAATATAAAATAAATGTTTTCCCCTTTAAAAAATTGAATTTGAATTAAAAAATAATTTCCGTGTGTATATTATAGGTTCTATTAGATTGGTCTTACTTGGAATATTATTTTGCTTTATTTTATCTTAAATAAAAATAAAATATTCATTACAAATTATGCAGCGTGGCGTTGATATTAATTAACCAATTAAAATGTTATCGTTCAAGGCATTGTACAACTCTTTTTTTTAATATATATAACATGTAAATTCAAATTTACATAACTGTATAAAATAAATTATACAACTATTTCGCAGAATACATTATTTTGCTGTGTTTTTACTCTTGCGGCAGTATTATTTTGTTATCGTGTCTAATCAATAACATTACATTCAACTTTTTTTGTATGCAAATTTAAGATAATGAACTAGTTTCGAAATATATACTATATAGAATTATAGGATATCTATTACACAAAGAAAAAAAAATTTTTATAATCAAAGACATTTATAAATTATCAGAAAAATTGTTGTATTTAATTAAAACTTTTTTAAAATGAGTGACATTTTGATATTATGAATTTAAATTTATATATTTTTTTATTTTAAAATAATTAAAACCGGAATCATTAAAAAGCGTACTCCATTAAAACTGTTTCATTTTAAACGCCAAATTAAAAAAAAGACATGTGTATTTTTATAAAATAATTAAAAAATACCCAAGTCTAATAAAAGTACGATTTAATTAGGTAGTTCCAAAAGATAACGGGTAATTGTTAGTAAAATACTTTTTCTAAATATAAAAAAAATATCCCAATCACTTCAGTGTAGCTTTCATGTAAGCTTTAAAGTTTGACATTTAATGCTTATAATTACACATTTAGCATGGTAGTTCCGTGAGGAGTCTAACAAAAGTGGTGGTAGTAGGAGGGTAAGGTAAACTGTGAAATGAGGCTCAACATTTAGTTTGAAAAAATTTGCACGTTTTTGCATTTTTATTTATTTACACATTGCTAAAGTTCTGACAACGTTGTGTGATGATGATAACAAGAACAAAATGAAAAGAAGAAAAAAAAAAAGATAAAAAAATTAAAGCATGTTTCTAAAGTACGTGGGTCTAAAACCCATGGGTAGGGGAAGTGTAGCAAACAAACAACAAAAAATAACGCGCGACTGTTAATTAAAGTGAACAGAGCTAAAAGAAAAAAAACCTAAACGAACAGAAAAAGTAGAGAACAAAATATGGTGAGGTTTTTAACTAAATTAAAACAAATGGCAAAAAAAAGTTCCAAGTCTGATAAATATTTGCCAACAGTTTATATTGTGTGGGACGAAGTGAGTTGGAAATAATATAGAGAATTAAATGTTGTATTTACCATAGAGTAAAGAGAATTTTAAAAAATGTTAGTACGGCATGATGATCATGGTTACCTTAATAGAGCAAATTTCTACTACAAAAGTAGGCGGATTACAGTGCACAGCTCGACCGATGATGTACATTTTACATACCGGAACAGAACGGAACAGAAAAGGGCGAACACTATTTGTATCGATGTTGTATGAGAGGATTATAAAATCGTAAAGAACTAGAATAGGAAACGGAATCGGAACCGTTTCAATTTTTAAAACTGGGACCGGAATCGAAACCGTTATTTAAAAAAAATGTGTGGAACCCAAATATTCTTTTTTGGTTCGAGGAACCGAAACGGGAATCGGAACGGGAACAACTATTTTTAAAATCTTGGAACCAAAACTGAAAGAGAAACGGATATTCCAAATGGTTTTTGTCCCTGCTACACCCAGAAAAAAATACTATATAAATAATAGTTTTTTACTATTAAAAATAGTCAATAGGATAAATTATTATTTAAATCGGAAAATACCATTAAATACTAGAAAATACCATGACATTGCCATTGAGTTTATATGAGAAGATTTATTTTTTTGTATACTATTAAATCAATAAGTGTCCTATTGACCAATTTATTTCTGGGTGTAAGAATTATGATAGTTAAGGTGGTCTAACCGACTACTATTATCACATAATGTGTGAAAAAATGAGTGGTCTTGATATCAACAAATTTTTTGAATGCAGAAAATAATAGCAACCTTTGTTTTTTGGAAACAATTTCCTACGATATGATCATCAATATTTTTTTAGCGCAGACTCAGAAAAAACCTCATAAAATTCTATTAAAATTTGCCAATATGACAATTATTGATTTGATAGTATAAAAAAATAAATATTTTCATACAAACTCAAATATAATTTGATAGTATTTTGTACTATTTACCGATAAAAAAATCCTTTAAAAAAATTCAATTCGGCCGCTAGTTCAATTAGTAATCTAAGTTCTGAGATTCACCGACATGTTTCAGCTTGTTTTTCTGTTATCATGATTTTAACAAACAGGCAGACAGACAATTACAGTAAGACGGATAAACAAGAATCACTTAAACGAATCAAATTATTGAAAAACATCCCTGCGGAAAAAAGGTGTCAATTGGTCTAAAACTACCTATCACGTGACCGGTATTGGGACAGGTTCTATGACAGGTTCCGACTAACGACAGGTTCTTGAAGACCAGTTTTGTGATATGTCTGCATGAGGAGATGTATCGTGTCAATGCTAAATATGTCGAGCGAGAAGGACTAGGTGGCGCCATAGTCACGAGACTTATTTACACGCTGCAACTAATGCGTCTATAATTCGTTGACTGTTTTTCGATACTGCATTGATTTAAATTCAGCATGTCTTCCAAGTAATTGTAATGAGCTCATGCAAGGTGGAATAGTTAATGAAATGTGAATGCTTGAAGAAGAAAGTAAAATAAAATATAATGTAAATGTAAAATAAAATAAGTAAAATTTTAAATATATGAAAAAGTAACAATAAAAAAAATAAAAAAAAAATTTTTTTTACTGAATTGATACCGGTCACAGAACAGGATTTTGAGGACTAGTTCTGTGATAGATCTAAAAGTAACGGTCACAGAACATGATTTTGAAGACCGGGGACCTATTCTGGTTTAATGAGAAACATAAAATGAGAATGAAAATGAGATAAAAACTTTTTTCAAATTCAGTTAATAATATAAAAAATAGTTTTTGTCTCATTTTCATTCTCATTTTATATTTCTCATCAAACCAGAATAGGTCCTCAGACCTGTGATAGGTCTAAAAGTATGCAGGAAGTGTTATTAGACCCCTACCTAGGCCAACGCCGTGTTAAAGATGCCGGTTGGTTTCATATAAAAGAGCCAGAACTAGGACCGTTTAACTATCTCCGAGGAACCAGTCACGTGCCTAGTCTAGGACCGATTCGTTTCTCCGTAGGGAGAGTTTGCCATAAATGTTTCAAAATGAAGGTTAAATTGAACTTAATTTAAGTGTAGGGGTCCTAGAAAATAATTTTAATGAATTGTGGAATTTCATGAAATCATGAATAAAATGTTATTAACAATTAATTAATCAATTAACATAATTAACAAATGACGCGAGTGATGCATACAAAATGACAAAACAACTGTAAATAAATAATGACAGTATGATTTGTCATCTTTAACAGTGAAGTTTGTTGAAAGTCTGTTATTTTGCGCGCACATCTCACGCTTTCCCCTTGCGTTTTCGTCGTTCTACGGCTACTATCTCTGTCTAACCATCCAGCACCTTCTAAAAACACGTTTACAACAACAACAACCGAATGCTGTTAAATAATGTGTGTCATGATAAGTACAACAACAACAACATTACGACATCATTAATACCCATGTATTAAGTGTGGAATTAATTGCTCTCGCAGACTAATTCTGACGGCATCTGCAAATACGTTGTTCAAATTATGCGGTTACCGTTTACGTTCTTCTCATTTCGCATTTGTATGTCTCTCAACAACAAAAACAACAAGCACAACAACAAAAAGCCTCCCCTTCCTAATACTCAGCCCGCTCTAAATTTAGTTAGCGACGTGATTCATTAGACGTCGTCATCAACAATTTTTTTCCGACATATTTTAATTATTGCTATTATTTTTATTAATTTTACTTTTTTTCCTTTTGTTGCTAATTCTTTGGAAGAAGAACAACAAGAAAATAAATATAAAATTAATTGGTCTTCTTTTGATTCCTTAAAAAGTTAGAACAAGTTTGTGTTTGTTGCAGTTTAATTAATAAAATATTTAAGTAATAGCACGATTTATCTTTTTACCGTGGGAAGAGAGAATAGAGTATAGAATAACCCAGTAGAAATATTAGAGCTTCTAAGTAAAACAAATCTTAAATAAATAAATCTTCATAAAATCAAAAACTGATAATAATATATAATATTTACTACAAGAGTGTCATAACTTAAAAAAATCGATTTTGCATATTAAATGTATGGGACATATAAAATGAGGTAACGCCATATTCTCTGCTCATGCGGTGAGTATACAAGATATGAATGCGAATTTTTTACACAAGATGAAACATGATATAAAAAATAATTCTGCATCATTAACTCCAAAATCGCGTTTTTTTTTAGTTATGAGACTCTTGTAGTAAATGAGCGATATACCTATAATAATATCAATCAAACTTATTTACGAACTTAATTTTGGTTCATGTTCTACAGTTTTTAAAAATTTGGACAAAATACTATAAAAATATCGACGTCAAGTGAAACTACAAATAAAATAATTAGAATTTTGTAATATATTTCGAAATTTAGAGTGTGTGTGAGTTTGACTAAATTGCTGACTAAACTAAATTTTGTCGGTAATGCAGCGTTTACTTTTCAATTTGGCAAATTTTCGAGCAATCTAAATTGAACTAAATTGGAAAACATCAAACAGACATATGATAATCGATTTATTAGGGACTTTAACAATTACCGGTTACCGAATGGCGATTAAATCAAAAACTGTACAATTTAGTTTAGTCAGCAATTTAGTCGAACTCGCACACACCCTTAATATATTTTGATATTGAAACTGTAGTCAAAGTTGACTACAAACTTTTACTTAAACTTTTTAAAACACTTATTCATTATAACATTTAACATCAAAAAATCTAAATTATGCTAATGCAATCGGGCTGAGTATTAATGCAAAAAAGTTAAATCTAAAACCAGTCTATGGAAAAGAATGTCTTCAAAATAATTGTAAAAATTATTCAAATTTGGAGAAAAATCAAAATGTGTCTACTTTAACCCAGCCCACCACCTCCCCCCCATTTTTCATTTTTTTTGACTGTCCTTTAATTTTTTAAGGTTTGTAAAAGTTTGTGGTAAACTTTTATAATTTTTAAAAATTAAACTCGTTTTTAACCCCTTATTTTTTGAAATATGATTGTAATATTTGTTTTAATAAGTTATTAATATTTGTATGTGAAAAATAAAAATTCGTGAAAATATAGGGTTTAGTGGAGAACTTTTTTTTGACGTTCTTGCACCTGAAGGATAAACAAAAAAAATCGACAAATGGATTCGTGTTTCTTGTACCAAAATTACCCTAAATCATCTATCTATCTTGCGGTTTAAAAGATTAAAGTACTTTTTATTTTAAATTCTACGATTTTTGTATTGTATATTTTTCTGAAAATGCAACACTAAGCCTTCAACTATAAACTAACATGGTTGAATAGAATTTTTATTCAAAATCGGTATAATTAGAACATTTAAATCGTGCATGAAGAAATTTTTAAAATATTGTGAAAATGGCAACTTTGCAAATGCATTAAATACTTACAAGAAAAAAGTGTTAGTTAGTTTTCTTCTCCAACGATAATTTCATCTATTTAAATACTATTTAAATACGATTTTTCAAATTCTAAATTGGCGACTAGGTACAATTATCACATTTATTTATTTATATATTTATTTTGCTTTCATTATTAAACAATTTCGAATTAACAGGCAAAAACAAGTTGAATTCTATTATTTATTTATAAAAACTATGAAGTAATCAGCACGTGACACACAAAATATTTTCTATATTTAAACATTGATGAGCCAGATTTATTTTTATCTTTAGTTTTAATAATAACATTACTCTACAATACTAAAAATAAATGTTTCTATGAAATTCAAAATTTCTATATAATTTAAAGGTAGCATACTAATTTTTTTTTATCAAGTAAAGTCTTCAATAAAAATATATCAGAAAATTTCAGGACATTTTTCTTCACTTTTTACAATTTCGTGGTTGAACAGTATCAATTTAGTATTAAAACAAAAATTGTAATGAATTAAATGTAATCTGTATGGGATATTTACCAGTACATGAAATAAACGAAATGAACTATACACACAATTTGAAAAGTAGTTTCTTAACTATTTTTCAGGATTGAATGAAAGTGCTAATAATTGTTGACTAAGATAATTGAATTAAATGAATTGGTTTTGTTCTACCAGACGCGTTCTTGCTCTTGCATCGGTATGTCGATCATGTTCTTGCAAGGTCAGTCTTCTGACTTTCATTTTGTTATTGTAGAATTTTAATCTTATTCGCCACATTCTGTTATTAGGACATTTATGCAAATTTTAAATATAAGCATAATATTAAAATCCGCAGAGATAAAAAAGCCTAAACACGTGAATAAAAAGTTATGTATAAATAGTTTATGTATGTTTGTAAGTTAATAATGTGTTTGAGTAAAATATGATTATCCAAATAAACCATTTAACGTTCATTTCAAAAACTTTCATAATTAGTAAAATTAATTTATGGTCATTTGAATGTTTCTCAAATACTATAAATTGTCTTTGTTAACGGTTGTAAACAATTGAAACGATTGACTTCGATGCGTTCCTAGTTAATATTTTCGGGTTTTTACTAAATGCAATGAAAAACAAATTTTAAATTAAAATTTAATTATTTATGAATGAATAAAATCAATAAGTAGACCGAATTATGAAAAAAATGCAAAACTTTTGTTCTCTCGTATGTCTTATAAAGTGAGTCTTGCTCTTGTTTTTACCAAGTTGTTTTTGCGGAGTTGTTTTTGTAAAAATTGGAAAAACAAGATTAGTGTATTTTTTGGTCATTACTAGAAACATTAAAAAATTATAATAAAAATGTAAAAAAAATATATAATAAAAATTTAAATAAGTAAAAAAAAAACTCTTTAAAGTATGCGAGGTGAGAGTCAATTGAAAACTTTAACAACGTTTTCTGCAAAATCGCGTTTTTGAGTTATGACACTCTTGTAGTAAATGAGCGATATGACAGTTATTCCAAAATTTTTAAAAACTCTCAATACGTAATTTTTTTTCGATAGTCTCGTTTCCAACTGGGGCGAGCGCTATGTGCACCAGTAGTGCCTGTGTTCGTAGCAGACGCGAAGGATTTTCGGAGTTGATTTAAAATTTAAAATACGAAAGCTTTTATTTAAGTTATGCGTGTGTGTGATTGCGTGAAATTGCGATTGCATAGCAATACAGTCGCAAAAAATCGATAGTAATGCTTTTCAAAAAATATATATAATTTTTATTTAATAAAATAAATTTTAATTTTAATGCTGTAAAAATATTATGTATTTATTAAGTTTTAAAAACTATATAAAATATTTTTTTTTTTTTTTTACTTTGAGTGTGCGATTTGGTACAACTGCTTCTGGTGTAATTGCATACGTTTGATGCGTGCGAAAGGGTTGTTTTTCAGCATCACGTGGTGCTCGACACGACACGAAACGACGACCGCGACCACATCTGCTCTTAAGAGCTAGCTGTAAGTAGTATGTGTAGTATGTAAGCTGAAGAAAATGTCTTGCTTTAGAAATTTTATTTTATTTTTTTTTTGATTTTCTTGCAGCTTTACTTTGCATTTAAATTCCTCAAGGATCTATTCATATATCTAGGTACTTATTTTAATTTTTCATGCTACGATAGAAAGCAAACCAAAAAAAAAGAAAACTTGAAACTGCGAAGAAATGAAGAAACTTGAAATATAGGTAGTAGACGGACGGACGGAAGGTTGGTTGGTTAAATCTCGGGAGCGGCAATACCGGTTGAATGCTTTTAAATGCGATTTTTGTGCATTTAAGAAATTGAATTTTTTTTTTGTAAAATTTTACATTTTTTTCCATTACTTTAAATAAACAGTTTTATGACTTCTATAAAACTAACCAAATCGAATTTCAAAACCTTCGCTGATCAAAATACGATAAGACATCCCTATTAGACCCCAGCAACAATAAATAATCCTCATAAGGCTCGATTAGGGTTAGACTTATTTAAATTGCACGTAATGTCTGGTTTTCACTGTGTTATTTTGTGTCATATTTGCTTTCTTTACATTATGATTGCGATGCAGAAACTGTCCAAAATTAAAATGTTCATTAACCATGTCAAACGATTTAAAAATGCCAACATGTTGGTTTTTTTTTAGAACCTTGCCATCGAAGAACCTTGCCATATCGAAAAACAACAAATTTTCGAAATTTTCGAACATGAAACTGACACAAAATGACATAGTGAAAACCAAGCATAAGGCAACCTGACACATCATTTAGGTAGAAACCTGATCTAAAACTTATTTAAGGTCATATAATGTGACACTTTTAAAAAAATAAACTCATTGGAATTTAGTAAACTTTGCTAGTACAAATTTACCCTATTAGGGAAACTGATCGAGTAAGGTAATATAAATATATTACAATATATACTATACAATTTCTACTAGAGCTGCTTAGGATAGCAAATTCAGATAGCAAATTCAAATAGCTTAACGTTTTGAATTAGTCAGCTAATGCCTGAATATTTGACATTTTTTTTCAAATTTACTACTTATCTACAAATATTTCTGTTGTAGTACATCACATTTTGACAACCTTTTTCTTAATTCTACTAACATTTATGTAAGGAATAACGTTTAAATTTAAAAAATAACTATAATAAAAACATAAAATATTTAAATACAAAATTATAACAACAAAATAAAAATTAATTTTGTCAATTTGACTACTTCTTTAGTTAATGTAACAAAATTGTCTTGTCACGATGACAGATTTATTTCTATTAAGCTTAAAATCATTTTGTTGTAATATTTAATTTGTCGCTGATCCTCTCGTGCATTAAATCGTGTCGAGTGCGACGCCTTCGTACACGACGTTGCGACGCGCGTCGTCTCTAGATGATTGTGCATGTACATAATACATAATTAGAATAAACTGAATACATAAATTAAATACAAAGACTGACTAACTGACTGACAGACAGACAGACGGTGTGTTAGTGCATTAAGTTGGTTCGTTGGTTAGACGGTCGGTTGGTTGGTTGCTTCGTTCATTCGTTAGTTCGTTCGTTGGTTGCCTGAGTGAGTGAGATTAACATCCTGCTGGCAGAGTGACAAAATGTGCAAAAACTACATAATTTATATTCATTATCCTGCAATTTACTGCAACTGCAGTTTTAAGTTGTGACTGTTGTTGCTATCTCTCTTTCGCTGACACTTACTAACTAAACTACTCTCGCATTTATGGTTGCCAGCTAAAACTTAATTAATACCAGAGCATATTTAATTAATTTATAAAAGGTAAGTTTATTAATTGTAGGTACTCGAAAGAAATTAATTATTTATTTATAAAACTTTGAGTGATAGTAAAGTGTAAAATAAAATGCAAAATTGTGTCATTGTTTTGTTGCATTCAAACAAAAATAATTTTTGTTTTACTTTATAATAAAATTGAATGTAGCTCAAATTTACTAAATTTATGTATTTATTTTTATTTTCGAGTTTCGATCTCGGAAAGGATCGTCATCTTGAATCTTGTCTCTCATTTCAAACGAGAATTTTCGATTGAAAATATTTTCAAATATCCTTAAAACCTCAAAATAGATTTACACAACTTAAAAAAGCAAAACACCTAAATTTTATATTTTAGTACCTACAATTTTTAAGAATATAACACAAATTGTTTGAGTCCTACCTTCACTTTGACTACAAATCGTGTGTAAAAAAAAAACGTTAATCAAAATTATGTTTTGTTCAAACGACGTAATGAATTTTGCTGTGCGTACATTGCGATAAAAATCTTGTATGACGTAATCAAACAAAAACAACAAAAAAAGTAACGTTGTATCGCCAAAACCGTGAATAAATACAACAACAATACGACGATGTGCAACACATTATGGAACAAAAAAAATTAAAACAAAGAGCAACAAATAAAAAAAAAACACACGAGCTTTAAGTCAGTAATACAATAAACAGACCCCCACGTATCTCCCTCATCACCCACCAAACAACTATATGGTTGTTAATTCACACGCGATATAAGGTTTGTGCCGTCTGTCGTTTGTTCTTCTGTTCATTCAGCAGACATTCAGAGAGAGACGGCGGAGCATGGAGCCAAGTGGAGTTGGTAGTCAGTAAATTGGGTTTTTTTTTATCATTTTCTGCATTTCTTACTTGAACTGTATACATCAGTCGCAGCACCACCCTCTCTTCTGCAGCGACCAGCATCCCAACGGTAAAAAATTCAAAGTACTTTGGAAATCATTAATGAGCTCATGACCCTCTCTAGTATTTAAGCCATGTGTGTAGATATAAGCATGACCTTATCATTTTGGTCTTGAAACTGATCGGGTTATTGAAAATGAAAAAGTTCAATTATCAGGTCCCAATCAAATAGAATAATTTCTACTATAGTCTAGTAGAAGTTTAACCTATTATGGAAGCCATGTACATGGTGAAATCATATGTGTCATATGACTGAAGATAATTTGTGTGCGGTTACCTTTTAAAGTGGTCCAGAGTACCCCAGGGTTTCGAATTCCTGAATATCCGCTCATTTGTGTAAGCATATGTACGAATGGGTAGGTGTACTGAATTTCGATTTTTTTTTTGTTTTTGAGATATTTACAGCTGACTGATAACAAACATTCTGAGTTCTTGGACATTTGCAGCAAAACTGTTGAGTTATTTTGACATTTGACTACTATAAAAAAGGAAAATGGCGTACTCGATTTATCAACAACTATTAAGTAAATCCAATGGTGTAAAAAAGTGTCATCCAATGTTGTAAAAAAAGTGTGAAAATAAAATTTCCTGGAATTGAAATTATGAACACGTGATGGAAAATATTTCTTTTCAGAATTTACTCTTCCGCGAAGAAGTCTCAAGTCATTGTACAATTTAACCTTCGAAGGGTTTATAAAGACGATGGCGATATATAACCAGGATACAGTTTTAATTCTAGAATAAATAAGAATACATTTGATTCCTTTTATTTCAATTCAATAAAAATTGCTCCGCGAATTCTAATGAAATACCTTTTCCAATTATTCATCATCTATCTTACTATTTGTAAGATATTTTATTGATTGTTGCTATACGTAATCGTAAATTTGAAAGATGTTTGCTAGCAATATTTATCGTATTTGACAGATGTTTGAGAGATGATTGTCTCAAAGACGGCTGTGATATTTCTGTTTTCTTAGTGCATCTTTGTTTCCTTAGTACATGGTATAAAGGAAAACTCACCGTAGATGTCAGTGTTATATAAGGTCAGCATTGTAATTTAGGTAATCTAAATTTAAAGTTTCGTTGATCTAGCTCTTAAAATTTTTCTATAATCGTGATTTCAAAAGACAGACTTATAGACATACAATACCATACCGGATATTGTTCGTTCTGGGTGTTAAAAAACGGTGTACCAAACTGAATATGCCCTTTCAATGTAGGGTATAAAAAGTATTCTTTATTTTTTAATACAGATAATGGATGATTCCTATTTCCACATTCAACATATTGTTGTATTGAAGCAATCTGGTTCACTCATTCGATCTTTGTAATGTCTTATGATCGATGTTATGACTTTTACCGCCGGGATCTTACGCCACATTCGCTATTTCTACCATTTTTCTCACTCTCTTGATGACTGCTAGGTTACGATTTGTAGGTTAAGGCGTCACGTTTGTAATTTTACTGCTGTTGCCTGCAGTTTTTAGTTTTATATTTTTGGTTTGTTTATTTATTTTATTCAATTTTGATTTCTTGTCTGTTTTATGTGTTTATTTTCCTTATTTTTATTTTTTGTTTGCATATTGCTCGATGCTCGCATGCTTGTCGCGCGCGCGCTCTTGAAATCGAAGATGTTAGGAGAGAAGATAAGTGGCGAACTTAAAGAAGAATGGGTGGCAATGCAGAAAAAAAGGCGTAGAATATGTAGTAAAGGAGCAGCACTTAAAAAGTATTGTATGCTAAGCAACAGGAGTGAAGATGTTACGTACGTGGAGTGTTTTCAAAAGTAGGTGGAGTAAAATGAGTGGAATAAAAAGAAGAGACTAATGGAACCAGTACTAATAAACACCGGGTTTATTTTGTTACTTTAAAAAGTGTTAAATTTCAAAGTGAAATTTTATATATTGATTTTCAGACATTACGAACATCTCTACATAATTTAACTACTTTTTGTTTGATAATATTTCGATACGAACGTCTATTAGACGAACACGGGAAAAAATATATATTTACATTTATTTTATGTATTTTGTCAAGTTCCTCAATCAAGGACCAAATCACGTCATTTTAAAAAATGCACACTTTTAATTTAAATCCATTTATTACTCCACAAAATATGACAAAATTCAGAATAGTTCTGATATTTTTTTTTAATTGTGTTGAAAAACTGTATAAATTGTGTAGGTCAAAAACTGCGGGATCGTAAAAATACGAGCGGCTTTAGTTTAGAGAGTTCACTGCGTAAAACATGTAAATATTTTGAAAATTTCATAAATAATAGAAAATCTCGTACAATGTTTAACTACATTTGTACTATATATGAAATTTACGAGTTTTACGCAGTTCCTATGAATTCCCTTATTGATGTTTTAAAAAACTAAAGCCGTTCGAATTTTAAGGAACGCCTATTTCGATTTTTTCACATAAAATTTTGATTTTTTTTTAATACTTGTAGTATTTAATAATACAAATAATAACTTTAAAGAATCTCATTATATTCGTAGTTTTTAAAAGGAACATAAAAGAAAAATTAAAAAATAAAAACAGTTATATGAGAAAATTAAAAACAAAAAATGTAGGTAATAAAAACGGCAGCAGCAACTGTAGGAGTAACAGCGGCAGGCAATCATTGCTTTTAATGAAAATATTGCCACAAGGAGAATAGATTGTGATAATATTGTTGTTGTTGTTGTAAATATTGAGGTTGCTGCGACTGATGTTATTGCTGCTGTCTGTGTTATTGCCGCCGCTGCTGTTGTTGCTGATGATGTTGATGCTGTTGCTGTTGGTTATGGGTAACATTGATTTATTTGGCAATTGTGATCGAATCTTGTGAACGAATCGCAACAACGTAGCGAAGTTGCAATCAATAGCGACAGCAGAAATAACACAAACAGCAGCAACAACAACAACAACAACACAAGCAGCAGTATCTAAATCACAAGCAACAGCAGCAGCAACAGCAACATCAGCAACAACAATATAGTGCAAAAAATAAATAAAAAGAACAAAAACGAATCAACAACATTTTAGAAAGATGAAGGAAGCAGCAACGGAAACACAAAATAACACCCAATGAAATACATAAACCTAAAGAAAATCAACCCCAAATTAAAAGAAATCCAAATAAAATTTAAATAGAACTAAAAAAAACTGAAAAAAAAATCTATTTCTGTCATTTTTTCATTGGGGCATATTTCAAAATGAAAATCCCTAATGAAATCCATATCAGTACCCGACAAGTAAAACTAATCAAAAACTGGTAGGATTTGAAGAGTAGATCCCTGCCCGGAAAACTAGTCAAAAACTGTTAGGATTTGAAGAGTACTTCCCTGCCCGTAAAACTAGTCAAAAAAAGTGGTCTGTCTTCAGTAAAACTAATCAAAAACCGGTAGGTTACTGGTAGGATTTTAAGAGTAGATCCCTGCCAGAAAAAGTGGTCAAAAACTTGTATAAAACTGTTCTGTCTCCAGTAAAACTAGTCAAAAACTGGCAGGTAATTGGTAATATTTGAGTAGTAAATCCCTGCCGGTAAAGCTATTCAAAAACAGATCAAAAACTAGTCAAAAACTGGTCTGTTCCTGGCATGATTTGAAGAGTAGATTCCTGCCAGTCAAACCAGTCAAGAGTTGCTCGGTTGCTAATAGGGAAATTCACAGAAACCGAAAAATAGTACTGGCTAGTTTCTGGTCGGAAAGTGCGTGACATTGCTTGCGAGGTAATCGACAAGTAACTAGTAAAACTGACTGGGAACTGGTAGGAATTGTTATATTGGGTAATGTTAGAAAAACGTTAGAAACCCCTGTCAGTAAAACTAGTTAAAAACTGTTAAGTTACTGGTACGATTTGAAGGGTATATCCCTGCCAGTAAAAGTGGTCAAAAACATATCATAAACTGTACTGTCTCCAGTAAATCAAGTCAAAAACTGGCAGGTTACTGGTAGGATTTGAGGAATAAATACCGGTGAGTAAAGCTAGACAAAAACTAGTCAAACACATATCAAACACTGGTCTTCCCCAGCAGAACTATTTAAAAATTGATCGGTTACTGGAATTGATTTGAAGAGTAGATCTCTGTCAGTAAAACTAATCAAGAACTGGTTGGTTACTGGTAGGAAATGTCCAGAAACCGAAGAGTTGCACTGGCTAGTTTCTGGTCGGAAAGTGCGTGTCATCGCTTGCGAATAACTCGACAAGTGACTAGTAAAACTGGTTGGAAACTAGTAGGAATTGTTACTTTAGGTAATGTTAGAAAAACGATAGGGTTTTCGATAAAACGAAACATATCAAGTTGTTTTTGGTCTTTAAAGAAATCGAGATGAAATCTTAAATGGTTTTATTTTCGATAAACAAATTTTATATGTTGTGAAAATTTTATTTATTTTTTTATTTGGTGAGTATTTCGTATTACCGGGAAGCAATAGCCAATCATTGCACCAAGAGCAGACGCGGCAGCGATATGACCAGCGACAAGAACAACATGCAAGATGTTACAACAACAAAATTGTTTTTCTTCTAGTAGTGTTTGTGATTTTATTTTTTTTTTTATTTCTTATTTTTAGTACTTTTTAAATGATGGCAGTTAAGGTGTATTTTATGATGAGGAGGTTGGTTCTTGTTGTTGTTGTTGGTAAAATTGTTACATTTGTTGTCGTTGTTGTAATTGAAGATGATATTGTTGTTCATTATGTTGTTGTTATTGTGCTTTTAATTACCCCACTGGGAGCAGATGAAGTGGCATTAAACAACTTAATTGTGCGATTAAAGCATTTTTTATATATTTTTGCTACCGCGCATAGGAGCAATTTTGACGAGAGCAGTAATTCGAAGAGCAATTTGGTTTGAAAATTAAGCATGTCGTAAAATAATTGCAATTGTTGTTAAAACAATGCAATAAAAAGTAGTAACAGCAACCATTACAATTTTCAGTCAAGTGCAACAATTATTCAAACGTTAGACAGACAGAAACAGGCAGCCTGAACTTGAGCAACTTTTATTTCTTTCTTTCTTTTTATGCTGTTGCTCTTTCTTCTGCTTCAAAGCAAAAGCACAACAACTATTTAAAGCAGCAACGAAACAAAAATAAAGACCAAGAAAAGCAAAGTGAAAAATCTATATGACCGAACGAACAGCAATTGTTGCAAAATGTAGCCAACGGCTGCCGCCACTCATTACACGGTCCGACAAAAAAAATTTACACACAAAATAACAAAAAAATAATAGTAGTAATAAAAATAATTATAATATGAAACTACAAGAACCATTAACGGATTCAGTTTTATTATAATTTTACTTCTATGCTTTTTAAGATATTTTAAAAATAATTTGACAGATTCCTATTTTTAATCGAATTATTTATTATTAAAATGTCAATTTAATCAACAACAAAACACTGATCCTTCGAAAACAAAATGTACTGAAATAAAATTATTTTTCAAACATTTTTTTTTTCAACGAAATAATATAATGATTCATGAATCACATTTTTCTTATGTAAATAATGTCTTACATTGAACAATTACATATGTGTTTGCGTAAATTATCAAAAATAAATGAACGACGATAATCCTTCAAATATTCTTTTGTATACAGTAAGATGTTTCATATTATCGATTGCACTCCAAATAAGTTTGAATATGTCAAATTATAGTAGAAATTTATCGAAATTACCACATATGAGTAAAATTTGATTGAAAATATGGATTTATATGAATTCATATAAATATCGTTTTTTAACTAGGAATTCTTAAAATATGTATTTAAAAATTTAAAATAAAAATCCATATATATATAAACCAGCCCTGATTATAACCATTATACGCAATTTTAATAAATTGATATGATTCAAACGTACTAAATTTTTTTTTAGAAAAAAAAATGTTTTAAAATAGTAAGCGTTGAAATTTTTTAGTGTTGGTGCATTATTGATGCAGTTTTGCAAAGGTATAAAATAAAATAAAAAAATTATGTGCTGACCACCAAAATCGGTTTTACAACTTTCGGACCATCATTTCTTATTATGTTTGTTAGAGATTTAAAAAAAGAGTAAACCATTAGAAAGACCAATTAATTATCTTTCAAATGAGACCAAATTATTGAACTTATGGTTCACGTGCTACAGTCGTTTAACTAAATGCAAAATGTTAAATATCAACGAAATTTTTAAATTTATTAAGGGAACTGCTAGAAAAAAATCATTATTTTAATAAAAAAAAAAAAAAACGTGACAAATATTTTTTCTATCTAACTATCTCATATCATAAAATATTCTGTTTTATGTTGTATCTAAAAATATAGAATAAAATACCTTATTATTTGAAAAAAAAAATATATAGACGAAACTTTAAATACATCGATACTGATAAATTGAAAAAGTAAATTTTTGTCGAACTGTGTTATCAACGAAAACCTCGAGAACAACACAACGAGAGTACAAAAAAAAAAACACAACTAGTTAAAAAAATAACTTCAACAAATTACACAATAAAAAAAAGAATAGACAAATAAAATGATAGGAAAATAGGTTGGAAAACGAAAAAAAATATTTAAGACTAAAACTTGTTCCACGACAGTAAATTCACGAAATTAGAACAAATTACTTGCAAGCAACGGACCAACGAAGCACATAACATTAGATAGACATGCACACAGACAGAGGACAGACCCGACAGAAAGCCTAAAGAGACATACACCGTCAAAATAATCAACACCATTTACAAATGTAATTCAAAAATGATTAATTGTTGTACAGTTCGTATAGTTCATTATTAAAGACACAAGTGATAAATTAGTAATTCCATTTGAAGTTCAAAACAAATCAATTGTAATTCATAAATTCCATTTGAAATTCAAAATATATTAATTGTATTTGAAAACATAAATTCCTTTTGATTTTTAGAATACATCAATTGATATTCATAACTTTGCATTTGGTATTCAGAAGAATTCCACTGATGTTCATTACCTTATTTTTGGAATTCAGCAAATACCATGTCGAAATATATAAAAAATATATTTGACGTCCAAATAAATGCTGAACTGTAGTAAATTAAGTTTTTGTTGTGAAATTAAAACATGTTCTGTTCTTAAGAATGTCCAGAAATAAAATGTATATAAAATTTGTATCGATATAATTATAAATTGGTGCAAAACTTTTCAATTAAAATTAGCTTTTAAGCATTTTATTCTATACGAAATTTGACAGAAAAGTCGATTATAATTTTTATGTTGACTTTAAATTGTCTATCAGCCTTACTCAAATCTAACCTATACAATAAGAATTGGTCTATACAAAATAAAGTCGAAAGCCTACATTCGAAAAGCCTTTCATTTTGGTATGAATATAGATTTTTGAAAACGATATTCCCAGCAAGCCAAACGATATCTTAAAAATATCGTGAAGATATCGTTTATAGGATCAAAATGTCGTTTTCGACAATTTGATACGATAGGGAAACGATAGGGTTGGTTCTCGATAATTACGAACATATCTAGAATGATATATTTTTTTTTTTTTGTCGTTATAGACATTGAGTTGATATTGAAATAGTTTTTATTTTCGAAGAACAAATTTATTTGACGTAAAATCTAAAGAGCACATAATACATTTTCAACATATTTAAAGTTTCAGATCGCAAATTTATTATTATTACATCGAATTCAGAATGATCGTCAAATGGTTTCTTCAAAAAGTCAATTTTGTCAGACTTATAAGCTATAAATAAAATTATTTTGAAACTATTATTATATTTACAAACTTTTACCGAAAATCAAATATCTATTTCTTAAATTATGCGGAGACAAAATATTTGGAATTTATCTGGAATATTTCGGGCATATTTCCGGCAAACGCACAGATAAATAGAATATTTTGCAGTTTGCAAATTGTTGTGGAATTTTTATGGCAGATTCACGCCTTATTTGGAGAACGGGCAGAAAACAGACAGCTTTTGATACAAACTCCGCCTTTGTCTGTTTGAAATATGTCGAGGAAATGTTTCTGATCTGAATCGACCCTGCCAAAATTTTGTCCGCGGATGTTTTTTGGTTGAGGGATTTTATTAAGAACTTTTTTCTTAAAACAAAACAATCATTATTTTATCTTACATTAATAGTCCCAATTTAAGACTCGATTTGTGCACTAATTAAGGATCCTAAAATAATATTTATAAAGGTTCTAATTTTAAGTTTTTAAAATTTAAATTGTAATAGGTTCCAATTTTGGTATCGATTTAAAGATTTTATTGAAACTTTTTTTTAGGTAAAAAATATTTTTCTTTTCAGTGTTGCTATTATCATCTAAGGCGCAGCCCAAAGACTCCAATTGAAACAATTTTGTATTATTGCAGCGCTCGAGTGCACTCAGAGCGCACATTTAAATAAATGCAATTTTCAGTTTTGATTTCGGAAAATACAGAAAAATAATAATAAATTTTTCCTATTTTGGGCAAATCCAAGTAAATGGCCAATTGAGGCAAAGCAGCGAAGCCGGCGCAGCAACCCCACACGTTGCGCTGCTGCAGCAGCGACGTGTTGCTAGGAGACACAAAATATATAATAAAAAAAAAAAACCAACAACGATTACTCTGTGTAGAGAATGAAGTTAGTGGGACGAAAGAGATGAGTATAAAATAACGAGTTGCATGCGAGAGTTGCTATGGAGAGAAACCGTTGCATTTGTGGGCTTTTGAAGGCAAAGAGGGAGTGAAAAGTGAGTGAAGTGAAGTAAAGAGGATGGTTATTTGACAAAGGTTGGTGTATGAAGAAAATTGGAAGAAAAAGCGGAGAAAAAACAGCAGTTAAAGTAGACGACGCAGAAAAAAAAAAAAAAAAAAAAAAACACGAACAAAATCGACATCGATTGCAACGAAAATTGCAATTTATAGTTTATGTTGTTGTATTGGTTGTGTTTTGTTGTTGCTGTTTGTGGTTACTAACTACTCTTGCGGTAGTATTTATTGTTGTTGTTGTAGTTGTTTTTGGTACTTTTGGTTTGTTGTAGTTGCAATGTCAGTTGAGCGCATAATTTTCACTCGTTGTGTATTTAAGCGAACCTTTCTTATTCGTCCTCTTTCTTCTCTGCCACCTCTTCTATATCAACTGCTTCTTTTTGTACATATTCCACTCTTTGCAGTGATTTTTTTTCGTTTATTTTTATTGTACCTGTTGTTGTTTTTGTTGATGGTTCCTCTTTAATGGTGCAATTTAATGTTTGTTGGGTTCAAGTTCAAATTTAGTGCCTTTTTTGTTGTTGTTGCTAAATACCCTATAGTCAAGAGCAAATAGAAAGAGGGACGGGCAGACGGACAATCCTTAAATCGATGTTGTATAAGGTACTGAGTTTCGTATGAGTTCCGAAATCAAACCAGTAACGAAGGTTAGGTCACCACATTGGGAATTTGAAGTAGGGACTTTAAACATAGTTGGACGATTGTCAGAATTATGAAAATTATAGTCGGACTAAGTCGACTATAAACACTCTACACCAGTCTTGTTCTTGAATAGAAAGGTGGATCATGTTCTTGTATGATCAGTCTTGTTCTTGCATCTGGATGTCTTATTCTAATGTCTGAATTGTTCTTGCAGAATCAGTCTTCTTCTTTTAGGGTATGTCTTGTACTTGTTCTTGCATCGGAAGGTCGATCTTGTTCTTAAAGAGTAGTTCTTGTTCTTGCATCAGAAGGTCGTTCATGTTCTTGCAGCATTAGTCTTGGTCTTATAGGGTAGGTTTTTGCAGAATAGTCTTGTTCACGTAAGGTAGATCTTATTCTAGTTCTTGCATCGGTAATTTGATATTGTTTTTCAGTCAGAATCAGTCTTTTTAATACAGAGATTTTGTTTGTACTAGTTCTTGCATCATAAGGACGATCCTGTTCTTGATGGATCATTCATGTTTATAAATATAGGATAGGTCATGTTCTTGCATCTGAAGGTCGAACTTGTTCATCCAGAATCATTTTTGTTCATACAAGCTATTCTAGTTCTTGTATCGAAAATTTGATCTTGGTCTTGAAGAATCAGTTTTTTTTCTTATAGAGTATGTTTTGTACTAGTTCTTGCATCAGAAGGTCATTCATGTTCTTGCAGGATTAGTCTTGGTCTTATAAGGTAAATCTTATACTTCTTCTTGCATCGTACTAAAGCAATGTGTTATAAAGAGATGGAAGATCATTCAGCGCACTGAGGCAGTGTGCGAGAAAGAGATGGAAGATCAGCGCATAAAAACACATGAATGCGAATGAGATGCAAATAGCATGCAGCATTCACGAAAAGTGTAGAAGGTTCTCGAAAATTGTCGAACTGATCTATGCAGTATATAAGGGCGCCGCATCTGAGGCACAGCACTTCAGTTGTGATTTGATAATGAACTAGTGCATCACGTAAGCAAACATTTTAAAGATAAATTATAGTAATACAGCAGTTATTATTTAAATAAATAAAATTCATTAATACTAGTTGAAATAATACTAGTTAAAACCAAATATTAGTGTGTTTTTCATTTTGTTCACAATCCAGAGATACGAACTTGTAAAACAGTTTTCCGTAGATTGAAATTTCGTAATAATATTTAATAACCATAAAAAAACAAAAGTCTTCGTGCCCGAAGTATTTTAAAATTCATTAAAATTATTTATTAAGTTTAACAGAATTGGAAATGTACACAAAAAATAGAAAACAACAAAAAATCGCAATTTTCTTTCTTATCAGCGATAACTTCCGGAATTCCACATAGACATGGCACCAACGTTGAACACAAATTCAATGTCGTGTTTGACTGGCTATAATTTCCTGCCTTTACGTCCGTCAGTCGACCGTTTTTGGGTAGGGGAATTATTTACGCTACGCTTTTTGCGTTGAACGTTCGATAACGAATTTAATGATGCTGATAATCACAGCTATTTGAAAGGCGTTGGAAAGAGTTACGAGAGGACATAAGAGGCAGCTGACTGCTCTAAGCAAGTCTTATATAGGCTATTATAGATGTAAAAGAGGTTTAAATAACGATGACAAAGGTTTTAATAGTGCTTTACAAAGGAAATTAATGGTAAAAGAAAGTTTTTACTAAATTTAATGAGTTATTTTATTAAAAATAGATAAATCTTTAAAATAAGAGAAAGATTGATAATTTGTCAACTTCTCCAAAAATTATATATTTTTTTCTCTTTTTTATGTGAAGTAAGAAATTTGTTAATTAATGTAGGTATTCATTATTAGAAATATCTTATTTATACAGCATTTAACATGAAAATACTATTAAAAAAAAAGAGAAAAAAAACAACAACAACAAAATTAATAGTACAAAAACATGTTTATATCATATCGTCGACTGCCGCCGGAAAACATTTTCGTTCAAACTTCGTGCGATAAATCAAAGTTATTTGAACCATAAATTTGCAAGGTAAAAGCGATACGACTACGAGAGAGCGAAATAGAGAAACAGGAAAATGCCCAAAGAGAATGATGTAGTACTAAACAGCGAAGCGGGGAGTTAAAAGTGCCAACTATATAAATTGGAAAATGCAAAAACAAAAAAAAATAAATATAATAAATAGAAAAAGAAATAAATGAAATTCGAATATAAGAAAGAAAATAAATATTGAAAGAAATAAAGCAAATAACTGAGTAGGACGACGACATTGAGTTGAAAATTTATGAATGTTTGGTTAACAGAAATATTGAAAGATGAATGAAGTGCAGAGAAGATGTAGTAAAACGATTCATAGAATGTTAGGAATATTGTGTGGCAATGGCATGAATAGGACTAATAATTTATAATAAAACAATCAATTAAAAATGATTTATGTGAATATATTTTTGAAAATATTGTATTAAAAGCGAATTTTATAAAAAATTAATATAAATCGTCATTTAATAGTACAAAATAAATTTTTTTAGTTTCCTTCAAGTTTAATAATATTTAAATAACAATTAATTAAAAAAAAAAATAATATTTCGAAAAAAAAGTCATTAACGGTTTTTTAAAAGGTCGATAATTTTCATAATTATCGATGGTTTTATACAGCATAAAAAAACACAAATATCAAAGAATTATTTATTGCTATTTGACTTTACATTACTTGTTTTATAAAAAAAATCAATAACTCGGAAAAATATCGATATCGAAAATTCATAACTACGCAAAAAGTGGAATTAAATTTCTAACTGAAAATATTTTTTTGATATTTTTATGTTTATTGATAATATTCAGAGTTATCGATTGTTTTATAAAACAAGAAAAACACAAAAAATCAAAGAATTATTGCTATTTGATATAAAATTGCATAATTTATAAAATAATCGATAACATGGGATAATATCGATAACGAAAAACCGATAACTACGCAAACAAATTTACTAAATTCCTCACTAAAAACATTTTTTTTGTTTTGTCATTGCTGATTTTACTGATACTTTTCAGAGTTATCGATTGTTTTAAACAGCAATAAAACATATCTCAAAGACTTATACTTCTTGACATGGGAAAATATCGATATCGAAAAATCGACAACTACGCAAAAAAATTATTAAATTACTCACTAAAAAATATATTTTCTGGTATTGCCAACATTTTAACTTCTACAATATTGAAATTTTAAAAGTCATCGTTAAGAAATAGTTCCAACAAATTTTGCAGAACCTAATAAAAAAAGATTTTGTCAAAAACGATCTTTTGTACTTTTTTTTTTACAAATTAACCAACGCTCAGGGGATGCCCCCTTTAGTGTTGATCGATAGAAGGGATGATAGGTTAAAGGGAGGGGGGGAGGATGGAGTAGTGTCCTTGAATGTTTGTTTTGAACCTGCCAATATCAAAAATGTCGGGTTAACGGACTCAGGGAGTTTATTCCAAAAAAACGAATTCTCTCTATAATGCGTGTTTCTGTTGAGAGCCGAGTGAACTACGAAGAGGTGGGCTTCAGTGTTCACATTCTGCTCCGATCGGAGCAGATCTGCTACTTTCAATTTAAACTACAGTAGCAGACTTTTCTGGTACATTTCCGAAATTTGTTAGTACATTTTTATGAAATCCACTACTTTTCAGAATTTTGTATTTATCACCTTTAAATAAAAACAAAAATATACAAGAATTACGACGTACATTTTTTGACCGGCATCGAAAAAAAAAGAGTATCCTCATTTACAGAATGTCTACATCATTTCAAGTTTCTTTTAATGTCCACTTCTTTGTGCAAATTTCCATTTTCGTCATTGAGTTACTTAAGTTATTAAAACTCAGCAACAACTCACTTAGATTATTTCCAGTGGAATGGTGTGAAATGGCCCGTATACAGGACATTCCACACAAAATCGACCATAACAAGTCATATTTGAGATTTTACCTTTTCGATTTCAATGAAATTTGGGCAACTGATAAAGAGTATCAAGATATGCACCGACCAATTTTTTTTCGTCCACTACATCTAGAGATACAGTGGCTCCAACTTACAAAATATGGGCCAAATTTCATGAAATCGGTTCATAACTATCAGACAATTGAAATTTGTATACATTTATCCTTTTTTTTTTAAATCGTAAAAAAAATCTCGTAAGACAATTTACACATTTTTACAGTTGTTACAAGTAAATTTATTTACCTTTTCAAAACTGTTGGATTGTTCAAAATTTAATACGAAACAACAAAGTTATGGTCGATACAAACCGACCCATATAATTAATAAAATGTTATACGGGGTCAATCCATCACAAATTTGATCAAATAAAGTCATTTTTGAGATATAAATGGGTATATAGAAATGTATTGGTATTTTTTTTTTCGGGAAACTATCCCTTGAGTTACAGTGGTCCAAAGTTACAATTCAAATTAATCAAGGGAAAACTACATGTTTTTAAGTGCAACATACTCCAATTAGTTCCCGAATTTGTAATTGGCTTCATTTTACGAATTTACTAACAATTTCCTATACATTTGGGTAAAACACAAATTCTGCTACATTTTGCTTATTTCTAGTACCTTTTTAATCATATATTGCTACTTTTAGACTACGGGAAAGTGGTGGGCTTGGTTTGATGTCAAGGTTTGATGTTATGTCAAGATTATAACTTGTTAAAATTTTTAATATTTCCTTTTTTTTTTTTTTTTATTATTTATTTTATTTTTTTTATTATTTATTTTTTTATTTATTTATTTTTAACATTGATTGAAATGTTATACCTTCATCATTTTTTTTAAATTTGTTTTACATTATAAAAACGATTATCGATGCTGTGTAAAATAATTTATTAACCACAAAAGTCGTGCGAAATTTGTACGAATTAAATAATTTAATATGAATGAGGACACTTAGTTCATGCCTTCATTCACATTTTTATTTATATGTATAACTCATTTAAATTTCAATCGATATTAGCGGTCAATGTGTTGTTTTACGTAGAATTGATTAACGTTTCATACTGTATTATAAATAAAATAATAAGCACAGTATTTTCTGTTATAAAATTTCATTTAATTGTTATAAAATTTGTAATATTTTAGAATTTAACTTTAGAGCATTTTGGACTATAAGGTTATATTTCAAAAAGTAGAACAGAAATAATATAGTTGAGAATTTTGAAAGCTGTTATGGTCTATATTCTAGATAACAGTGAACTGTTTTCTATTTTATCATTAGTTCTTAAAAAGTAAACAAATAATATAAAAATAGATATTAAAAATCAAAAATTTCGAGTACAGATGCAGATATTTTAAAAACTAATACAAATATTGGTAATACTTTTTATATTGAAATTAGCTTTAGGTATTTTAAGAAAAAAATCGTTAACAAAATGTTTGTTGTATAAGTTTTGTAACGCCTATAATTGTTTGATTTATAAAGTGACTGAAAAAGTATCTTAAATTTCGATATCACTTTTCAAAATCGAAACATCTTTAAACTAATGGAAATATTGGTAATCCTTTTTATATTAAAATTTGTTTTAGAAAATTTACAGAAAAATTCGTTTACATTTTTTTGGCATATAACTTTTGTAGAGCTCTATATTTTTATTTTTCTAAAAAGTGACTGAAAAGGGCGCTAAAATGTTAATAACAATTTTTATAAAACAAATATTTTAAAAACTAATGGGAATTTAGGAAGTCCTTTTTATATTAAAAATAGCAGTATGAATTAAAAGTAAAATACGTATAATTTTTTTTTGGCCGATAATTTTAGTAAAGTTCTATATTTTTTGTGACTGAAAAGGAATTTAAAATTTTGATATAAATATTCATAATACAAACAACTTAAAAACTAATGGGGTCATTGTTAATCCTTTATATATTACAATTTGTTTTAGGACTATCCGTTTATAATTTTCTTATTTTTAAATGTGGCTAATAAGGGCCGTAAAATGTTATCAATAAAAACGTAACGTGTTAGGAATAAACTAAGTAAACAGACAAAATCAGCACTTTCGAATTACAAGAAACGAAATAAAAATAAATTAAATAATAATACAAAATTTAATAAAAAAAAAAATAAAATATCGTCGTTGTAGAACGAAAAGTCACCAAATACATTTTCAAAATGCCAAATGTTCATTTACAAAAATCTTTAAATATCTGTCAATTTTTAATCGATGATCTCAATTTTTTTACCACATAATAAGAAAATGTTCATCTATCAATTGGTATTTCAACTTTTAAAATGCATCAATTATTTTTTATAATATTAATCAACAAACTAGAAATTTAAGTTTTTCATAAAAATGTATTTGGTGATTTTTTGTTCTACAACGACAATATTTAAAATAATAATAATTTTAAAAAATTAGGATGCGTCGTTATTAAGGATGTATAGGATTTTCATTATCAAATTACTTCTCGTTTTTAAAAGGAGTACAAAAAATCTTTATTAAACTAATTTTTAATTCAGCAAATTCAAATTTTAATAAAATGATATGCAAAATGGAAAATGAAATAAAAAAAATAAAACTGCATAAATCTCACTAAAATAAAAAAAAAAACGACACAAAAAAACCTATAGTAAATAAAAATAAAGTTAATTGTTCAATTAGATATCAGCTCAAATAGAGAAGCGAATCGGCTTAAAAGCGCAACAGCAGTGGGTGGCAGTGCGAGAAAGGGAGATGGAGAAACCGATGCGTTGCCACTTTATACGCTCAACACAAAAAAAAGATAAAGAATGAAATAAAAAAAAGAAAATAAAAAAAAGTAAAAAAAAAGAAAAAACAAAAACAAATAAACGCTTATTTAAATGTGCTGATGATGACCCCACTTTATGACTTGAATGGCCTGCTTGCTGCACACAACCATTGAACAGTTTTAGAGTTGCCAACTCGTGCCGAGAGGCATAGGCATTTACATGCGAGAGCCACAACAAAAACAACAGCAATAACAAAAAATGATATGTAAAGCACAGAGCAAAAATTAAATAATAAATGACAACTCAAATTGAAACGTTTCGCATAATCGACTGTTTTACTGTCTCGCTGACCAGCTGTCTTTATGTCGATCTGTCCGTCCACCTAATAGTCTGTCTGCCTATCTAAATATCTGCCTGACTGTCTGTATTTATGTCTGTCCATTTGTCCGTCTGTTGCGTCATTTAATATTAACGTTCTTCGAAAGCTTCGTCTAGTTAACAACGATATTTGAACTTTTTTATGATTTTTTAATTGCGCAGAATTCTTCAAATAAGGAAGAGCCAAAAACAAAAATTAAAAATAACAAAATAAAACGTAACAAAGCCCACGTCGCATAAGCCCTTTTCTGTGTTCCTCCGGCTCCTACGGTTCCCCTACTGAACTATTTAAAAACTGCTGCTCTCACGTGCTTTTAAATCGTGCGCTCATGAATAGCTGAGTAAAACGAACGAGAACGCGACAGAGAACACAGGAGCGGTGTATAGTGGGCATGTTTTTAATAAGGGGCCTGTGTACTAATTTTATTGTAGTGCTTTAAAAATTATTTCGTCACAAATCTGGAAATTTATGTCCGCGATAAATATCGGTATGATGAGAAAATGTAATTTTTATAATAGAAAATGTGTATTGTTATAATAAAATACACTAAATTGATCATTTCCACGTTTTGTAAAATAAAATAAATTTGATTTATACAATATAGTAAAACAAAAAAATAAAATAAAGTGTGTTAAATTAATACATAAATCGATTTTAAATTAATTTAGAACAACACTAATTTCTTGTGACCAAATACATATCGACCCTTACATTTCCTAACATGATAAGTCGACTGAAACTTAGCATGTTTTTAATGTTATTCCATTTTCGGTTTCTGTATATCTTAATTTATATCCTGTCATATATGGATGCCAATCGGTTGTCACAGCCAAAGTAATAATCAAGAAGTACTTAGCATACATCAAATTATTTTAAAAACTTACAATATTATAAAATATTTGTTATTCTGGCTCGAGGTCAGATGTCGTTTTTATATAAAACTATTTAGTTGTTTTATTAAAATATTTGTATATTTATTTGTTCAATATAACCGACGGTTTTCCAAATATTGAACAAATAAATACACAAATGTTTTAATAAAACAACTAATAAGTTTTACTTAATAACGACATCTCACCTCGAGCCTTAATAAGAAATATTTTATAAAAATTTAAGATCGAAAAAATACTATTTATAAACTTACAATATTTTTACAATACATATTGGACTAGGTTTTCTTATTATAGTATTTAATTGAAATTTTGTATTTTGACATATTTTAGGTATGCATTTAGGTAGCATTTTTTTTTTGGTTTTAAAAAAGAAATTATCAACAATTTAGGTTAAAGAATAAAAACACACCATTTTAACTGTTATTAAAATTGAGATAAATACAAAAAAACGTTAAAAGCTTTTCCTGCCAAAAGTATATTTGGAAAGAATTTACCTTCAATATTTTTAAAGCAAAAAAAAACTGAGAAAAGCAACATATATGCGCCCCATTTATAGCGGCGCCACTAAATACCTTTTACCTTCCCTGTGCTCTGTAAAGAGGAGGTTCAAATGGCAATTGTTTTTGTTTTCTGTTTAGGATAGTGATGATGAATATTTATTGGAATTTGACGTATATTTTATTCAGCCATAACAGGGAACAGAATTTAAATTTAAATCAAAATATAAAAATAAAACAAAACTTTGCAATGTGCAGTAGGCGAATAAAAAAAAAAAATTAAAGATTTTAATACAATATAATTCAAAGCACGTAATGTCAAATCAAAGGCAAGTGTCATAAACAGCTGACGATAGTTAAAAGTTAACAAAAACATGTGACAATATGTAGCGTTTTTTTTTTAATATTTTTTACGATTAAATATTAAAAGTTATTATAGTCCAAGCAACAATTTACGAGGCAGCTCTGGTTTTCTGGTAGGATTTTGAAGAGTATATACTCGCCAGTAAAAACTAGTCGAGAACTGGTAGGTTACTGGTAGGGATTTGAAGAGTATATCCCTGCCAGTAAAACTAGTCAAAAAAAAAAGAATTAAAGTATTAAAAAAAAAATTATCTTAAAAATTATAACTGGTTTTCTGATTTTCTTTATAAAAATTAAAAAAAAATATATAATGAATAAAAATAGCTCGTATTATAAAGAAAATAGAAAATGATGCTCACTCTTCAAAAGTATGTATAAAATACTTTTTTTTTTTTAAATAAAGCACTATTGGTAATGCATATTTTTTATAAACAGTAAAAAAATTGATTGTTAAAAACCATAATGCTTTTGGTAAATTAAAAATTTTATTTAATATCAAACATTTTAATTTATTATTTTTAATATTATTTTTTAGTTTATTTCATATATATTTTTTTATATTAATATTAATGAAGCCATTTTAATAAATTCATTTTTTAATTTGCAAGTTTCGAGCAAAAATTTATGAATTTCTTTAATAATTTTTTTTCTTAGTTTTTTAATTTGCATGTTTCGAGCCAATATTCATGAATTTTTTTAAAAAGATTTTTTTTACAATTAAGGCACCTTTTTTTTCATATATCCCTCAGCCAACCCTGACATTTAATGCACTCTCACTTTCAATGAGCGCATTAAAAATAATCACAAGAGAAAATTGCAAATCCTGCGCTCTCAAGCACATGCATAATTGTCGTTTCATTCCGTTCATTGCGCGTTCCATAACCAAACTGTTGCATAAAAGAAACAAAAACCCAAATGAACGCGACGACGCCCGAAAGAGACAAATATATGCAATGAATAGATTTTAAAAGTATAAAATAAACATTTGTTTGCTGTTATAAAGTTGTGCAAAAGAGCCAACATATTGAACACAACTTACCTTATATAGGTTTCTCCTTCACACGCGCTGGCACATCGATAAGAACTCCATACGAGACAGATTAATTTGGCGAAAATGTATGTATTTTCTTTTCGCTTAAGAAAACTTCACGCACACCGTGGAAAAATAGTTTTAAAACGTTTACTACAAATTAATGCAGGAATTGATTAACGGTGTTGAACATTTTTTAATTAATTTTTTTTTTGAAAATTGTATAAATCGCTAAAATTTATGACACTTTAAAACGCGGACAGACTTCAAAAGTTTGATAAACTTGATTTTTTCACTTTTTGTTTTTCTTCTTCTTCGATTGTTTCTACTGCTGCTTGTTCTTCTTCGACTTCGTGTGGTGCGTCGTCTTCGCAATGCACAACGAACGAATCTCGATTTTCTTTATATCCTACGCCAAGTGCACTCACTGGAGTCACACTCGTTGCTTGCTTGCGTCCGTTCACTTTGGGGTGCGATAACGGCAACGACTGATGACAAACTGAAACGTGAAATTGCTGGCGACGGCTGTTTCTTCGATCAAGTTCGCAGTGTTTCATTTGTCGTATTTACCAGAGTTGCCATAACTTTTAAAAATTAATATAACCTTGCTTTTTTGAGACCAAATCATATATGACAAAACTATAGTTTTTGATAGATATAACACCTTTAATATATCCTTATTGTTTCAAAAAACGAAGTAAATAAAAACCTTTAAAAATTAAATGATATCGCCCTTTACTTGGAAACATTTTTTTTTGCAAACTAAATAAACTCAAAATGGATTTTCTATGTTAAAAACAATTTATATGTACGAAGAAAAGATAGATTTATGTGAAACTTTGCTCTTTTTGAGTTTCAATATTTTTGGAGATCTTTATAACTGTCAAAAGCAATCGTTGTGTTAAAATGGCAGGTTGGTTTCATAAAAAAAAACTTTATATAAAAGTGGTTTCAGAACTGGGAGCGGTTAAAACTAAATTTCAGTAGGGGAAATCGTCTCTGATTTTACTAAAATTACAAGTTTTTACTCTGGAACGATATATTGTTCAATTTATTTAATAATTTAAGAATGTAAATTTTATTATTTATTTTAACTGTTAATTTTTTATAAATAATTGAAGATATTGGTTAGATTCGTATTTTATTGTATGTTTAATTTTATTTTAATTCCAGTTTATGAATTTAATTTAAACTATTTTTATTAAACAATGAGTAAAATTAATTCTGGAGCAGGCCAATTGTGAAAAAATGTTAATATATAAGTTATGTAGAGTAAATACATAATTTTTATATGAAATTCTTTCCACAATTAGCCTGCGCCTGAATTAATTTTATTAAAATAAATTAAATAAAATGTGAAACATTGAGTTGGCAACCATAAATGCGTTTCAAAACATAATTCCACTGTGCGACCGAAAACATTGCGATGACATAATGCGAAAATGAGCTAAATATATGAGAGTGTGTGTGAAAACGAAAAGGTTATACTCCAGAATGTGAAAGACATATAGTTATCTGTTCTAATCACACTATAGGGTTTCCATTATCAGCATTTGTATAGCCGATATTGAATTATAACTAAATACTGCTCTAAATTTATAATTCCACTCATATATATATAATTTTATAAACATATTTTATATACTATTGTCAATTTTTCACTAAATTCAAAAATAACGTGAATTTATTTTATAATAAATTTGAGAATAACTCAGAAGTTTCATTTCTTCTAAATTGTTCTATGCTATTTAAATGCTTTTATTTCTAAAGGATGTTTAACATTTTTGAAATACTTATTAAATAATTTATTGCAAAATTAGCTAAACGAGTTTTGAAACGACTCTTGATTATCATGGGTATTTTTTTTAGAGAAGTTTTAAATTTCATCTATTGTATAGTTTTTCATGCATATTAATTCGTAAAAATATCTTTTTGTTTAGTTTTTTTTTCATAAAGTAAGAATTATGAAAAATATTTTGAACAAATATTTATTAAGTTTCTTTCTTGTCTGTCTGTTCGGTACAAATTTTGTAACTTATTTTAAACAATAAGTAATAATATATTATAGTTTTCTTGCTATCCGGCTCATCATGGTTCTATCGCCATGGTTCCATATTAAAAACACTTTGAAACATTTTTCACATTTATATTATTAGGCTGTTCGAATTTTGTGAGACGAAAATCTAATTGACACAAAAAATAAAAATATGAAATAAAAAATATTTTTTAATATTGTACGTTTTTAAGGTGATTTTAAAATATGAATTGAAATGAAAAGTGGGGCGGTATTGGATCCTTAAAGTTCACATTAAAAACGTTTTATTTTAAAAAATATTTTTTATTTCATTTATTATTATTGTAATTTAATTTATATTTGAACGTTTGTTAAAGTTTATCAAAATGCATCTCACTTGTGAAAATTGTGAGTAGTTTACTATACGGACAGGGGTAAAAAGATGTATGTGTCGAAAGTAAGGAAAGTGACGTGCCTCCCAGAAAATCTTGTTTTAGTAAACCCATGTTAAAATAGTCGCATGTCGTGGAAAAATCCTAATATAAAAATGTATTTAATACAAAACTACGGAGATTTATTTCATAAAAATGTTTATAAGATTATACAAATATTTACTGCTTCCCAATGGGCATGGCAAATATATATTATACCTCGCTCGGTGAGTTAAACTTTAGCCGGTAAAACTTCGAAGGCGGATGTCAGCCGGCATAACATTACGCGGCTTTTGACTCTGTTGACGTTTCGTAAATAAAAAAGTGTTTATTTTGTAAACGTCAAACTCATCGAGTAATTTTTAATTTGTTGCCGATGTTGAAAATTGTTATATTATTCTAGAATGATGGAAAATGACGCGGTGGCTGATGTCGTCTTTGTCATCGAAAACACAGCGATCAACGGCGCTTACATCAACGAACTGCGATCGAACTATTTGCTGCCCACACTCGAGTATTTCTCGCAGGGACCGATAGACGAACGCGAATACCTCATCGCCGAACGCAATGCTACCCAGTACGCGATCGTGCTCTACCAGACGGCAGCCTCGCTCCTGGAACCCATGTGTACGACATTTGGTCCCTTTACATCACCGCAAAAAGTAATGGACACAATCGATAGTTTAGATCTGATTGGCGGCGGTATGGATTCGTGCGCCAACATGGCTGAGGGCTTTGCAACGGCTCACTGCTGTTTTGAGGATTTTAAAGAAATGCGCGCCGCGCACAATGTGGATACGGTGAATGTGCAGCGGCACTGTATACTCATCTGCAACAGTCCACCGTATTCGATGCCGGTGATGGAGTGCTTTCAATTTGAAAACAAGACGGTGGAGCAGTTGGCGGCTATGTTTCACGAACGCAAAATCAATTTGTCTATCATTGCGCCACGCAAAATTCCCATTTTGTTTAAGCTCTTCATGAAGGCGGACGGCGATCAGCCGCTGACGGCCAAGAACTATGCCAAGAATATACGACATCTGGTGCTGCTCAAGGGTTATCATCTGAAGGAGAGGCCACCGAGTCCGAATTCTTTGAATGCTAATAATGTGACGCAAATGAATGCGCCACCCATGGGACAACAGCAGCAGCAGATGCCAATGGACACGACACCAGCGCAGCAGCAACAACAACAACAGCAGCAACAACAGCCGCAGCTAATCCCCGGCCAGCCGCATCCAGGCGCTATGAACCCCGGACAGCAGCCTGGCGGTATAAATGCGCAGTTGCTACAGCAGCAACAACAACAACAATTCAACGCGCAGAATGCAGCGCAAAATTCTATGCAGAATCCTAACTTTAATCCAAATATGGGCGTCAATCCGAACAATCGTTGGCTCTTTGCCAATCAGCAGCAACAACAGCAGCAGCCGCGTCCACCGTTCATGGGAGGGCCCGGCGCCGGGCCTATGAGTGGCGGACCTGTGGGCGCTGGACCCATGGGTCCAAATCAGGGTATGGCGGGGCAAAATCCAAACTCTGCGCTAATCTCACAGCTAAGCGCGCCGCCTAATCAAACGGTTAACCCCATGCTGCAGCAACAACAACAACAGCAGCAACAACAGCTGCGCTTGCAAATGATGAATCAACAGCAGCAGCAGCAACAAATGCAACAACAGCTGCAACAGCAAATGAATCAGCAACAACAACAACAGCAGCAACAACAACAGCAGCAGCAACAACAACAACAGCAGCAGCAACAAAATCAACAACAGCAACATGTTGGCCCTTCAGGCACCAACGCCGCCGGAGCTGTTGGTCACGTCTCCTCCACTACATCCGCACCGGGCGCGTCTTCCTCTGCTGCCTCCGCTGAGCAGACTGTAATGCGTGATCGCGAGAAAATCTGGACCGGCACGTTGGAGTGGATTGAAAAAACCAAACCCGATCAGCAGAAGATACCGCGCATGCTGCAGTGCACCATCACCACTAACATAAAAGATGGCGAGCCCGAAATCAAGGCTGACAATTGGCCCTCGAAACTGTTGATGCAGCTAATGCCCAAGCATCTCGTTGGCAACATAGGTGGCCAGTTTCTTAAGGACTCCAAGATGGTTGTCTTTCGTCCGACGCCCTGTGAGGCGCTGGAGGCGCTCTCCAAGGTAATGACCAATGGCTTTGCCGGCTGTGTGCACTTTAGCATACCGCAAAATATGCCCGCCTGCGACATCAAGGTCTTGATACTGCTCTACACGGTGGAGAAAAATGCGTTCCTTGGATTTATACCAAACAATCAGACCATGTTTGTCGATCGACTGCGCAAGGTGATACAACAGAAGCAATCGATGGGGCAACAGCAGCCCGGCACCAGCATGCAGCAGCAACAACAGATGCAGCAGAATCCAATGGCAGGTAATTCATTGTCAAAATTAATTAAAAACTTTTTCAAAGAATTAATTTGCTCTTATTTTGTTTTAGGTCAAATGCCCAACGCATTGCCACCAAATGTGCTAGCACAACAGCAACAACAACAACAGCAGCAACAAAAACCCACACCCATGGACGTGCAACACCAAATGCAGCAGGAGCAGCAGCAACAACAACAGCAGCAACAACACTACAATCAGTACGCACAACAAATGAATATGCAGCTGGGCCCTGGTGGCCCCATGGGCCCCGGTGGTCCAGTACCCGGTCAAGCTGGTCCACTTTCTGATCAGTTAGGTGGTGGTCCCGGCGGTCAAATGCAACAGCAGCAGCAACATCATCAACAGCAAATGTCTATGTTGCAACAACAGCAGCAGCAACAACAACATGGACAACAACGCATGCCAATGGTGGGACCCAATGCGCAGCAGCAAATGCAACAGGTGCCGCCACATGCAGCTGCTGCCATGCAACAACAGCAGCAACAACGCATGGTGCGTCCCATGATGAGCAACAATCCGGGATTGCGACATTTGTTGCAACAACAATCGACGCCTGGGAATCAGTTTCGTCCACAAATGGGTGGCGGTCAAGGCGCTGGTCCAGGCGCCATGGGTGTGCCCGGTCCCAATCAGATGGGCGGCGCAGGCGGCGGTCCCATGGGACCTAATCGTCCGCCGAATGCGTTTGAAGAATCGAATTTTGATTTATTTTAAATGTATCATCAACTTGAAACATATGCATCAAAGTGCTAGAATTAGGTACTGATTGTATCAGTACTGCACTGTTTTGCAGGTCAGTTATTTACTCATTAAACATTTCCATACAAAATTGATTTTTAGTTTTTTAAAATGCTAGAAATTGGTGTCGAAATAAAAAGTTCAAAATTTAAGAAACCGTTAAGCACAACGTTTAGTACGTCAAGATCAAGATTTTCAACAGTTTAGAGCGGTTTAAATACACAAGGTAAATAACTATTTGTGACCTTGGACACTAATCAAAACTTGTTTTTTTTTAATATCGTAAAGGCGGTCATAAAAAATGCACATCTGGGAATTGAGAAATAATAAAATTAGGTTTGGAAGATCTAAGTTTAGGGAATTCTAAATGAGGGCACGACATTGTACTTGGTGTCAACAAACAAAAAGCTTTGATAGACATAATTTCGAGGTTGTTAATGGACCTTGTCTACCTATGGACCCTGTTTCAATAACTACAATAATGTCCGTCCTAAGATTAAACGAAGAATAACTCTTTTCAATAGGTGTTCAGTAGGCAATTGAGAAGTAAAATGTAATGTTTTGGAAACTAATAAACACATCGTTTAGTACGTCAATTATAAGATTTGAAGAAATGTTTAAGTTTGGGTAGTAATATTTTGCAGGAAATTGTAGAAATTCTGGATGTGGGTAAGACGAAGTACTTGGTGTCAACAATCAAAGAGTCCCGGCGTCTGATACCGCACAATTTCGAGATTGTGAAGGACTTTGTCAATCTTGAGATTAATCGAAGAGTAATTCTTGCAAGCAGATGCTCAGTAGGCAATTGAGAAGTATATAACTCTATCGTCAGACAAAATGTACGTTCTATAAATCACTCATCATACCAGTCATCCTCAATGACAAAGATGCATGAACGATCGAGCTGTAGAAGCGTTCGAGAGAAAGATTTTTCAGAAAATACGATCATTATTAAGATCCAGAGCTTCCACTTGCTTGCATATGTCGTGCGTATGGATGAAAACACTCCTGGGAAAAAGATGTTAAATTCTGTACAATTGTCAATTTACAGCTGTGAAAGAGATACAGATATCGTATGTGCATTAATGGTTCATTCCATTTCACTGCTTTATCCATATCGTATAGTTTAAATCACGTCCGTGGCTTAGTGCGCTGGAAAGGACCCTCAGCAAACGACCAAGAGTAAACATTAAAAAGCCTCTCACCTCGCTTTTCGACTCTATTGATCATTAAAACTATTTTAAAATATCCAAATATGATAAGAAAGTGGACTGGACCTAGTACATTGGACCTAGAACCGAAACTTCTCCGATTTTCATAACTGGTATTCTAAACTTAAGATGGGAACTAAAATCAGAACATTTTGTTGTAACTGAAACTTAAAACATTATAGAAAAATTTATAAACCGGAAGGTACAGGAATCTTCGCTTTGGTGTACTGATTTTAATCCAACCTTTTTTTTTCAATCACAAATATGCACATTTTAAGTCTGTTTAATGACAGTATCCAAACAATATTAATATATCTCAAGAAGCGACATACATCGTAGTTTTAAAGTGCCGCATCTTGGAAGACATCTAGAGAATAACTAAACAACTGAAAAACCTATGTAACAGAAAATTTTTATTTTGCTGTACTATTTTACATAACTCTTCGCGAAAACATAATAACCACAATTGATTTATTTACATCATTATTGCATCGACATTTTGGAATGCGGCCTATCGAACAATAACCGTCCCAATGATAGCTGCATTGCGCCGTTGTATGACGCCGTATTTCCCAGTGCCGACTCTGGCGTTACCGACGTACGGACTAGTTCACGCAAACTAGCCGCCAACTTGGCGGTACGCTTAAGCGTTGCATTACGTTGATGCCGATTCTCGACAAAACGTTGAGACTTGTTGCGCTTGCGGCTGATGTGCTGCTGCAGTTGCTCACGTTTGGCGCGTTCACATTGTTGCCTCTCGCGCCACTTCTCCTCATGCAGCAACTGTTCGATATAGTTGTCATAGCGTACGCGTTTCAAATAACCCTCCAGTAATTGGGAACGCGCCTGTTCGGCGCGCTCCAATCGTTCCGACAGACGCTGACAGTGCTGTTGCTTGCGCAGATGCTCGTCCAGCTGGTGTTCCTCCTGTTGTTGATTGACCGCTTCACATTTGCGTAGCTCATCACAGCGTCGCTGGCACTGCATAATGCCGCGTTCGGCACGTACAACATCAAGGCGTTGTCGTGCACGACGATCTTTTTGTTTCAGCGAGTCGCGCAACTGCTGCAGCGCGGCCATATCGCGTTGCGCCATTTCCTGAAGCCTCGCCTTTGTCTGCAAGTAATCCTGAAATTGTTTGTCACGCACGGCGCGCTTGTATTCGTCCATCTCCTCGCACTTGAGCAGCTCCCGTTCGTAGCGTTCGTTCTCCCAGTATTTGCGTGCTAGCCATGCGTTCTCTTTGGCTGCAACTCCGGCGGCGCGTTTGGTCGCCATGCGGTTAATAATGAGTTTATCGTGGGCGGGCACCTGCTGATAAGCCTGACGCACGCGCGGCGACAGACAGAGATTGGCCATAGACTCGCAGAGTTTGAGTGGTGCTTCCTCGTCCTTTTCATCCTCGGTCTCATTTTCTTTATGCTGATACGCATTTAATGCGCTGGGCCAGGAAGACTTGGCCATGCTGTGGCACTTTTTGCTCTTGCCGCGAACTACTAGGCGTGGCAGCTCTGTCGCCGCCGGCGTATCCTCTAGCGAAGTTAGTAGTTCCTGCATTATTTGGCAGTCGCGCATATTATGTATGGAAGCATACGTGGAGGAAGGCTGGCTGCGCATGCTGCTGGCACTCTTAGAGCGCGACTGGCGTTTGGGATGATTGCAGCTACTGCTCTTGTTCAACTCCACTGGCAACTTGTTATTGGTGGCGTTTGATTTGGCGTTTTTCGAAGACACTTTGGAAGACATTTTAGAAGTTGCTGTCTTTTCAAGGACGTCAATGTTGGCAGCTGCAGCAGATTTTTTCTTCTTTGTCGACGCTTTCTTTGGCTTGGCGTGACTCTTCTCCGGCGACTGCTTATTATTGTTACTGTCAGCTATTGTGCTGTCTCGGCTGCTTGTCTTGGCTGGTAGTTGCAATAAGACCTTAGTATCTACATCATCTTCCACATATTCGCTGCTTCTGTGGGTGCTATAGCAGTCACAGTGACATATCTCGCAACAGCTGTCGGTCAGCGGTATACACTCGATTTGCTCCAAGAAGCGCAGATGCTCCGAGCGACGCAACTCACTGTGTGATGTCGAACGTTGCGCCATGCTGAAAGGAGCAACCACTCGCAGTTCCTCCTACGTTATTATTCAAATTGAATTATGTGATGTTGCTACTTTTTGCTGTGTCCTTTCCAGGCTGGCATTACTCGAACAGTCGAAAGTACAAATAAAACTTTCACTTTTTCAAACATTCACGAAAGCGGGTCAACATTTTTATTTATGCAGATATTGTATTTTGATGTGTTCTTTTTTTGCACTTTTGTTGTTATCTTTAAGTAATGCGCCGTCCAAACTGTTTTGCTCTGAATTCCTTTCGGTTTTGTGCAGCTATTTTGTTGTTTATTCCTCATTGATTAGTAGGGCCCAAACCATGGTAACCATGGCGCCCAATTAAGTTGGTATAATGACGTTAGTGCGACTAAACGTTAGCTCTCCTCTGTACTGGTCTGTCTGATTGTAGTTTCACATTCCGTTAACATGCGTGTTTAAAAAACTCATTCTAAAGTGTGTGTGATAATTGGCAGGATTTCCTAATTTAAAGGTCACATCTTTCAATGCCAATGCAACGTGGGCCTTAACACTGACATCAAGAACCTTGAAAACATTTAAACCTGAAATTACAAAAATTACAAATAGCATGAGAAAGGATTTACTTCCGGTGCATTACATTATATTGTTGTTCGATTGAAAGTTCAAAGTTAGAGACTGTTTTTGTCAGATACCATAATCAAACTTAATTTTTTTAATGGTTTCTATTTTTGTAACTATATGGAAACTGTTTTTTTTTTTAGTTTAGATTAAGAATGTCTCTCATACTGAAAATGTATCAAATTTTATAAATTTCTATTTTATGTGGTAAATTTCGAAAAAGTTAAGTTTTTTCGAATTATGAGAAATGTTAACAGAGACCAAATTAGTGATATTTCAAAATTAATATTGTGATATCTTTGTTATTGTGCATTGAAGATACCTCTTATCTTATTATGTAAATTCAAAAATGGTTCCACTATAATAAGAATTTGTCATTCTCGATTTTGGATATTGGTATATCGAAGACATGGCATATTCGGCCCTACTCTATCTACCCTCCCGCTCTATAACTCTGAACCTTTTTTACGATGAACACTGTGCTTTGCACGGACATTCTTTGAGCGTTGACATTCTTTGAGCGTTGTTTAATCTGTAAAAAAAATGCAATCAACTATTAACATTTTTAATGCCCCCCTCAATAGAGAAAAACACAGCATTTTGTTCAATGTTTAACAATGTTTATTTAGGAATCAGTTACGTTCTATACATAATGTAAGGTAGTTCTGGAATTAATAACTTTTATTACAAATACACCAAAAATTTGAAATATAAATTTTTAATAAATTGATTCTTTTTCAATTAATTATTTTTGCCTTGAACCATTTTTGTTTTCCTTTTACTAATTACCTTTTGTGTTTTTGTGTACTTACTAAATGGTGAATTCTAAAATAATACATTTTAACACTGTGCAATAAAACGTTTAATAAAAATGTACTTTCGAATCTATTGATTGATTTAACTGGTAACAATATTGGCCACTGACACAGAATAGACCAAGCGACTGTAAAGCATAAAATGCTTAAGTATTACTAAAAACAATGACAACAAGATTTATAGCACAGTTTAATAGCAACTATAATTAACTTGCATTATATATTTAACATTTAAAATAATATCCTTTAATTTGTTATTTATTTAAATTATCAACTGCTTTAATATAATACAAAATATCGTGCATAATAATGAACTTTTCTCTGCAATTATTTAATAATAATAAATAGCAACCTATTTAATGCTATATAATAAATACATAGATATTATTTGAATACAAAGTCTGTCTAGAGTACTGCAGCAAGACAAAAACCAATTACATGTTATATTTAACATAATTATTAAATGCTTAAACATATTGTATACTTGTTAATATTTTAGGGAAGAGCAGAGCGCGTAGATTTTGTTCTGGAACTTAAGATATTTTATTATAATTTATATAATTTACATAAAAGTTACAAACACGTACATAATATAGGTATATTTTATTTATATGCATAACATATTGGATATTGAATGTTGAAGGTTAGTGGTTTTGGGGGGGGCGGGTAGTATATTGATGGGACACAAAACTGTTTAATTAATTTTAATACTGCGCTGAAAACATGTAACGATTTACGCTAACTTTTTTAAGATTATAAACATGTTTTTTACTATGTAATTTTGAAAAAACTCTCATATAATAATTAACATTTGTGTTGAGTTTGTATTTGTTGTCTGTATGCATGAACTCTATGCAATGTAGTGCAGGCTTTAGTAGCCTGGGTAAAAACTTATAATCAATTCAAGTAGAAGATGAAGACACCACCTCAATCGAAAGTCAGTGCTATTGAGGTGAACGGAAGTACAGGGCACGTTGGTTCCAGCTGTAGCGCCGTGGCCATGCAATCGGCGGAGGCAGTGAAATCGTCCAGAGTCTCCATTACTTTGCCCAAGCTGAACCTGTGCGTGGAAAGAGATAAAGAGTATGTGTTGCAAAATGTTACAAGGAAAGTTGAAAACTGCATATTCTGCATTATGTAGAAATTGATTTTCTAATGCAATGTGTAGTAAAATCAATTAAAATAAATCCAAATGCACTTAAAAAGTATGTAAACAAATATTAAACGCACCATATTTTCGGACAGCTGGGATCCAATTTGGCCGCATCGCGCAACATTTTCTCCGCCAACCGCGGCTCGCCCATTATGTGATGTGTTTCGCCCAGCGCACGCAATGCCTCGGTGTGATTTGGATTGGCAGCTACAGCATTGATGAAGCACTGTTTAGCCTCCGACCACTGCTCCAAGTAGACGCAGACCAGACCGCGCTGCATTAAAAGAATTATTAAATGATTTAATTTTTAAAAATTCTAAAGATTTAAAACATTTACCATAAACATTAACTGATGCGAGAGCGGATAAATCTGAGAGGCCTCATGTATGCAGTTGAGCGCTTCGTTCGGCTGATCAATGCTGAGATAAACATCAGCCAAGAGCAGCCAAATCTAGTAAAGAGAATGCAGAATATTTAAAAAAAATCAAAATTCAAATGAAATGCACGCTTCAACATACCTTCAGTTGTATCATCCAGGGACGCTGTGGACCTGGCTTTGGACTGAAGGAGCTTAAAGAACTGGCTGCTTCGCTGAGCGCCTGTTCAACGCGCGAAACTGCAGCCAAAGAAGCGGCATAAACAGAATCTGCGAAATGGAAATATAGCAATTTAAAGATACACAATTTGATAATATAATAAAAATTTGATTAAATTAGAAATACAGGCAACAATATTAGGCTACTTGGTAGATTTTTGTATTTTTTTTTTAATTGAGTGCAACATTTTGTTAAATATTTGCGCAAAATTGTGAATTTAATTAAGATTATAGTATATTTTAATTTATAAAATACTAAAACATGCTATATTTTCAATATTTGTTATTTAATTTGCATCGTTTTAGTAGATCATATGTGCTGCCTGTGTGTCTTAATACGAAGAAGTTTATTATACACTCTGAAGAAAATTTCACGTATTCACAATTATTAAGTTAATGGTACTTGGATTAATAGTTTTAATCACATCAATTTAACAATTTGTTGTTCAATTGGATAGAATTTGCAAAATACAGTACTTTTGAATATATTTGAATATTTCATAGTTTGTACTATAAAAATTTGAAGTAATGATTTTATGGTTCATGTATTAATAGTATTTAACACATTGATTCAAAAATTTACTATTAAATTGGAGAGAATTTAAACAATTCAGTAGTATTATTAGAGTTAATTCCAAAAATTTGAATTTTTAACAGTACATACTATTAAAATATAAGAAATGATTGTGTTGTATTGTATTAATAGTATTTAACACATTCAAAAATTTACTATTAAATAGATAAAATTAAAAAAAAAAATCAGTACCATTAAAAGAATTAATTGAATAAATTAGAATTTTTATAAGGCATACTATAAAAATTTAATTTTAAGATAATAATAGTATTTAACACATTAATTCAAAAATGTACTATTAAATTGGAGAGAATTTAAGCAATTCAATACTATCATTAGAATTAATTGAATATATTTGAATTAAAATGATTTTATGGTACATGTATTAATAGTATTAAACACATTAATTCAATTTTTGACTATTAAATTTTATAGAATTTGACAAATTAAGTATATTTTATTAAATTATTTAAATATATTTGGTATTTTTATATAGCATACTATTAAAATATTATTAAATACTATTAAGTTTCTAGTATTTCACCAGTTATTTCATATTAATAGTGAATATTTAAAAACAAATACATTATTTGCTTTATAAAATTCATTTAATTTATATTTAAGCTTTGGAAAATACTGATAAATTACAGTAATGCGAAGAAAATACGATTATACTATGAATTTAATAGTATGTTACATTAAAAACAAATAGTTTCAAAAGGATTTTACTATTTTATTGCAATTGAAAATGAATGTAACAAAAAATTTTACTATTTTATTCCAAAAGTAGCACTTGAAAATTAATGTAATAAATAATAGTTTTAATATTATTTTAATAATAGTATGCATCTTATTTTTTACTATTAAATTTAATAGAATTTTGACAAATTAAGTATTTTTTTTTATGAAATGATTTAAATATATTTGATAATTTTATATAGCATACTATTAAAATTTTATGAAATACCAATTATTTAATATTAATAGTTGATATTTAAAAACAAATACATTATTTGCTTTATAAAATTCATTTAATTTAAATTTAAGCTTTGGGAAATACTGATCAATTATAGTAATGCAAAAAAAATACGATTATACCATGAATTTAATAGTACATTACATAAAAAACAAATAGATTCAAAAGGATTTTATTCCAAGAGTAGCATTTGAAAAATGAATGTAACAAATAATAGTTTTAATATTATTGTAATAATAGTATGTATCTTATTAATCAATTTGAAGAGTATAAAAAAATTGTTTTTCTATAAAAATCTTATTAAATTTTCTTCAGAGTGTTGTAAAAAAGAAAATAAAAAAGAGTAAACTATTAAAACAGCAGTCAGCAAGCGAAGATGTGAAAAATACGTGTAGCCAAGAGGAAAAATAGTTTGAAAGAGTTTTTTGTTTTTTTTTAATTGAAGGCAATCAACTACTAAATATATGCAAAAGAGTGCCATGTAAACTTGCGTTTCACAAGTAAAATCGAAGACTTACAAATGAAAAATATTGAGACTTACAGCAACACAGTTAGTCCGAAGCTCATTTAAAGTCATTTTAAAACAATATGAATAAATTATTAGTTGGACAATTGCAATACAAAAGAATATGTTTAATGAAATGCAATGAGCGAGAATTATTACAAAGTTGAAGACTTGTTTTGAATTCTATTTTATGCTAAAATTTAAATCGATGTAATGATGATGTATAAAGCGCGACAGTCGCGCACAGGCACAGCCCCAACTTACTCGAGTCCTTGTCCGACATCTGCGACGAGTGCACATGCAACACAACACTTTTTGTGTCGGAGGCCTTCTCCTCCTCGGCGGCAATTTGTGCCTCGTACAGTTCGCGCCAAATGCAGAGCATACGCTGCACGGTGACGAGCGCTATCTCGGCATCCTGTAAATGTAGCTGTAGGTGGGCTTTGACATGTAGTAAATTCAGATTGTCCGGAAATTCATCGAGTGCGTCCTCGACAACACCGAGCGCTTCGCGTGGACGTCGCGACGCTGTCAAGAGCAGCGCAAATAAATGCAAACTGGGCGCATGTTCGGTGCGTAGCGCCAGTGCGAAACGTGTGTGCGTCAACGCCTCGCCGACATTGCCCAGTAACGCGTATTGGAGCGCTAAATAATATTCGCATAGATGATCGTTGCCGTCATGCTGCACCGCCTTCTCGAGTGCCTCCAGCGCCTGGCGATTGTACTTGTCGCGCTGCGCCTTGAGATTGGTCTGCACCGCCAGCTGCTGGTAGCCGATGCCGATGTAGAGTTGGCTGCGCGTTGGACGCAGATCTGCAAATAGAGAATTTTATATTATTATAAAAATTCAATGAAAAATACCAATATGTTGCAACTGGATTGGATGGATTTGTTGTAAACTGTTCGAGAATTTGGTATATCTATACAAAATTGAAGTTTTTCTATCGAATTCAGATCTTTAAAGTGTTGTGAAACGAATTAAGTTCGATTTTTGTTTTCAAAAAGTTAAATTTCGATCAAATGTGAACAACTTTAAATTGGAATTCGCTGAATTTGTTTTTGACTCTCGTTCTCGAATTCAAATCATTTAAGTTACGTTGAAATGATTTCAATTCGATTTTTCAATCGATCACATTCCAATCAATTCGATCAAAACTTAATTTCTAAACATCTCCGAGAGTATAAAATTTACTAACTTTTAATTTCACGTTTCGCTGCCGCATGCGCAAAATCCAATCCCTCCTTGATCAGCCCCAGCGACTCGTAACAGAGACGCGCCGCCAGCAAACAGGGCAACGCATCGCCCGGCGTCAGTTTCGCCGACTCCTGCAGCACTTGCAGCGCATGTTGATGCTTGCCCGCTGCCATCAGACTAATGCCGTACTGCCGCCAGACATGCTGCTCGCCGAACGAAAACTTGAGCGCCTTCTCAAACGACTCATTGAGCAGATTAACCAGACCCCAGCGCACGGTTGCGAGCGTCAGCAAATCATAGACCGCCGTCGCATTTCCCATCGCATGTTGACGCGCCACACGAAACTCCGGGCTCTGTGACAGCACAGTGTCACGCACCGCTAGTGCCTCCGCAATAAGCAGCAGCAATATTGTCTCCTCGTGTTGATTGCGCGGTGAGAATTGATTGCGTGCCGCATATTTGCGTGGTTTCCACAGTTTCTTGGCGGCTGTACTGCGCGTTGTGCCACCTGCACTGCCAGCAGCTACAGCAGGCGGCGCATAAATAGTGCCCGAAACGCCGCGCAGCAGCACCTCGGCCAATTGACGCGACAGTGTCAGTCTTAGCGATTGTGTGGTCTTCGTCTCAATGGCATTCAGCATGGTGCGATAGCGTTCGATGGCATCATGCAGTTTACCCGCTTTGATGAGTACAATTGGCGCATGTTGTAGCGCCGTCTCCAGAATGGTGCCCATGCGACGATTAAACTCGAGCGTCGTCGCTGGTATTGTTGAACTGATGGCCATGTTGCTGGCCGACTGCTGCACCGTTGTGTTGACGTTGAGCGTCGAGCCGGCAAAGCTGTTGGCCGAATAGGCGGCGATATCCTGCTCCTGCAGATACAGCAGCCCCAGATCGGTGGCACGTTCAAAGCAAGTAACCTGTAGCATACACATTTTAGCGCACTCTGTGGCCAAGCTATTTTGGTGTAGTACTCACCATTTCCGTTTCCTTTTCGGCTCTTTTGAATTTCGATGATGGTTTGCCGGTCTGATTCTCCAAACAGAGACCCTTGATGGCGTACGACTCGGCAAGTATTTTGAGGCTCCGTCTGTTATGACGAAAAGAAAAAAAAAATTAAAATAAATTCAAAGTTTTGTTTCTTTGTTTAATTACAAAGTCAGCTCCTTCTCTGCCAAAGTATTCAACTCGGCCTTGACAAAATTTTCTAAACTTTTCTCGTACTCGCCGCACGCAAAACTGAGCTTGGCCAGCAGCAGATACGAGTCCAGCGCAATGCCCGCCTTGTGGCCATTCTCACCGGTGACCGATTGCAGATTGCGACGCGTCTCCTGCAGCGCAGTTTTCGCTTTGGCAAAATTAGCTGCAATTGGTGCATTTTCCTCGAGGTAGTTTTCAAGACGCGCCTCGCCGATCAGAAATATTGAGAGACTTTCTGTGGAGAAGATTTTTAAATTATTGCAATTTGATTAATCAAAGTTACGATATTTTTTTTAATAGATATTATAGGAATTATCTTTGTGCAAAGAATGTCCCAGGTAGACTAAAATACAATAAATTCAAATAATCAATAAATTCACATAAACGAATAATTTTTCGCCGGGATTATAAAAATTCATTTTATTTCAGAAAAAATTTTAAGAAATATGTAGGGACAGCAAAGTAGCGGAATCGAAAACATTTCGATTTTTGGAACCGGAATCGCTATTTGAAAAATCATAGTAGCAAAAAATAAACCAATATTCCCAGAGTTTAGTTAGGGACTGCAAAGAACCGGAATCGGAACACCAACCGTTTTGAACCGGAACCAGAATCGCTACCATTATTACAAAAATGTGTTTAACCGGAACTAGGAATCGGAACCGTTATTAAAAAATATAGGGAACCGTCATCGGAATCCATTTAATTGTTTTGGTTGAAGCCGGAATTGAAACCGTCTTTTTTAGGTAAACGCCCAATAATGAATTGTGATAAAATAAATATTCGATTAAATTTCAAACTAAATTTATTTATTGAGCTATATTGGCCGAAATGATTACATATATAAAAGTATTCTCAATTTATGCTATCTTTATCTGTTCCAAAATAATGGGTGTGAATGATTGAAAAGTGCCCCGCAAATTGCCTCTTCACTTTGACTATTTTTGTGTCTGACTGTGCTGCGTCGCTTGTTTTGTTGACGATGACATAATAACTACCTTGTTGTAGTTGTCATTGCTAAGGAGGAGTGTTTTGTCTTGAAACAAAAAGCGTCAACTTTAAGCCATACTAATTGCATTAGTTACTATTAAAACTATTTCTTTAATTTATACCATAATTCGGTGAACCCGATTTCAACTCATCCGTCAGCTCGATGACGCGCTGCCACTTGCCCTCGCTGCGACATGTCTCGATGGACGCCTCAACTTTGGGGTTTGGACGCATTCTGTTCGACATTGACCGGTTGAACTGGATACACTACGTCCGTCCTGTGCTGCTTCTGGCAATGCACAATTTTGAGCACCACCTCAAACAACTCTATGAATACTTTGCCCTTTTGTATTAAAGGTTGTTTGGATGGGTGGTGTCTTGCTTTACGTGTGCCCACTGCCGTTTATCGAGTTTTGTCACTTTTTTTTTGGGAAATTTTTTAACGTGCGCACTCTGAACACTCCGAGGCTCTTTTTGGCAGCAACAGCGACTATTTGCGTTTAATTGACTTGTAGTTAGTTGCTGTTAATTGTATTTAACACTACTTTACACTATATTTTTGCATTTATAATAGATATTTAGCTGTAATTGCAATTTCACTTTTTTTCGACTGGTCTTCGTCACTGCTTTGACAGCTGATAATGATGTTTTTTTTCTTTGATATGTCACATATGTGGTTTCAGTAATAACGAGCTTTGTATATTGTAGTGCTACGATGTAAAACTGGTTAAAAGTTCAATATCAAATTTGGAACAAAAAAAAAAATTTTCTTAGATCCTTAAAGTCCAATTAAAAACCATTACAACAATACTAAACATTTTTTTATTTGGTTTATTAATCGAGACGAGGATTTAAGAAAAACAACTGCCAATCATTGAATTAAAATGCAGAATTTGACCCTACTAGGACGCTTCTTATGAGCGTTTAAAGAAATCGCAGACAAATCGGCTGATTAACTGATTTTCTCAGAAATTATTATGGAATTCTTATCTATAAAATGCGCTCACATTGACCCCTCTACGACGCTCCGTTTAAAAGTTATGAGCGTTTAAAAAAATCGCAGACAAATCGGCTGATTTCTCAGAAACCCTAGGACAAATTAACTGATTTTCTCAGTAAATAATTATGTAATTCTTATCTGTAAAATGCGCCCACTTTGACCCCCTAGGACGGTCCTTTTAAAAATTATGAGCGTTTAAAGAAATCGTTTACAAATCGGCTGATTTCTCGGAATAATTATGTAATTCTTATAAAATGCGCCAACTTTGCCCACTAGGACGCTCCGTTTAGAAATTACGGCCAATTAAAGAAACTTTTTAAAAATCGATTTTCAAAACCTTATTATTCCGGAACCCACCCACGAAATTTACAGTGAAAACTTATGCATTAAATATCTATAAAATGCGCCCACTTTCGACCTTGTAGGACGCTCCGTTTAGGAGTTACGGCCAATTAAAGAAACTTTTTAAAAATCGATTTTCAAAACCTTATTATTCCGGAACCCACCAATCGAATTATATGAAATTTAGAGTCTATAAAATGCGCCTACTTACGACCCTCTAGGACGCTCCGTTTAGGAGTTACGGCCAATTAAAGAAACTTCTTAAAAATCGATTTTCAAAACCTTATTATTCCGGAACCCACCGATCGAATTATATGAAATTTACAGTGAAAAATTATGCATTAAATGTCTACTTTCGACCCTCTAGGACGCTCCGTTTAGGAGTTACGGCCAATTAAAGAAACTTTTCAAAAATCGATTTTCAAAACCTTATTATTCCGGAACCCACCGATCGAATTATATGAAATTTACAGTGAAAAATTATGCATTAAATGTCTATAAAATGCCCCTACTTACGACACTCTAGGACGCTCCGTTTAGGAGTTACGGCCAATTAAAGAAACTTTTTAAAAATCGATTTTCAAAACCTTATTAATCCGGAACCCACCGATCGAATTATATGAAATTTACAGTGAAAAATTATGCATTAAATGTCTATAAAATGCCCCTACTTTCGACCCTCTAGGACGCTCCGTTTAGGAGTTACGGCCAATTAAAGAAACTTTCTAAAAATCGATTTTCAATACCTTATTATTCCGGAACCCACAGATCGATTTATTTGAAATTTACAGTGAAAAATTCTGCATGAAATGTCTATAAAATACGCATACTTTCGACCCTCTAGGACGCTCCGTTTAGGAGTTACGGCCAATTAAAGAAACTTTCTAAAAATCGATTTTCAAAACCTTATTATTCCGGAACCCACAGATCGAATTATTTGAAATTTACAGTGAAAAATTATGCATTAAATGTCTATAAAATACGCATACTTTCGACCCTCTAGGACGCTCCGTTTAGGAGTTACGGCCAATTAAAGAAACTTTCTAAAAATCGATTTTCAAAACCTTATTATTCCGGAACCCACCGATCGAATTATATGAAATTTACAGTGAAAAATTCTGCATGAAATGTGTATAAAATACGCATACTTTCGACCCTCTAGGACGCTCCGTTTACGGTTACGGCCAATTAAAGAAACTTTCTAAAAATCGATTTTCAAAGCCTTATTATTCCGGAACCCACCTATCGAATTATATGAAATTTACAGTGAAAAATTATGCATTAAATGTCTATAAATTGCGCCTACTTTCGACCCTCTAGGACGCTCCCTTTAGGAGTTACGGCCAATTAAAGAAACTTTTCAAAAATCGATTTTCAAAACCTTATTATTCCGGAACCCATCGATCGAATTTTATGAAATTTACAGTGAAAAATTATGCATTAAATATCTATAAAATGCCCCTACTTTCGACACTCTAGGACGCTCCGTTTAGGAGTTACGGCCAATTAAAGAAACTTTTTAAAAATCGATTTTCAAAACCTTATTATTCCGGAGTGAAAAATTATGCATTAAATGTCTATAAAATGCCCCTACTTTCGACCCTCTAGGACGCTCCGTTTAGGAGTTACGGCCAATTAAAGAAACTTTCTAAAAATCGATTTTCAAAACCTTATTATTCCGGAACCCACAGATCGAATTATTTGAAATTTACAGTGAAAAATTCTGCATGAAATGTCTATAAAATACGCATACTTTCGACCCTCTAGGACGCTCCGTTTAGGAGTTACGGCCAATTAAAGAAACTTTTCAAAAATCGATTTTCAAAACCTTATTATTCCGGAACCCACCGATCGAATTATATGAAATTTACAGTGAAAAATTATGCATTAAATGTCTATAAAATACGCATACTTTCGACCCTCTAGGACGCTCCGTTTAGGAGTTACGGCCAATTAAAGAAACTTTATAAAAATCGAAATTTACAGTGAAAAATTATGCATTAAATGTCTATAAATTGCGCCTACTTTCGACCCTCTAGGACGCTCCGTTTAGGAGTTACGGCCAATTAAAGAAACTTTTCAAAAATCGATTTTCAAAACCTTATTATTCCGGAACCCATCGATCGAATTTTATGAAATTTACAGTGAAAAATTATGCATTAAATGTCTATAAAATGCCCCTACTTTCGACCCTCTAGGACGCTCCGTTTAGGAGTTACGGCCAATTAAAGAAACTTTTCAAAAATCGATTTTCAAATCCTTATTATTCCGGAACCCACCGATCGAATTATATGAAATTTACAGTGAAAAATTCTGCATGAAATGTGTATAAAATACGCATACTTTCGACCCTCTAGGACGCTCCGTTTAGGAGTTACGGCCAATTAAAGAAACTTTCTAAAAATCGATTTTCAAAACCTTATTATTCCGGAACCCACCTATCGAATTATATGAAATTTACAGTGAAAAATTATGCATTAAATGTGTATAAAATACGCATACTTTCGACCCTCTAGGACGCTCCGTTTAGGAGTTACGGCCAATTAAAGAAACTTTTTAAAAATCGATTTTCAAAACCTTATTATTCCGGAACCCACCGATCGAATTATTTGAAATTTACAGTGAAAAATTCTGCATGAAATGTCTATAAAATACGCATACTTTCGACCCTCTATGACGCTCCGTTTAGGAGTTACGGCCAATTAAAGAAACTTTTCAAAAATCGATTTTCAAAACCTTATTATTCCGGAACCCACCGATCGAATTATATGAAATTTACAGTGAAAAATTATGCATTAAATGTCTATAAATTGCGCCTACTTTCGACCCTCTAGGACGCTCCGTTTAGGAGTTACGGCCAATTAAAGAAACTTTTTAAAAATCGATTTTCAAAACCTTATTATTCCGGAACCCACCGCTCGAATTATTTGAAATTTACACTGAAAAATTATGCATTTAATGTCTATAAATTGCGCCTACTTTCGACCCTCTAGGACGCTCCGTTTAGGAGTTACGGCCAATTAAAGAAACTTTTTAAAAATCGATTTTCAAAACCTTATTATTCCGGCACCCACCGATCGAATTATATGAAATTTACAGTGAAAAATTATGCACTAAATGTCTATAAAATGCCCCTACTTTCGACCCTCTAGGACGCTCCGTTTAGGAGTTACGGCCAATTAAAGAAACTTTTTAAAAATCGATTTTCAAAACCTTATTATTCCGGAACCCACCGATCGAATTATATGAAATTTACAGTGAAAAAGTATGCATTAAATGTCTATAAAATGCCCCTACTTTCGACCCTCTAGGACGCTCCGTTTAGGAGTTACGGCCAATTAAAGAAACTTTTTAAAAATCGGTGAAAAAGTATGCATTAAATGTCTATAAATTGCGCCTACTTTCGACCCTCTAGGACGCTCCGTTTAGGAGTTACGGCCAATTAAAGAAACTTTCTAAAAATCGATTTTCAAAACCTTATTATTCCGGAACCCACCGATCGAATTATATGAAATTTACAGTGAAAAATTCTGCATGAAATGTGTATAAAATACGCATACTTTCGACCCTCTAGGACGCTCCGTTTACGGTTACGGCCAATTAAAGAAACTTTCTAAAAATCGATTTTCAAAACCTTATTATTCCGGAACCCACCTATCGAATTATATGAAATTTACAGTGAAAAATTATGCATTAAATGTCTATAAATTGCGCCTACTTTCGACCCTCTAGGACGCTCCGTTTAGGAGTTACGGCCAATTAAAGAAACTTTTCAAAAATCGATTTTCAAAACCTTATTATTCCGGAACCCATCGATCGAATTTTATGAAATTTACAGTGAAAAATTATGCATTAAATGTCTATAAAATGCCCCTACTTTCGACACTATAGGACGCTCCGTTTAGGAATTACGGCCAATTAAAGAAACTTTTGAAAAATCGATTTTCAAACCCTTATTATTCCGGAACCCACCTATCGAATTATATGAAATTTACAGTGAAAAATTATGCATTAAATGTCTATAAATTGCGCCTACTTTCGACCCTCTAGGACGCTCCGTTTAGGAGTTACGGCCAATTAAAGAAACTTTTCAAATATCGATTTTCAAAACCTTATTATTCCGGAACCCATCGATCGAATTTTATGAAATTTACAGTGAAAAATTATGCATTAAATGTCTATAAAATGCCCCTACTTTCGACCCTCTAGGACGCTCCGTTTAGGAGTTACGGCCAATTAAAGAAACTTTCTAAAAATCGATTTTCAAAACCTTATTATTCCGGAACCCACCGATCGAATTATTTGAAATTTACAGTGAAAAATTCTGCATGAAATGTGTATAAAATACGCATACTTTCGACCCTCTAGGACGCTCCGTTTACGGTTACGGCCAATTAAAGAAACTTTCTAAAAATCGATTTTCAAAACCTTATTATTCCGGAACCCACCTATCGAATTATATGAAATTTACAGTGAAAAATTATGCATTAAATGTCTATAAATTGCGCCTACTTTCGACCCTCTAGGACGCTCCGTTTAGGAGTTACGGCCAATTAAAGAAACTTTTCAAAAATCGATTTTCAAAACCTTATTATTCCGGAACCCATCGATCGAATTTTATGAAATTTACAGTGAAAAATTATGCATTAAATGTCTATAAAATGCCCCTACTTTCGACACTCTAGGACGCTCCGTTTAGGAATTACGGCCAATTAAAGAAACTTTTGAAAAATCGATTTTCAAACCCTTATTATTCCGGAACCCACCTATCGAATTATATGAAATTTACAGTGAAAAATTATGCATTAAATGTCTATAAATTGCGCCTACTTTCGACCCTCTAGGACGCTCCGTTTAGGAGTTACGGCCAATTAAAGAAACTTTTCAAAAATCGATTTTCAAAACCTTATTATTCCGGAACCCATCGATCGAATTTTATGAAATTTACAGTGAAAAATTATGCATTAAATGTCTATAAAATGCCCCTACTTTCGACCCTCTAGGACGCTCCGTTTAGGAGTTACGGCCAATTAAAGAAACTTTCTAAAAATCGATTTTCAAAACCTTATTATTCCGGAACCCACCGATCGAATTATATGAAATTTACAGTGAAAAATTCTGCATGAAATGTGTATAAAATACGCATACTTTCGACCCTCTAGGACGCTCCGTTTACGGTTACGGCCAATTAAAGAAACTTTCTAAAAATCGATTTTCAAAACCTTATTATTCCGGAACCCACCTATCGAATTATATGAAATTTACAGTGAAAAATTATGCATTAAATGTCTATAAATTGCGCCTACTTTCGACCCTCTAGGACGCTCCCTTTAGGAGTTACGGCCAATTAAAGAAACTTTTCAAAAATCGATTTTCAAAACCTTATTATTCCGGAACCCATCGATCGAATTTTATGAAATTTACAGTGAAAAATTATGCATTAAATATCTATAAAATGCCCCTACTTTCGACACTCTAGGACGCTCCGTTTAGGAGTTACGGCCAATTAAAGAAACTTTTTAAAAATCGATTTTCAAAACCTTATTATTCCGGAACCCACCGATCGAATTATATGAAATTTACAGTGAAAAATTATGCATTAAATGTCTATAAAATGCCCCTACTTTCGACCCTCTAGGACGCTCCGTTTAGGAGTTACGGCCAATTAAAGAAACTTTCTAAAAATCGATTTTCAAAACCTTATTATTCCGGAACCCACCGATCGAATTTTATGAAATTTACAGTGAAAAATTATGCATTAAATGTCTATAAAATGCGCATACTTTCGACACTCTAGGACGCTCCGTTTAGGAATTACGGCCAATTAAAGAAACTTTTGAAAAATCGATTTTCAAACCCTTATTATTCCGGAACCCACCTATCGAATTATATGAAATTTACAGTGAAAAATTATGCATTAAATGTCTATAAATTGCGCCTACTTTCGACCCTCTAGGACGCTCCGTTTAGGAGTTACGGCCAATTAAAGAAACTTTTCAAAAATCGATTTTCAAAACCTTATTATTCCGGAACCCATCGATCGAATTTTATGAAATTTACAGTGAAAAATTATGCATTAAATGTCTATAAAATGCCCCTACTTTCGACCCTCTAGGACGCTCCGTTTAGGAGTTACGGCCAATTAAATAAACTTTCTAAAAATCGATTTTCAAAACCTTATTATTCCGGAACCCACCGATCGAATTATATGAAATTTACAGTGAAAAATTCTGCATGAAATGTGTATAAAATACGCATACTTTCGACCCTCTAGGACGCTCCGTTTACGGTTACGGCCAATTAAAGAAACTTTCTAAAAATCGATTTTCAAAACCTTATTATTCCGGAACCCACCTATCGAATTATATGAAATTTACAGTGAAAAATTATGCATTAAATGTCTATAAATTGCGCCTACTTTCGACCCTCTAGGACGCTCCCTTTAGGAGTTACGGCCAATTAAAGAAACTTTTCAAAAATCGATTTTCAAAACCTTATTATTCCGGAACCCATCGATCGAATTTTATGAAATTTACAGTGAAAAATTATGCATTAAATATCTATAAAATGCCCCTACATTCGACACTCTAGGACGCTCCGTTTAGGAGTTACGGCCAATTAAAGAAACTTTTTAAAAATCGATTTTCAAAACCTTATTATTCCGGAACCCACCGATCGAATTATATGAAATTTACAGTGAAAAATTATGCATTAAATGTCTATAAAATGCCCCTACTTTCGACCCTCTAGGACGCTCCGTTTACGGTTACGGCCAATTAAAGAAACTTTCTAAAAATCGATTTTCAAAACCTTATTATTCCGGAACCCACCTATCGAATTATATGAAATTTACAGTGAAAAATTATGCATTAAATGTCTATAAATTGCGCCTACTTTCGACCCTCTAGGACGCTCCCTTTAGGAGTTACGGCCAATTAAAGAAACTTTTCAAAAATCGATTTTCAAAACCTTATTATTCCGGAACCCATCGATCGAATTTTATGAAATTTACAGTGAAAAATTATGCATTAAATATCTATAAAATGCCCCTACATTCGACACTCTAGGACGCTCCGTTTAGGAGTTACGGCCAATTAAAGAAACTTTTCAAAAATCGATTTTCAAAACCTTATTATTCCGGAACCCATCGATCGAATTTTATGAAATTTACAGTGAAAAATTATGCATTAAATGTCTATAAAATGCCCCTACTTTCGACCCTCTAGGACGCTCCGTTTAGGAGTTACGGCCAATTAAAGAAACTTTTCAAAAATCGATTTTCAAATCCTTATTATTCCGGAACCCACCGATCGAATTATATGAAATTTACAGTGAAAAATTCTGCATGAAATGTGTATAAAATACGCATACTTTCGACCCTCTAGGACGCTCCGTTTAGGAGTTACGGCCAATTAAAGAAACTTTTCAAAAATCGATTTTCAAAACCTTATTATTCCGGAACCCATCGATCGAATTTTATGAAATTTACAGTGAAAAATTATGCATTAAATGTCTATAAATTGCGCCTACTTTCGACCCTCTAGGACGCTCCGTTTAGGAGTTACGGCCAATTAAAGAAACTTTTCAAAAATCGATTTTCAAAACCTTATTATTCCGGAACCCATCGATCGAATTTTATGAAATTTACAGTGAAAAATTATGCATTAAATGTCTATAAAATGCCCCTACTTTCGACCCTCTAGGACGCTCCGTTTAGGAGTTACGGCCAATTAAAGAAACTTTTCAAAAATCGATTTTCAAATCCTTATTATTCCGGAACCCACCGATCGAATTATATGAAATTTACAGTGAAAAATTCTGCATGAAATGTGTATAAAATACGCATACTTTCGACCCTCTAGGACGCTCCGTTTAGGAGTTACGGCCAATTAAAGAAACTTTTCAAAAATCGATTTTCAAAACCTTATTATTCCGGAACCCATCGATCGAATTTTATGAAATTTACAGTGAAAAATTATGCATTAAATGTCTATAAATTGCGCCTACTTTCGACCCTCTAGGACGCTCCGTTTAGGAGTTACGGCCAATTAAAGAAACTTTTCAAAAATCGATTTTCAAAACCTTATTATTCCGGAACCCATCGATCGAATTTTATGAAATTTACAGTGAAAAATTATGCATTAAATGTCTATAAAATGCCCCTACTTTCGACCCTCTAGGACGCTCCGTTTAGGAGTTACGGCCAATTAAAGAAACTTTTCAAAAATCGATTTTCAAATCCTTATTATTCCGGAACCCACCTATCGAATTATATGAAATTTACAGTGAAAAATTATGCATTAAATGTGTATAAAATACGCATACTTTCGACCCTCTAGGACGCTCCGTTTAGGAATTACGGCCAATTAAAGAAACTTTTTAAAAATCGATTTTCAAATCCTTATTATTCCGGAACCCACCGATCGAATTTATGAAATTTACAGTGAAAAATTATGCATTAAATGTCTATAAAATGCCCCTACTTTCGACCCTCTAGGACGCTCCGTTTAGGAGTTACGGCCAATTAAAGAAACTTTTCAAAAATCGATTTTCAAAACCTTATTATTCCGGAACCCACCTATCGAATTATATGAAATTTACAGTGAAAAATTATGCATTAAATGTCTATAAATTGCGCCTACTTTCGACCCTCTAGGACGCTCCGTTTAGGAGTTACGGCCAATTAAAGAAACTTTCTAAAAATCGATTTTCAAAACCTTATTATTCCGGAACCCACCGATCGAATTATTTGAAATTTACAGTGAAAAATTCTGCATGAAATGTCTATAAAATACGCATACTTTCGACCCTCTAGGACGCTCCGTTTAGGAGTTACGGCCAATTAAAGAAACTTTCTAAAAATCGATTTTCAAAACCTTATTATTCTGGAACCCACCGATCGAATTATATGAAATTTACAGTGAAAAATTATGCATTAAATGTCTATAAATTGCGCCTACTTTCGACCCTCTAGGACGCTCCGTTTAGGAGTTACGGCCAATTAAAGAAACTTTTCAAAAATCGATTTTCAAAACCTTATTATTCCGGAACCCATCGATCGAATTTTATGAAATTTACAGTGAAAAATTATGCATTAAATGTCTATAAAATGCCCCTACTTTCGACCCTCTAGGACGCTCCGTTTAGGAGTTACGGCCAATTAAAGAAACTTTTCAAAAATCGATTTTCAAATCCTTATTATTCCGGAACCCACCGATCGAATTATATGAAATTTACAGTGAAAAATTCTGCATGAAATGTGTATAAAATACGCATACTTTCGACCCTCTAGGACGCTCCGTTTAGGAGTTACGGCCAATTAAAGAAACTTTCTAAAAATCGATTTTCAAAACCTTATTATTCCGGAACCCACCTATCGAATTATATGAAATTTACAGTGAAAAATTATGCATTAAATGTGTATAAAATACGCATACTTTCGACCCTCTAGGACGCTCCGTTTAGGAGTTACGGCCAATTAAAGAAACTTTTCAAAAATCGATTTTCAAATCCTTATTATTCCGGAACCCACATATCGAATTATATGAAATTTACAGTGAAAAATTCTGCATTAAATGTCTATAAAATACGCATACTTTCGACCCTCTAGGACGCTCCGTTTAGGAATTACGGCCAATTAAAGAAACTTTTTAAAAATCGATTTTCAAATCCTTATTATTCCGGAACCCACCGATCGAATTTATGAAATTTACAGTGAAAAATTATGCATTAAATGTCTATAAAATGCCCCTACTTTCGACCCTCTAGGACGCTCCGTTTAGGAGTTACGGCCAATTAAAGAAACTTTTCAAAAATCGATTTTCAAAACCTTATTATTCCGGAACCCACCTATCGAATTATATGAAATTTACAGTGAAAAATTATGCATTAAATGTCTATAAATTGCGCCTACTTTCGACCCTCTAGGACGCTCCGTTTAGGAGTTACGGCCAATTAAAGAAACTTTTTAAAAATCGATTTTCAAAACCTTATTATTCCGGAACCCACCGATCGAATTATATGAAATTTACAGTGAAAAATTATGCATTAAATGTCTATAAAATGCCCCTACTTTCGACCCTCTAGGACGCTCCGTTTAGGAGTTACGGCCAATTAAAGAAACTTTCTAAAAATCGATTTTCAAAACCTTATTATTCCGGAACCCACAGATCGAATTTTTTGAAATTTACAGTGAAAAATTCTGCATGAAATGTCTATAAAATGCCACTACTTTCGACCCTCTAGGACGCTCCGTTTAGGAGTTACGGCCAATTAAAGAAACTTTTCAAAAATCGATTTTCAAATCCTTATTATTCCGGAACCCACATATCGAATTATATGAAATTTACAGTGAAAAATTCTGCATTAAATGTCTATAAAATACGCATACTTTCGACCCTCTAGGACGCTCCGTTTAGGAATTACGGCCAATTAAAGAAACTTTTTAAAAATCGATTTTCAAATCCTTATTATTCCGGAACCCACCGATCGAATTTATGAAATTTACAGTGAAAAATTATGCATTAAATGTCTATAAAATGCCCCTACTTTCGACCCTCTAGGACGCTCCGTTTAGGAGTTACGGCCAATTAAAGAAACTTTTCAAAAATCGATTTTCAAAACCTTATTATTCCGGAACCCACCTATCGAATTATATGAAATTTACAGTGAAAAATTATGCATTAAATGTCTATAAATTGCGCCTACTTTCGACCCTCTAGGACGCTCCGTTTAGGAGTTACGGCCAATTAAAGAAACTTTTTAAAAATCGATTTTCAAAACCTTATTATTCCGGAACCCACCGATCGAATTATATGAAATTTACAGTGAAAAATTATGCATTAAATGTCTATAAAATGCCCCTACTTTCGACCCTCTAGGACGCTCCGTTTAGGAGTTACGGCCAATTAAAGAAACTTTCTAAAAATCGATTTTCAAAACCTTATTATTCCGGAACCCACAGATCGAATTTTTTGAAATTTACAGTGAAAAATTCTGCATGAAATGTCTATAAAATGCCACTACTTTCGACCCTCTAGGACGCTCCGTTTAGGAGTTACGGCCAATTAAAGATACTTTTCAAAAATCGATTTTCAAATCCTTATTATTCCGGAACCCACCGATCGAATTATATGAAATTTACAGTGAAAAATTATGCATTAAATGTCTATAAATTGCGCCTACTTTCGACCCTCTAGGACGCTCCGTTTAGGAGTTACGGCCAATTAAAGAAACTTTTCAAAAATCGATTTTCAAAACCTTATTATTCCGGAACCCATCGATCGAATTTTATGAAATTTACAGTGAAAAATTATGCATTAAATGTCTATAAAATGCCCCTACTTTCGACCCTCTAGGACGCTCCGTTTAGGAGTTACGGCCAATTAAAGAAACTTTTCAAAAATCGATTTTCAAATCCTTATTATTCCGGAACCCACCGATCGAATTATATGAAATTTACAGTGAAAAATTATGCATTAAATGTCTATAAAATACGCATACTTTCGACCCTCTAGGACGCTCCGTTTAGGAGTTACGGCCAATTAAAGAAACTTTCTAAAAATCGATTTTCAAAACCTTATTATTCCGGAACCCACCGATCGAATTATATGAAATTTACAGTGAAAAATTCTGCATGAAATGTGTATAAAATACGCATACTTTCGACCCTCTAGGACGCTCCGTTTAGGAGTTACGGCCAATTAAAGAAACTTTCTAAAAATCGATTTTCAAAACCTTATTATTCCGGAACCCACCTATCGAATTATATGAAATTTACAGTGAAAAATTATGCATTAAATGTCTATAAATTGCGCCTACTTTCGACCCTCTAGGACGCTCCGTTTAGGAGTTACGGCCAATTAAAGAAACTTTTCAAAAATCGATTTTCAAAACCTTATTATTCCGGAACCCATCGATCGAATTTTATGAAATTTACAGTGAAAAATTATGCATTAAATGTCTATAAAATGCCCCTACTTTCGACCCTCTAGGACGCTCCGTTTAGGAGTTACGGCCAATTAAAGAAACTTTTCAAAAATCGATTTTCAAAACCTTATTATTCCGGAACCCACCGATCGAAATATATGAAATTTACAGTGAAAAATTATGCATTAAATGTCTATAAAATACGCATACTTTCGACCCTCTAGGACGCTCCGTTTAGGAGTTACGGCCAATTAAAGAAACTTTCTAAAAATCGATTTTCAAAACCTTATTATTCCGGAACCCACCGATCGAATTATATGAAATTTACAGTGAAAAATTCTGCATGAAATGTGTATAAAATACGCATACTTTCGACCCTCTAGGACGCTCCGTTTAGGAGTTACGGCCAATTAAAGAAACTTTCTAAAAATCGATTTTCAAAACCTTATTATTCCGGAACCCACCGATCGAATTATATGAAATTTACAGTGAAAAATTCTGCATGAAATGTGTATAAAATACGCATACTTTTGACCCTCTAGGACGCTCCGTTTAGGAGTTACGGCCAATTAAAGAAACTTTCTAAAAATCGATTTTCAAAACCTTATTATTCCGGAACCCACCGATCGAATTATATGAAATTTACAGTGAAAAATTCTGCATGAAATGTGTATAAAATACGCATACTTTCGACCCTCTAGGACGCTCCGTTTAGGAGTTACGGCCAATTAAAGAAACTTTCTAAAAATCGATTTTCAAAACCTTATTATTCCGGAACCCACCGATCGAATTATATGAAATTTACAGTGAAAAATTATGCATGAAATGTGTATAAAATACGCATACTTTCGACCCTCTAGGACGCCATCGATCGAATTTTATGAAATTTACAGTGAAAAATTATGCATTAAATGTCTATAAAATGCCCCTACTTTCGACCCTCTAGGACGCTCCGTTTAGGAGTTACGGCCAATTAAAGAAACTTTTCAAAAATCGATTTTCAAAACCTTATTATTCCGGAACCCACCGATCGAAATATATGAAATTTACAGTGAAAAATTATGCATTAAATGTCTATAAAATACGCATACTTTCGACCCTCTAGGACGCTCCGTTTAGGAGTTACGGCCAATTAAAGAAACTTTCTAAAAATCGATTTTCAAAACCTTATTATTCCGGAACCCACCGATCGAATTATATGAAATTTACAGTGAAAAATTCTGCATGAAATGTGTATAAAATACGCATACTTTCGACCCTCTAGGACGCTCCGTTTAGGAGTTACGGCCAATTAAAGAAACTTTCTAAAAATCGATTTTCAAAACCTTATTATTCCGGAACCCACCGATCGAATTATATGAAATTTACAGTGAAAAATTCTGCATGAAATGTGTATAAAATACGCATACTTTTGACCCTCTAGGACGCTCCGTTTAGGAGTTACGGCCAATTAAAGAAACTTTCTAAAAATCGATTTTCAAAACCTTATTATTCCGGAACCCACCGATCGAATTATATGAAATTTACAGTGAAAAATTCTGCATGAAATGTGTATAAAATACGCATACTTTCGACCCTCTAGGACGCTCCGTTTAGGAGTTACGGCCAATTAAAGAAACTTTCTAAAAATCGATTTTCAAAACCTTATTATTCCGGAACCCACCGATCGAATTATATGAAATTTACAGTGAAAAATTATGCATGAAATGTGTATAAAATACGCATACTTTCGACCCTCTAGGACGCTCCGTTTAGGAGTTACGGCCAATTAAAGAAACTTTCTAAAAATCGATTTTCAAAACCTTATTATTCCGGAACCCACCTATCGAATTATATGAAATTTACAGTGAAAAATTATGCATTAAATGTCTATAAATTGCGCCTACTTTCGACCCTCTAGGACGCTCCGTTTAGGAGTTACGGCCAATTAAAGAAACTTTTCAAAAATCGATTTTCAAAACCTTATTATTCCGGAACCCATCGATCGAATTTTATGAAATTTACAGTGAAAAATTATGCATTAAATGTCTATAAAATGCCCCTACTTTCGACCCTCTAGGACGCTCCGTTTAGGAGTTACGGCCAATTAAAGAAACTTTTCAAAAATCGATTTTCAAAACCTTATTATTCCGGAACCCACCGATCGAATTATATGAAATTTACAGTGAAAAATTATGCATTAAATGTCTATAAAATACGCATACTTTCGACCCTCTAGGACGCTCCGTTTAGGAGTTACGGCCAATTAAAGAAACTTTCTAAAAATCGATTTTCAAAACCTTATTATTCCGGAACCCACCGATCGAATTATATGAAATTTACAGTGAAAAATTCTGCATGAAATGTGTATAAAATACGCATACTTTCGACCCTCTAATACGCTCCGTTTAGGAGTTACGGCCAATTAAAGAAACTTTCTAAAAATCGATTTTCAAAACCTTATTATTCCGGAACCCATCGATCGAATTATATGAAATTTACAGTGAAAAATTATGCATTAAATGTCTATAAAATGCCCCTACTTTCGACCCTCTAGGACGCTCCGTTTAGGAGTTACGGCCAATTAAAGAAACTTTCTAAAAATCGATTTTCAAAACCTTATTATTCCGGAACCCACCGATCGAATTATATGAAATTTACAGTGAAAAATTATGCATTAAATGTCTATAAAATACGCATACTTTCGACCCTCTAGGACGCTCCGTTTAGGAGTTACGGCCAATTAAAGAAACTTTCTAAAAATCGATTTTCAAAACCTTATTATTCCGGAACCCACCTATCGAATTATATGAAATTTACAGTGAAAAATTATGCATTAAATGTCTATAAATTGCGCCTACTTTCGACCCTCTAGGACGCTCCGTTTAGGAGTTACGGCCAATTAAAGAAACTTTTCAAAAATCGATTTTCAAAACCTTATTATTCCGGAACCCATCGATCGAATTTTATGAAATTTACAGTGAAAAATTATGCATTAAATGTCTATAAAATGCCCCTACTTTCGACCCTCTAGGACGCTCCGTTTAGGAGTTACGGCCAATTAAAGAAACTTTTCAAAAATCGATTTTCAAAACCTTATTATTCCGGAACCCACCGATCGAATTATATGAAATTTACAGTGAAAAATTATGCATTAAATGTCTATAAAATACGCATACTTTCGACCCTCTAGGACGCTCCGTTTAGGAGTTACGGCCAATTAAAGAAACTTTCTAAAAATCGATTTTCAAAACCTTATTATTCCGGAACCCACCGATCGAATTATATGAAATTTACAGTGAAAAATTCTGCATGAAATGTGTATAAAATACGCATACTTTCGACCCTCTAGGACGCTCCGTTTAGGAGTTACGGCCAATTAAAGAAACTTTCTAAAAATCGATTTTCAAAACCTTATTATTCCGGAACCCACCTATCGAATTATATGAAATTTACAGTGAAAAATTATGCATTAAATGTCTATAAATTGCGCCTACTTTCGACCCTCTAGGACGCTCCGTTTAGGAGTTACGGCCAATTAAAGAAACTTTTCAAAAATCGATTTTCAAAACCTTATTATTCCGGACCCCATCGATCGAATTTTATGAAATTTACAGTGAAAAATTATGCATTAAATGTCTATAAAATGCCCCTACTTTCGACCCTCTAGGACGCTCCGTTTAGGAGTTACGGCCAATTAAAGAAACTTTCTAAAAATCGATTTTCAAAACCTTATTATTCCGGAACCCACCGATCGAATTATATGAAATTTACAGTGAAAAATTCTGCATGAAATGTGTATAAAATACGCATACTTTTGACCCTCTAGGACGCTCCGTTTAGGAGTTACGGCCAATTAAAGAAACTTTCTAAAAATCGATTTTCAAAACCTTATTATTCCGGAACCCACCTATCGAATTATATGAAATTTACAGTGAAAAATTATGCATTAAATGTCTATAAATTGCGCCTACTTTCGACCCTCTAGGACGCTCCGTTTAGGAGTTACGGCCAATTAAAGAAACTTTTCAAAAATCGATTTTCAAAACCTTATTATTCCGGAACCCATCGATCGAATTTTATGAAATTTACAGTGAAAAATTATGCATTAAATGTCTATAAAATGCCCCTACTTTCGACCCTCTAGGACGCTCCGTTTAGGAGTTACGGCCAATTAAAGAAACTTTCTAAAAATCGATTTTCAAAACCTTATTATTCCGGAACCCACCGATCGAATTATATGAAATTTACAGTGAAAAATTCTGCATTAAATGTCTATAAAATGCCCCTACTTTCGACCCTCTAGGACGCTCCGTTTACGGTTACGGCCAATTAAAGAAACTTTCTAAAAATCGATTTTCAAAACCTTATTATTCCGGAACCCACCTATCGAATTATATGAAATTTACAGTGAAAAATTATGCATTAAATGTTACGGCCAATTAAAGAAACTTTTCAAAAATCGATTTTCAAAACCTTATTATTCCGGAACCCACCTATCGAATTATATGAAATTTACAGTGAAAAATTATGCATTAAATGTCTATAAAATGCCCCTACTTTCGACACTCTAGGACGCTCCGTTTAGGAATTACGGCCAATTAAAGAAACTTTTTAAAAATCGATTTTCAAAACCTTATTATTCCGGAACCCACCTATCGAATTATATGAAATTTACAGTGAAAAATTGTGCATTAAATGTCTATAAAATGCCCTTACTTTCGACACTCTAGGACGCTCCGTTTAGGAGTTACGGCCAATTAAAGAAACTTTTCAAAAATCGATTTTCAAAACCTTATTATTCCGGAACCCACCTATCGAATTATATGAAATTTACAGTGAAAAATTCTGCATTAAATGTCTATAAAATACGCATACTTTCGACCCTCTAGGACGCTCCGTTTAGGAGTTACGGCCAATTAAAGAAACTTTTTAAAAATCGATTTTCAAATCCTTATTATTCCGGAACCCACATATCGAATTATATGAAATTTACAGTGAAAAATTCTGCATTAAATGTCTATAAAATACGCATACTTTAGGAGTTACGGCCAATTAAAGAAACTTTTTAAAAATCGATTTTCAAATCCTTATTATTCCGGAACCCACATATCGAATTATATGAAATTTACAGTGAAAAATTCTGCATTAAATGTCTATAAAATACGCATACTTTCGACCCTCTAGGACGCTCCGTTTAGGAATTACGGCCAATTAAAGAAACTTTTTAAAAATCGATTTTCAAATCCTTAATATTCCGGAACCCACCGATCGAATTATATGAAATTTACAGTGAAAAATTATGCATTAAATGTCTATAAAATGCCCCTACTTTCGACCCTCTAGGACGCTCCGTTTAGGAGTTACGGCCAATTAAAGAAACTTTTCAAAAATCGATTTTCAAAACCTTATTATTCCGGAACCCATCGATCGAATTTTATGAAATTTACAGTGAAAAATTATGCATTAAATGTCTATAAAATGCCCCTACTTTCGACCCTCTAGGACGCTCCGTTTAGGAGTTACGGCCAATTAAAGAAACTTTCTAAAAATCGATTTTCAAAACCTTATTATTCCGGAACCCACCGATCGAATTATATGAAATTTACAGTGAAAAATTCTGCATTAAATGTTACGGCCAATTAAAGAAACTTTTCAAAAATCGATTTTCAAAACCTTATTATTCCGGAACCCACCTATCGAATTATATGAAATTTACAGTGAAAAATTATGCATTAAATGTCTATAAAATGCCCCTACTTTCGACACTCTAGGACGCTCCGTTTAGGAATTACGGCCAATTAAAGAAACTTTTTAAAAATCGATTTTCAAAACCTTATTATTCCGGAACCCACCTATCGAATTATATGAAATTTACAGTGAAAAATTATGCATTAAATGTCTATAAAATGCCCCTACTTTCGACACTCTAGGACGCTCCGTTTAGGAATTACGGCCAATTAAAGAAACTTTTTAAAAATCGATTTTCAAAACCTTATTATTCCGGAACCCACCTATCGAATTATATGAAATTTACAGTGAAAAATTCTGCATTAAATGTCTATAAATTGCGCCTACTTTCGACCCTCTAGGACGCTCCGTTTAGGAGTTACGGCCAATTAAAGAAACTTTTCAAAAATCGATTTTCAAAACCTTATTATTCCGGAACCCACCTATCGAATTATATGAAATTTACAGTGAAAAATTCTGCATTAAATGTCTATAAAATACGCATACTTTCGACCCTCTAGGACGCTCCGTTTAGGAGTTACGGCCAATTAAAGAAACTTTTTAAAAATCGATTTTCAAATCCTTATTATTCCGGAACCCACATATCGAATTATATGAAATTTACAGTGAAAAATTCTGCATTAAATGTCTATAAAATACGCATACTTTAGGAGTTACGGCCAATTAAAGAAACTTTTTAAAAATCGATTTTCAAATCCTTATTATTCCGGAACCCACATATCGAATTATATGAAATTTACAGTGAAAAATTCTGCATTAAATGTCTATAAAATACGCATACTTTCGACCCTCTAGGACGCTCCGTTTAGGAATTACGACCAATTAAAGAAACTTTTTAAAAATCGATTTTCAAATCCTTAATATTCCGGAACCCACCGATCGAATTATATGAAATTTACAGTGAAAAATTATGCATTAAATGTCTATAAAATGCCCCTACTTTCGACCCTCTAGGACGCTCCGTTTAGGAGTTACGGCCAATTAAAGAAACTTTTCAAAAATCGATTTTCAAAACCTTATTATTCCGGAACCCATCGATCGAATTTTATGAAATTTACAGTGAAAAATTATGCATTAAATGTCTATAAAATGCCCCTACTTTCGACCCTCTAGGACGCTCCGTTTAGGAGTTACGGCCAATTAAAGAAACTTTCTAAAAATCGATTTTCAAAACCTTATTATTCCGGAACCCACCGATCGAATTATATGAAATTTACAGTGAAAAATTCTGCATGAAATGTGTATAAAATACGCATACTTTCGACCCTCTAGGACGCTCCGTTTACGGTTACGGCCAATTAAAGAAACTTTCTAAAAATCGATTTTCAAAACCTTATTATTCCGGAACCCACCTATCGAATTATATGAAATTTACAGTGAAAAATTATGCATTAAATGTTACGGCCAATTAAAGAAACTTTTCAAAAATCGATTTTCAAAACCTTATTATTCCGGAACCCACCTATCGAATTATATGAAATTTACAGTGAAAAATTATGCATTAAATGTCTATAAAATGCCCCTACTTTCGACACTCTAGGACGCTCCGTTTAGGAATTACGGCCAATTAAAGAAACTTTTTAAAAATCGATTTTCAAAACCTTATTATTCCGGAACCCACCTATCGAATTATATGAAATTTACAGTGAAAAATTCTGCATTAAATGTCTATAAAATACGCATACTTTCGACCCTCTAGGACGCTCCGTTTAGGAGTTACGGCCAATTAAAGAAACTTTTTAAAAATCGATTTTCAAATCCTTATTATTCCGGAACCCACATATCGAATTATATGAAATTTACAGTGAAAAATTCTGCATTAAATGTCTATAAAATACGCATACTTTAGGAGTTACGGCCAATTAAAGAAACTTTTTAAAAATCGATTTTCAAATCCTTATTATTCCGGAACCCACATATCGAATTATATGAAATTTACAGTGAAAAATTCTGCATTAAATGTCTATAAAATACGCATACTTTCGACCCTCTAGGACGCTCCGTTTAGGAATTACGGCCAATTAAAGAAACGTTTTAAAAATCGATTTTCAAATCCTTATTATTCCGGAACCCACCGATCGAATTATATGAAATTTACAGTGAAAAATTATGCATTAAATGTCTATAAAATGCCCCTACTTTCGACCCTCTAGGACGCTCCGTTTAGGAGTTACGGCCAATTAAAGAAACTTTCTAAAAATCGATTTTCAAATCCTTATTATTCCGGAACCCACATATCGAATTATATGAAATTTACAGTGAAAAATTCTGCATTAAATGTCTATAAAATACGCAAACTTTCGACCCTCTAGGACGCTCCGTTTAGGAGTTACGGCCAATTAAAGAAACTTTCTAAAAATCGATTTTCAAAACCTTATTATTCCGGAACCCACCGATCGAATTATATGAAATTTACAGTGAAAAATTATGCATTAAATGTCTATAAAATGCCCCTACTTTCGACCCTCTAGGACGCTCCGTTTAGGAGTTACGGCCAATTAAAGAAACTTTTTAAAAATCGATTTTCAAATCCTTATTATTCCGGAACCCACATATCGAATTATATGAAATTTACAGTGAAAAATTCTGCATTAAATGTCTATAAAATACGCATACTTTCGACCCTCTAGGACGCTCCGTTTAGGAGTTACGGCCAATTAAAGAAACTTTCTAAAAATCGATTTTCAAAACCTTATTATTCCGGAACGCACCTATCGAATTATATGAAATTTACAGTGAAAAATTCTGCATTAAATGTCTATAAAATGCCCCTACTTTCGACCCTCTAGGACGCTCCGTTTAGGAATTACGGCCAATTAAAGAAACTTTTTAAAAATCGATTTTCAAAACCTTATTATTCCGGAACCCACCGATCGAATTATATGAAATTTACATCGAATTATATGAAATTTACAGTGAAAAATTATGCATTAAATGTGTATAAAATACGCATACTTTTGACCCTCTAGGACGCTCCGTTTAGGAGTTACGGCCAATTAAAGAAACTTTCTAAAAATCGATTTTCAAAACCTTATTATTCCGGAACCCACCTATCGAATTATATGAAATTTACAGTGAAAAATTATGCATTAAATGTCTATAAAATACGCATACTTTCGACCCTCTAGGACGCTCCGTTTAGGAGTTACGGCCAATTAAAGAAACTTTCTAAAAATCGATTTTCAAAACCTTATTATTCCGGAACCCACCGATCGAATTATATGAAATTTACAGTGAAAAATTATGCATTAAATGTCTATAAAATACGCATACTTTCGACCCTCTAGGACGCTCCGTTTAGGAGTTACGGCCAATTAAAGAAACTTTCTAAAAATCGATTTTCAAAACCTTATTATTCCGGAACCCACCTATCGAATTATATGAAATTTACAGTGAAAAATTATGCATTAAATGTCTATAAATTGCGCCTACTTTCGACCCTCTAGGACGCTCCGTTTAGGAGTTACGGCCAATTAAAGAAACTTTTCAAAAATCGATTTTCAAAACCTTATTATTCCGGAACCCATCGATCGAATTTTATGAAATTTACAGTGAAAAATTATGCATTAAATGTCTATAAAATGCCCCTACTTTCGACCCTCTAGGACGCTCCGTTTAGGAGTTACGGCCAATTAAAGAAACTTTTCAAAAATCGATTTTCAAAACCTTATTATTCCGGAACCCACCGATCGAATTATATGAAATTTACAGTGAAAAATTATGCATGAAATGTGTATAAAATACGCATACTTTCGACCCTCTAGGACGCTCCGTTTAGGAGTTACGGCCAATTAAAGAAACTTTCTAAAAATCGATTTTCAAAACCTTATTATTCCGGAACCCACCTATCGAATTATATGAAATTTACAGTGAAAAATTATGCATTAAATGTCTATAAATTGCGCCTACTTTCGACCCTCTAGGACGCTCCGTTTAGGAGTTACGGCCAATTAAAGAAACTTTTCAAAAATCGATTTTCAAAACCTTATTATTCCGGAACCCATCGATCGAATTTTATGAAATTTACAGTGAAAAATTATGCATTAAATGTCTATAAAATGCCCCTACTTTCGACCCTCTAGGACGCTCCGTTTAGGAGTTACGGCCAATTAAAGAAACTTTTCAAAAATCGATTTTCAAAACCTTATTATTCCGGAACCCACCGATCGAATTATATGAAATTTACAGTGAAAAATTATGCATTAAATGTCTATAAATTGCGCCTACTTTCGACCCTCTAGGACGCTCCGTTTAGGAGTTACGGCCAATTAAAGAAACTTTTCAAAAATCGATTTTCAAAACCTTATTATTCCGGAACCCACCGATCGAATTATATGAAATTTACAGTGAAAAATTCTGCATTAAATGTCTATAAAATACGCAAACTTTCGACCCTCTAGGACGCTCCGTTTAGGAGTTACGGCCAATTAAAGAAACTTTCTAAAAATCGATTTTCAAAACCTTATTATTCCGGAACCCACCGATCGAATTATATGAAATTTACAGTGAAAAATTATGCATTAAATGTCTATAAAATGCCCCTACTTTCGACCCTCTAGGACGCTCCGTTTAGGAGTTACGGCCAATTAAAGAAACTTTTTAAAAATCGATTTTCAAATCCTTATTATTCCGGAACCCACATATCGAATTATATGAAATTTACAGTGAAAAATTCTGCATTAAATGTCTATAAAATACGCATACTTTCGACCCTCTAGGACGCTCCGTTTAGGAGTTACGGCCAATTAAAGAAACTTTCTAAAAATCGATTTTCAAAACCTTATTATTCCGGAACGCACCTATCGAATTATATGAAATTTACAGTGAAAAATTCTGCATTAAATGTCTATAAAATGCCCCTACTTTCGACCCTCTAGGACGCTCCGTTTAGGAATTACGGCCAATTAAAGAAACTTTTTAAAAATCGATTTTCAAAACCTTATTATTCCGGAACCCACCGATCGAATTATATGAAATTTACATCGAATTATATGAAATTTACAGTGAAAAATTATGCATTAAATGTGTATAAAATACGCATACTTTTGACCCTCTAGGACGCTCCGTTTAGGAGTTACGGCCAATTAAAGAAACTTTCTAAAAATCGATTTTCAAAACCTTATTATTCCGGAACCCACCTATCGAATTATATGAAATTTACAGTGAAAAATTATGCATTAAATGTCTATAAATTGCGCCTACTTTCGACCCTCTAGGACGCTCCGTTTAGGAGTTACGGCCAATTAAAGAAACTTTCTAAAAATCGATTTTCAAAACCTTATTATTCCGGAACCCACCGATCGAATTATATGAAATTTACAGTGAAAAATTATGCATTAAATGTCTATAAAATGCCCCTACTTTCGACCCTCTAGGACGCTCCGTTTAGGAGTTACGGCCAATTAAAGAAACTTTTCAAAAATCGATTTTCAAAACCTTATTATTCCGGAACCCACCGATCGAATTATATGAAATTTACAGTGAAAAATTATGCATGAAATGTGTATAAAATACGCATACTTTCGACCCTCTAGGACGCTCCGTTTAGGAGTTACGGCCAATTAAAGAAACTTTCTAAAAATCGATTTTCAAAACCTTATTATTCCGGAACCCACCTATCGAATTATATGAAATTTACAGTGAAAAATTATGCATTAAATGTCTATAAATTGCGCCTACTTTCGACCCTCTAGGACGCTCCGTTTAGGAGTTACGGCCAATTAAAGAAACTTTTCAAAAATCGATTTTCAAAACCTTATTATTCCGGAACCCATCGATCGAATTTTATGAAATTTACAGTGAAAAATTATGCATTAAATGTCTATAAAATGCCCCTACTTTCGACCCTCTAGGACGCTCCGTTTAGGAGTTACGGCCAATTAAAGAAACTTTTCAAAAATCGATTTTCAAAACCTTATTATTCCGGAACCCACCGATCGAATTATATGAAATTTACAGTGAAAAATTATGCATTAAATGTCTATAAAATACGCATACTTTCGACCCTCTAGGACGCTCCGTTTAGGAGTTACGGCCAATTAAAGAAACTTTCTAAAAATCGATTTTCAAAACCTTATTATTCCGGAACCCACCGATCGAATTATATGAAATTTACAGTGAAAAATTCTGCATGAAATGTGTATAAAATACGCATACTTTCGACCCTCTAGGACGCTCCGTTTAGGAGTTACGGCCAATTAAAGAAACTTTCTAAAAATCGATTTTCAAAACCTTATTATTCCGGAACCCACCTATCGAATTATATGAAATTTACAGTGAAAAATTATGCATTAAATGTCTATAAATTGCGCCTACTTTCGACCCTCTAGGACGCTCCGTTTAGGAGTTACGGCCAATTAAAGAAACTTTTCAAAAATCGATTTTCAAAACCTTATTATTCCGGAACCCATCGATCGAATTTTATGAAATTTACAGTGAAAAATTATGCATTAAATGTCTATAAAATGCCCCTACTTTCGACCCTCTAGGACGCTCCGTTTAGGAGTTACGGCCAATTAAAGAAACTTTCTAAAAATCGATTTTCAAAACCTTATTATTCCGGAACCCACCGATCGAATTATATGAAATTTACAGTGAAAAATTCTGCATGAAATGTGTATAAAATACGCATACTTTCGACCCTCTAGGACGCTCCGTTTACGGTTACGGCCAATTAAAGAAACTTTCTAAAAATCGATTTTCAAAACCTTATTATTCCGGAACCCACCTATCGAATTATATGAAATTTACAGTGAAAAATTATGCATTAAATGTTACGGCCAATTAAAGAAACTTTTCAAAAATCGATTTTCAAAACCTTATTATTCCGGAACCCACCTATCGAATTATATGAAATTTACAGTGAAAAATTATGCATTAAATGTCTATAAAATGCCCCTACTTTCGACACTCTAGGACGCTCCGTTTAGGAATTACGGCCAATTAAAGAAACTTTTTAAAAATCGATTTTCAAAACCTTATTATTCCGGAACCCACCTATCGAATTATATGAAATTTACAGTGAAAAATTATGCATTAAATGTCTATAAAATGCCCCTACTTTCGACACTCTAGGACGCTCCGTTTAGGAATTACGGCCAATTAAAGAAACTTTTTAAAAATCGATTTTCAAAACCTTATTATTCCGGAACCCACCTATCGAATTATATGAAATTTACAGTGAAAAATTCTGCATTAAATGTCTATAAATTGCGCCTACTTTCGACCCTCTAGGACGCTCCGTTTAGGAGTTACGGCCAATTAAAGAAACTTTTCAAAAATCGATTTTCAAAACCTTATTATTCCGGAACCCACCTATCGAATTATATGAAATTTACAGTGAAAAATTCTGCATTAAATGTCTATAAAATACGCATACTTTCGACCCTCTAGGACGCTCCGTTTAGGAGTTACGGCCAATTAAAGAAACTTTTTAAAAATCGATTTTCAAATCCTTATTATTCCGGAACCCACATATCGAATTATATGAAATTTACAGTGAAAAATTCTGCATTAAATGTCTATAAAATACGCATACTTTAGGAGTTACGGCCAATTAAAGAAACTTTTTAAAAATCGATTTTCAAATCCTTATTATTCCGGAACCCACATATCGAATTATATGAAATTTACAGTGAAAAATTCTGCATTAAATGTCTATAAAATACGCATACTTTCGACCCTCTAGGACGCTCCGTTTAGGAATTACGGCCAATTAAAGAAACTTTTTAAAAATCGATTTTCAAATCCTTAATATTCCGGAACCCACCGATCGAATTATATGAAATTTACAGTGAAAAATTATGCATTAAATGTCTATAAAATGCCCCTACTTTCGACCCTCTAGGACGCTCCGTTTAGGAGTTACGGCCAATTAAAGAAACTTTTCAAAAATCGATTTTCAAAACCTTATTATTCCGGAACCCATCGATCGAATTTTATGAAATTTACAGTGAAAAATTATGCATTAAATGTCTATAAAATGCCCCTACTTTCGACCCTCTAGGACGCTCCGTTTAGGAGTTACGGCCAATTAAAGAAACTTTCTAAAAATCGATTTTCAAAACCTTATTATTCCGGAACCCACCGATCGAATTATATGAAATTTACAGTGAAAAATTCTGCATGAAATGTGTATAAAATACGCATACTTTCGACCCTCTAGGACGCTCCGTTTACGGTTACGGCCAATTAAAGAAACTTTCTAAAAATCGATTTTCAAAACCTTATTATTCCGGAACCCACCTATCGAATTATATGAAATTTACAGTGAAAAATTATGCATTAAATGTTACGGCCAATTAAAGAAACTTTTCAAAAATCGATTTTCAAAACCTTATTATTCCGGAACCCACCTATCGAATTATATGAAATTTACAGTGAAAAATTATGCATTAAATGTCTATAAAATGCCCCTACTTTCGACACTCTAGGACGCTCCGTTTAGGAATTACGGCCAATTAAAGAAACTTTTTAAAAATCGATTTTCAAAACCTTATTATTCCGGAACCCACCTATCGAATTATATGAAATTTACAGTGAAAAATTCTGCATGAAATGTGTATAAAATACGCATACTTTCGACCCTCTAGGACGCTCCGTTTACGGTTACGGCCAATTAAAGAAACTTTCTAAAAATCGATTTTCAAAACCTTATTATTCCGGAACCCACCTATCGAATTATATGAAATTTACAGTGAAAAATTATGCATTAAATGTTACGGCCAATTAAAGAAACTTTTCAAAAATCGATTTTCAAAACCTTATTATTCCGGAACCCACCTATCGAATTATATGAAATTTACAGTGAAAAATTATGCATTAAATGTCTATAAAATGCCCCTACTTTCGACACTCTAGGACGCTCCGTTTAGGAATTACGGCCAATTAAAGAAACTTTTTAAAAATCGATTTTCAAAACCTTATTATTCCGGAACCCACCTATCGAATTATATGAAATTTACAGTGAAAAATTATGCATTAAATGTCTATAAAATGCCCCTACTTTCGACACTCTAGGACGCTCCGTTTAGGAATTACGGCCAATTAAAGAAACTTTTTAAAAATCGATTTTCAAAACCTTATTATTCCGGAACCCACCTATCGAATTATATGAAATTTACAGTGAAAAATTCTGCATTAAATGTCTATAAAATACGCATACTTTCGACCCTCTAGGACGCTCCGTTTACGGTTACGGCCAATTAAAGAAACTTTCTAAAAATCGATTTTCAAAACCTTATTATTCCGGAACCCACCTATCGAATTATATGAAATTTACAGTGAAAAATTATGCATTAAATGTTACGGCCAATTAAAGAAACTTTTCAAAAATCGATTTTCAAAACCTTATTATTCCGGAACCCACCTATCGAATTATATGAAATTTACAGTGAAAAATTATGCATTAAATGTCTATAAAATGCCCCTACTTTCGACACTCTAGGACGCTCCGTTTAGGAATTACGGCCAATTAAAGAAACTTTTTAAAAATCGATTTTCAAAACCTTATTATTCCGGAACCCACCTATCGAATTATATGAAATTTACAGTGAAAAATTATGCATTAAATGTCTATAAAATGCCCCTACTTTCGACACTCTAGGACGCTCCGTTTAGGAATTACGGCCAATTAAAGAAACTTTTTAAAAATCGATTTTCAAAACCTTATTATTCCGGAACCCACCTATCGAATTATATGAAATTTACAGTGAAAAATTCTGCATTAAATGTCTATAAATTGCGCCTACTTTCGACCCTCTAGGACGCTCCGTTTAGGAGTTACGGCCAATTAAAGAAACTTTTCAAAAATCGATTTTCAAAACCTTATTATTCCGGAACCCACCTATCGAATTATATGAAATTTACAGTGAAAAATTCTGCATTAAATGTCTATAAAATACGCATACTTTCGACCCTCTAGGACGCTCCGTTTAGGAGTTACGGCCAATTAAAGAAACTTTTTAAAAATCGATTTTCAAATCCTTATTATTCCGGAACCCACATATCGAATTATATGAAATTTACAGTGAAAAATTCTGCATTAAATGTCTATAAAATACGCATACTTTAGGAGTTACGGCCAATTAAAGAAACTTTTTAAAAATCGATTTTCAAATCCTTATTATTCCGGAACCCACATATCGAATTATATGAAATTTACAGTGAAAAATTCTGCATTAAATGTCTATAAAATACGCATACTTTCGACCCTCTAGGACGCTCCGTTTAGGAATTACGGCCAATTAAAGAAACTTTTTAAAAATCGATTTTCAAATCCTTAATATTCCGGAACCCACCGATCGAATTATATGAAATTTACAGTGAAAAATTATGCATTAAATGTCTATAAAATGCCCCTACTTTCGACCCTCTAGGACGCTCCGTTTAGGAGTTACGGCCAATTAAAGAAACTTTTCAAAAATCGATTTTCAAAACCTTATTATTCCGGAACCCATCGATCGAATTTTATGAAATTTACAGTGAAAAATTATGCATTAAATGTCTATAAAATGCCCCTACTTTCGACCCTCTAGGACGCTCCGTTTAGGAGTTACGGCCAATTAAAGAAACTTTCTAAAAATCGATTTTCAAAACCTTATTATTCCGGAACCCACCGATCGAATTATATGAAATTTAGAGTGAAAAATTCTGCATGAAATGTGTATAAAATACGCATACTTTCGACCCTCTAGGACGCTCCGTTTAGGAGTTACGGCCAATTAAAGAAACTTTCTAAAAATCGATTTTCAAAACCTTATTATTCCGGAACCCACCGATCGAATTATATGAAATTTAGAGTGAAAAATTCTGCATGAAATGTGTATAAAATACGCATACTTTCGACCCTCTAGGACGCTCCGTTTAGGAGTTACGGCCAATTAAAGAAACTTTCTAAAAATCGATTTTCAAAACCTTATTATTCCGGAACCCACCGATCGAATTATATGAAATTTACAGTGAAAAATTCTGCATGAAATGTGTATAAAATACGCATACTTTCGACCCTCTAGGACGCTCCGTTTAGGAGTTACGGCCAATTAAAGAAACTTTCTAAAAATCGATTTTCAAAACCTTATTATTCCGGAACCCACCTATCGAATTATATGAAATTTACAGTGAAAAATTATGCATTAAATGTCTATAAATTGCGCCTACTTTCGACCCTCTAGGACGCTCCGTTTAGGAGTTACGGCCAATTAAAGAAACTTTTCAAAAATCGATTTTCAAAACCTTATTATTCCGGAACCCATCGATCGAATTTTATGAAATTTACAGTGAAAAATTATGCATTAAATGTCTATAAAATGCCCCTACTTTCGACCCTCTAGGACGCTCCGTTTAGGAGTTACGGCCAATTAAAGAAACTTTCTAAAAATCGATTTTCAAAACCTTATTATTCCGGAACCCACCGATCGAATTATATGAAATTTACAGTGAAAAATTCTGCATGAAATGTGTATAAAATACGCATACTTTCGACCCTCTAGGACGCTCCGTTTACGGTTACGGCCAATTAAAGAAACTTTCTAAAAATCGATTTTCAAAACCTTATTATTCCGGAACCCACCTATCGAATTATATGAAATTTACAGTGAAAAATTATGCATTAAATGTTACGGCCAATTAAAGAAACTTTTCAAAAATCGATTTTCAAAACCTTATTATTCCGGAACCCACCTATCGAATTATATGAAATTTACAGTGAAAAATTATGCATTAAATGTCTATAAAATGCCCCTACTTTCGACACTCTAGGACGCTCCGTTTAGGAATTACGGCCAATTAAAGAAACTTTTTAAAAATCGATTTTCAAAACCTTATTATTCCGGAACCCACCTATCGAATTATATGAAATTTACAGTGAAAAATTCTGCATTAAATGTCTATAAAATACGCATACTTTCGACCCTCTAGGACGCTCCGTTTAGGAGTTACGGCCAATTAAAGAAACTTTTTAAAAATCGATTTTCAAATCCTTATTATTCCGGAACCCACATATCGAATTATATGAAATTTACAGTGAAAAATTCTGCATTAAATGTCTATAAAATACGCATACTTTAGGAGTTACGGCCAATTAAAGAAACTTTTTAAAAATCGATTTTCAAATCCTTATTATTCCGGAACCCACATATCGAATTATATGAAATTTACAGTGAAAAATTCTGCATTAAATGTCTATAAAATACGCATACTTTCGACCCTCTAGGACGCTCCGTTTAGGAGTTACGGCCAATTAAAGAAACTTTTTAAAAATCGATTTTCAAATCCTTATTATTCCGGAACCCACCGATCGAATTATATGAAATTTACAGTGAAAAATTATGCACTAAATGTCTATAAAATGCCCCTACTTTCGACCCTCTAGGACGCTCCGTTTAGGAATTACGGCCAATTAAAGAAACGTTTTAAAAATCGATTTTCAAATCCTTATTATTCCGGAACCCACCGATCGAATTATATGAAATTTACAGTGAAAAATTATGCATTAAATGTCTATAAAATGCCCCTACTTTCGACCCTCTAGGACGCTCCGTTTAGGAGTTACGGCCAATTAAAGAAACTTTCTAAAAATCGATTTTCAAATCCTTATTATTCCGGAACCCACATATCGAATTATATGAAATTTACAGTGAAAAATTCTGCATTAAATGTCTATAAAATACGCATACTTTCGACCCTCTAGGACGCTCCGTTTAGGAGTTACGGCCAATTAAAGAAACTTTTTAAAAATCGATTTTCAAATCCTTATTATTCCGGAACCCACCGATCGAATTATATGAAATTTACAGTGAAAAATTATGCATTAATGTCTATAAAATACGCATACTTTCGACCCTCTAGGACGCTCCGTTTAGGAGTTACGGCCAATTAAAGAAACTTTTTAAAAATCGATTTTCAAAACCTTATTATTCCGGAACCCACCGATCGAATTATATGAAATTTACAGTGAAAAATTATGCATTAAATGTCTATAAATTGCGCCTACTTTCGACCCTCTAGGACGCTCCGTTTAGGAGTTACGGCCAATTAAAGAAACTTTTCAAAAATCGATTTTCAAAACCTTATTATTCCGGAACCCACCGATCGAATTATATAAAATTTACAGTAAAAAATTATGCATTAAATGTCTATAAAATGCCCCTACTTTCGACCCTCTAGGACGCTCCGTTTAGGAGTTACGGCCAATTAAAGAAACTTCGATTTTCAAAACCTTATTATTCCGGAACCCACCGATCGAATTATATGAAATTTACAGTGAAAAATTATGCATTAAATGTCTATAAAATACGCATACTTTCGACCCTCTAGGACGCTCCGTTTAGGAGTTACGGCCAATTAAAGAAACTTTCTAAAAATCGATTTTCAAAACCTTATTATTCCGGAACCCATCGATCGAATTTTATGAAATTTACAGTGAAAAATTATGCATTAAATGTCTATAAAATACGCATACTTTCGACCGTCTAGGACGCTCCGTTTAGGAGTTACGGCCAATTAAAGAAACTTTTTAAAAATCGATTTTCAAATCCTTATTATTCCGGAACCCACATATCGAATTATATGAAATTTACAGTGAAAAATTCTGCATTAAATGTCTATAAAATACGCATACTTTCGACCCTCTAGGACGCTCCGTTTAGGAGTTACGGCCAATTAAAGAAACTTTCTAAAAATCGATTTTCAAAACCTTATTATTCCGGAACGCACCTATCGAATTATATGAAATTTACAGTGAAAAATTATGCATTAAATGTCTATAAATTGCGCCTACTTTCGACCCTCTAGGACGCTCCGTTTAGGAGTTACGGCCAATTAAAGAAACTTTTTAAAAATCGATTTTCAAAACCTTATTATTCCGGAACCCACCGATCGAATTATATGAAATTTACAGTGAAAAATTATGCATTAAATGTCTATAAATTGCGCCTACTTTCGACCCTCTAGGACGCTCCGTTTAGGAGTTACGGCCAATTAAAGAAACTTTTTAAAAATCGATTTTCAAAACCTTATTATTCCGGGAACCCACCGATCGAATTATATGAAATTTACAGTGAAAAATTATGCATTAAATGTCTATAAAATGCCCCTACTTTCGACCCTCTAGGACGCTCCGTTTAGGAGTTACGGCCAATTAAATAAACTTTTTAAAAATCGATTTTCAAAACCTTATTATTCCGGAACCCACCGATCGAATTATATGAAATTTACAGTGAAAAATTCTGCATTAAATGTCTATAAAATACGCATACTTTCGACCCTCTAGGACGCTCCGTTTAGGAGTTACGGCCAATTAAAGAAACTTTCTAAAAATCGATTTTCAAAACCTTATTATTCCGGAACCCACCGATCGAATTATATGAAATTTACAGTGAAAAATTCTGCATGAAATGTCTATAAAATACGCATACATTCGACCCTCTAGGACGCTCCGGAGTTACGGCCAATTAAAGAAACTTTTTAAAAATCGATTTTCAAAAATGAATTTACAGTGAAAAATTATGCATTAAATGTCTATAAATTGCGCCTACTTTCGACCCTCTAGGACGCTCCGTTTAGGAGTTACGGCCAATTAAAGAAACTTTTTAAAAATCGATTTTCAAAACCTTATTATTCCGGAACCCACCGTTCGAATTATATGAAATTTACAGTGAAAAATTCTGCATTAAATGTCTATAAAATACGCATACTTTCGACCCTCTAGGACGCTCCGTTTAGGAGTTACGGCCAATTAAAGAAACTTTTTAAAAATCGATTTTCAAATCCTTATTATTCCGGAACCCACCGATCGAATTATATGAAATTTACAGTGAAAAATTATGCATTAAATGTCTATAAAATACGCATACTTTCGACCCTCTAGGACGCTCCGTTTAGGAGTTACGGCCAATTAAAGAAACTTTCTAAAAATCGATTTTCAAAACCTTATTATTCCGGAACGCACCTATCGAATTATATGAAATTTACAGTGAAAAATTATGCATTAAATGTCTATAAATTGCGCCTACTTTCGACCCTCTAGGACGCTCCGTTTGTAGGGGCGCTTGTAGCCATAAATTGATTTTTTTTATTATTTAATTACGAAATAAATGCGACCCAAGTTCTTAAATGTTACTGCATATTTTTATGCGCGATTTTATTAAAAGTCTTATACTTCCCCAAACACTGCTGCTGTGCAAGGTGTATGATGTTGGTTGTGCTTCAACACAATTATTTCCTTTACTTTTGTTACCCTTTTTCTTAATTTTTTTGTCCACCCACATAATTTCCGTCGAAACATACTTTCTTTTGCTGATCATCGTTGCCGAGGAAAGAACAATTTTCACCAAGTGGTAAAATTGAATAGTTTTTATCCATTAACATCCAACATTTAATAAAACACGTAAGATTTCAATATATTATAATTAATTAACTTTCTACTAATTTCTGCAATTTTTGCAGACTTTCTATATTTTTCTGGTTTTTCCTAGAAAAATCCTTAAAAGGAATTAACTTTCGAAAATTTTATAAATTTTGCAATAAACATCAGTAATAAATAAAATTGTGAGTAATTCATTTTTTTTCAATTTAATTTGCGTAAATTCGATTTTTTTTATTAGAACAATTGGTTCTCGGCAAACGATAGACAACGCAGCATTTGGAATCGGCAATTTTTTTTTTGTTCCCCAGTGCCAATTCCTTTGTGGGTAATAATTTCTATTAATTATTTAAATTTTTTTTTTCTCTAATACAATAAAATCTCTCTGTAGATTGGCACTTAATCTGATATATTGAATTTTAACAAAATTCACGCTCAGAAGCACAACACATATACATACACCTTCCTAGCTAAATTCTTGAGGAGAGCCTAAACTGAGCCCAGCAACTAAACGCATCGCTGCAGCAGCATCAGTTATCTTCAAACGCCGTGACGATCAAATCCACTTAAGCTGCAAATCAACAGCACGCGCAACTGTTTCGAAAATTTCGGACACCCTCTGATCGCCACCACCTCCTTTCTCCAGCACGAGTGTTTGTGCGAAAATCGAAAAAAAACAAAAAAATCAAAAAAATCAAAAATCCGTCAATAATAATATCATAAACTTGTGATTTGAAAAAAAAAAACCCCACAGAAAATTGTCAAATGTGAAATAGTGATGTGGTGATATTAGATCAGTCTACAAAAATATATATATGTATATATATATATATATATGGTAAAATATAAATAATTGTCCCTACAGCCGCGAAAAAAAAAATAAAAATATATTATTGAAAATGTCCCTAAAATAGTGAAATTAATACAAAAAAAAAAAAAGGCACATAATTATGTGTAAAATTCTTTAAAAAAGAAAAAAAGAAAATATAATGCGAAATGTCCAAACCTTTTTCAAGAAGGGACATAAATTAAAGTCTTAACTAAATATATTATAAGAATTTAAAAAAAAATCAAAATTAATAAAAAAAAAAAAAATGAAAAATGTGTGTGCGGAGTAGATTTTATTAATTTGATTTAAAAATTAAATTACATTGCGAAAAAAAAAAGAAAAAAATTTAACTGTGCGAGTAAAATATAAAAAGAAAAAAAAATATGTGTATTACCAAAACGCATTTATTTTGAAACACATATATGTGTGTGCACATATTAACAGAGTGGTGCTTGTATTGCTCATGTAAAATGCTCGTGTGAGAGAGCGAAATTTTAAATACTGGTTTTTTTTTTGTAAGAATCTTTGAAAACATAAAAAAATAAATAAAATGAAATTAAACGTTTGAATATAAATAATAATTTAAATTGATGCAACTGCGGCATCTTAATTGATTTAAATTTAAAAACGGAAATGGTTCGGAACCATGTTTGAAATAATGAACGAAACCTTTTGAAATATAGGAATAATCAATCATCACCAGCAACCAACATGAAAGATCTTTCATCGTGGGAGCGACTCTTCGGCTGTTAAAAAGTAGTAAGTCTCTTTTATGTTAATTACAGACCATGTTCTCTCTCTCTCCTCTATTTGTTATAAATGAAATGTTAATCTCTTGCAGCTTTAAATTTGTGGTTTGTACGCTCAGCAGCATTGAGAGCTTTATGCATAATTAAAATGCAGTACACTCAAGAAAATTAAAGCTTCTTGACCAATTTTTTTTTAATCTTTGAAAACATTAAGATTTATACAATAATATCATTTCTAATAACTACTAGGAGAAGAGAACGTGTATAATAATAATACAATATTTTTTTTTTAAATCAATAATAATAAATTTTAATTTTGTTGAACATGTTTAAAAAAAAACATAATAATAATAAAAAAAAAACAATCGATTAAATATGCCATATTATTAAAGACATTTTTATTACCTTATTAAAATTAATTTATTATTAATCAGCATCACAATTTTTTTAGTGTAAACGTACACAACGCTGATCGCGACGAAATAAAATAAAGCCTAACGCAAAATAAAAAAAAAAAAATCAATATGCAACAACAACCAACACAATAAAAAAAAAATCGGTATAGTTATGCATGAGAGCTACATAAAAACAACAATTGCATTCTCGTTCTATTTTTTTTATCTTCATATTAATGATTTTGCTAACAAGCAAAACCAAAGCAAATTTCGAATGCAATGTTTTGTTTTGAAAATAACAACATTAAACAATATTAATAAACTGCAGTGTTGATGAGCGAAATGCACTGAAAAAAAAAATGGAAAACAATAATAATATTTAATATTTTTTTTTCATTTTTAAAGCCCACTATTAAAATACACATACCATCTTTTTTTTTATATAATACAATTTATATTTTGCACGTACCCATATATAATTAAACTTTCATTTTCAGATATGGTTAATTTTAATATAATATGCTTTGCACCCACATTTTCCACATACACCAAATTTTCAAATTATAAATACTATTAAATACCTAAATAAATCTAATGAAATAAATAAATAATAATAAATAAACAGCGTTCGTAATATTAAATAAATAAAATTAGTAACAGAAATAAATATTTTTTTTTTGTATACTTTTCGTATTTTTATGATTCTAATTTTGTAAATTATATAAATGTCGAGTGAGACACTATTTAGATTTAATGGAACAAATTAATGAATTTACAAAAAAAAAAAAAAAAACTTGTTTGCATTAATTTAATTCAATAAATGTTTTTATTTGTTAACAATGGAATTTTAAATTAATTTAATTTGACCTCTCGCTGACCTATGTTGTGAGTATTGCATAAAATGATATATGTGGGATCATCATTGATATGTTTACGCGATGACTTTATATGATGATCTTGGTTGGGAGGGTTTTCGACGTTGCATTTCCATCTTTGCAATCGTCACCAATTTCATGATGAGGTTTTCATGTATTTCCGTTTCCTCTTTTTCTCTTGTTTCGTTGTTTACTTCTCTCTCTGTGTCTCTCTGTTATCTCTCTTTTTCTCTTTCTCTCTGTTTCTCTATTCAAGCACGCATAATTTAATAATTTTTTTTGAGTTAATAACAAGCGATGTTAGCACCCTTACCCACCCACTAGCCGACGAGATAGAGCCGGATACAAATGCGTGCTTACGCTGACACCTCTTGCAAAAACAACTACAACGTATTCGTTACATGCTACAGATAGAAAATTATTTGGCGCCCAACGTGGGGCCCACACATTAACATTCTCATTTATTACCATCTTTTATCGATTTTAAAGATATGATCTAGTGTGGTTCCCTTTACTTTTTTTTACTATTGCTTTCTCTTTTACTTATTTCAAATAACTTTTAAGCATTTACGTATGGATTGATCTTATGGCTTGGAATGTTAGCTTGCATTGAGCACTTTGTGTGCGTGCACTAAACCAGCATTTAGGGTTTACCATACGCCCTGTATTTAGGTCATATTGGGATGCATTTTATTTTTGCTGGAACTGCTGATATTTGGATTTTTTTAAGCTAGAATCAGACCACGAATCAAATGTGTTTCTAATATTTCCTCCTTCTCACTTAATTCGCTTGGAATTAATTATTTTGAGATTTATTCAAAATAATGCCAACGATTTAAAACTCTTTTCTTCATATTCTACATTTAAATATTTTTTTTTGTTTTCTTTATTCTGACTCAAATTTTTCCAAATGTTCTTTTTCTATATTTTTAAACCTTAACTTGGAAACTCAAATGATATTGGATTTTTTTTTATTATTTTTTATGTGCTGTGTGATCTGATAGGTTACGCGCAGAGGTCAATATTTTGGTATTCGAAATTTTTGTTGAGGTTACGCTCCGGAAGTTTAACGCTATCGCTATCGCAGTTGAGATTATTATTTTTTTTCTCAAATTAACATTTTGTTCTCTTACTCGAAAAAAAAAAAATTTAAATAAAATAAAATATATATACAATTTTTTTATCCTTAATTATTGGAATACATTTTTTTTTGTCTTTGGCAAAAATTGAAATAAATTTCATTTAAATCAAATTTTCTAATTCTAATTAATAATTTTACAAACAATATACATCAATTATATTCTTTAATAATAATTCTTTAAATATTCAAGTTAAAAAAAAAAATAAAATAAAATATATATATATATATATATATTCTTTTGCAATTTAAAGCTGTAAATTCTGAATATCCATAAAGTATCGGTGGACATATTTTTTTCAATACCCTACTTCAATTTTTTTATTTTTTGTTATTCAATTTATTATTTAACGATGTCTCATCTTCGCAAGGGTGACGAAGAAATGTCAGCACCTGAAGTAGTCCCATCTACCGAAAACACTGGCACGAGTTGCAACATTTGCAGCAATTTCATTAGCCATAGCGCACAGTTGTTGAAAACGCACTGTGGTCACACTTTTCATCGGACGTGTATAACAAAATTTATAAAAACCTGTACGGATTGTCCTGTCTGCAAGACTCGTTTAGTTGCAGCGGAATCCGCAGCCATTTCAAATGCATCCTCACCTGGTACGCCAAGGGTGACGCGATCTCAAGTTGCTAAATCGACAACATTAGACGTTAACCAATCATTAAATACATCAATTTCAAATAATCGTTCTGAGGTTGCAACGGGAACTTCATTAAATCCTGCTGCAACTGGCATTTCACTTAATTCTTCGTCGAATCCCGTGATGAATACTTCGAATTCTCCGCAAAATCAAAGAGAAAATATACGAAACATAGTGACAGCCGCTGTTGGTGCGCAACAGGCGGAGATGTTAGCAAGTCTCAGTCAACAAGTGACGAAGTTAATTGAAACGAGTATCGCTGCAGGTCTGCAAAAATTGCAATTACATACCCCTGTTCACCAAGGAACTCAGCAGATGCCAACACCGCAAATTCAACCGTTACCTGCGATTGAACCACAAACATTGGAGCAATTGCTAGGTTTGCCAAGTGCTGCTAATGTGAATTATCACAACGGACATACGCCCCGTACAGATGGCAACGTTTCGGGAAGTGGTCCATCTATTTCTCATATCGGTGCTCCGTCAGCATCTGATTCTTCATTGCGATCTGATAGGGTTAGCCATATAATTTATAATTGGAAACTTAAATTCAACGGAGATTCTCGCGGACTTTCAGTCGATAATTTTATTTATAGGGCTGAAGCTTTAACAAATCAAACATTGAACGGCAATTTTGATTTGTTATCGCGTTATGCATCTATACTGTTCGACTCCAAAGCCAGCGACTGGTTTTGGAGGTACCATCGTTCTGTTCGAGAAATTCGTTGGCCTGATTTTTGTATTGCTCTTCGTGGACAGTACAAAGACTCTCGTACCGACGTGGACTACCGCGAAATGATTCGCGACCGAAAACAAAAGTCCACTGAGAACTTTGACACCTTCTACGAATCCATTTTGGAATTGACTGATCGGCTCGATCAGCAATTGCCAGAAAACGCGTTAGTCGAAATTTTGAGAAGAAACTTATTACCGGAAATACAACATGAACTTCTAAACATTCAAATTTATTCGGTTTCGCATCTACGAGATATAATTAGAAAACGAGAGTTTTTTATGCACGATATCGGTAGAAAACAAACATTTAATAAAGTAAATATTCCACGTAGAAATATTAGCGAGGTAGATCAGAAAACTATAGATGTTGTTTGCGATGAGGATGAGGTGGCTGCAATTTCGTTAACCTGCTGGAATTGCGAAGCAGCAGGTCATCGTTATCATGATTGCTTAGATGAGAGGCGTGTCTTTTGTTATGGGTGTGGATTGAAAAATGTGTATAAGCCAAATTGCAAAAATTGTCAAAAAAACTGCAGGGCGAGTGCACAGAAAAGTGCACTCAAACAGACCCATGCAAATACACAACCACCCAACACAAACCCCCAGTAAAAATTTTAAAGTCATCAAATAATTCTAATGAACAAACAAATAAAACTAATATTTCTAACCAAAATAAAATTAATAAAACAATTTCTGATATTCCTTTAAATAAAAATAATTTTCCTATAAAACCTTTTCATGTGAGACTCGCCGAGTACAATATTGCTCGAGAACGGATTTTTAACGAACCATCACAATTTTCTTCTTCTACTTTAGAGCCTTTATCATTATTTATAAATTCCGCAATGTCACCAAGTGTCGAACCTATTTTAGCACCTTCTCGCTCTAGTACTCGCATTAACTCTTTTTGGAAAAATATAAGAGATACAAAAAAACTGTTTTTAGCTTCTGTTTTTGAAAAACCAAACGACATTCGACCTTATGCCGAAGTGAATCTGTTTGGACAAAACATAACCGGTTTACTAGATACAGGGGCTTCCATAACTTGCATTGGAGCGCAAACTGCGCAAAACTTTTTAAAATCAAATACGCCATTTAAAAAAATTAAGTCCATTGTGCGAACTGCTGATGGCAAATCGCAAAATGTTGTAGGTCACTTAAACACAAAAATACTTTTTCGCGGAGTTTCTAAAATTTTAAATATTTATATTATTCCAACTTTGTCCCAAAATCTTTATTTAGGAATTGATTTTTGGCAGGCATTTGATTTGCTTCCCTCTGGTCTTTTGTCAGAAATATCAAAAATAAATGTCGAAAATTCTATTTGCGACATTTCAGAACAGCGTCCACTATCTGATTTACAAAAACAACAATTGCAAAATACTATTGACCTTTTTCCATCTTATAGAAAGGAAGGTTTAGGCAAAACAAGTGTCATATCTCATGAGATTGATGTCGGCGACGCCAAACCAATCAAACAGCGACACTTTCCCGTATCGCCAGCCGTTGAAAAATTAATTTACGAAGAATTAGACAGAATGTTGCAATTAGGAGTAATTGAGGAATCAGAGAGCGCTTGGTCTTCGCCAATTGTTTTAGTAAGGAAGCCAGGGAAAAACAGATTGTGTCTGGACAGTCGAAAAGTAAATTCGGTAACTGTGAAAGATGCATACCCTCTCCCCAATATCGATGGTATATTAAGTAGATTACCCAAAGCAGAATTTATTACTAGTCTCGATTTAAAAGATGCCTTTTGGCAAATACCATTGGATCCTTCGTCCAGAGATAAAACCGCATTTACTGTTCCTGGAAGGCCACTTTACCATTACAAGGTCATGCCATTTGGCCTTTGTAATGCTCCTCAGACCATGTCCCGTCTGATGGATAAAGTTGTGCCTGCTCATTTAAGGACAGAAGTGTTCATCTATCTTGATGATCTGTTGGTCATTTCAGATTCGCTTGATCATCACCTTGATGTTTTGCGAGAACTCGCCCTGCAACTGCGTACTTCCGGTTTGACCATAAATGTAGGGAAAAGTAGGTTTTGTGTCCGAGAAGTCCGATATTTAGGTCATGTAATAGGGAATGGGGTTATTCAAACAGATCCGGATAAAATTGCCGCCGTAACTGAATTTCCAGTTCCGAGATCTGTGAAACAATTACGTAGATTTTTAGGAATGTCGGGGTGGTATAGAAAGTTCATTAGGAATTATGCGACTGTCACCACGCCATTAACTGATTTGCTGAAAAATAAAAGAAAATTCGAATGGAATGCTGAAGCACAAGGGGCTTTTGAAGATCTAAAAACCATTCTGAGTACCGCACCTGTTCTACGAAGTCCTGATTTTTCACAACCGTTTTATATACATTGTGATGCAAGTAGAACAGGAATAGGAAGTGTCTTGGTTCAGAAAACTGCGGACGATGAAGAGTTCCCTATCGCCTTTATGTCGAAAAAACTCAACCAAGCCCAACGCAATTATTCAGTGACCGAACAAGAATGTTTAGCAGCAATGCTAAGCATAAAAAAATTTAGAGCTTATGTGGAAGGACATGAGTTCACTGTCATCACCGATCACGCATCGTTGAAGTGGCTCATGTCCCAAACAGATCTCAGCACGCGGTTAGCTCGATGGGCTTTGAAACTTCAAGGGTTCAATTTTCAAATACAGCACCGGCGTGGCAGTCAAAACGTGGTTCCTGATACTCTTTCTAGAGTAAATACTGAGGATTTGTCTTGTCTTTCTGATTTATCTGCTATAGATAATGACAGTGGGGTTTTCGTGGACTTAAACTCCACACATTTTAAAACAGATGAATACAACGAACTTTTGAACAGTGTAAAGAAAAATATTGAAAAGTTGCCAGATTTAAAGATATTGGACGGATACTTGTACCGACGGACAGAACATGCATCGGGTGAGCAGTTACAGGATGATTTGTCGTGGAAACTTTGGATACCTAAAAGCATGACTGCAGAAATTTTAAAGAAAGCACATGATAGTCATTTGGCAAGTCATGGTGGAATTAATAAAACAATAGATCGAATTCGTAGATTTTATTTTTGGCCAGGATTAGTAAATGATGTAAAAACGTATGTAAACTCTTGTGAAACTTGCAAATGCACGAAACATCCAAATTTTGTGATGCGCCCGCCAATGGGTAAAACGTCGGAAACACATCGGTTCTTTCAAAAACTGTATGTTGATTTTCTTGGACCGTATCCTAGATCTCGTTCAGGTAACATAGGTATATTTATTGTGCTTGACCATTTTAGTAAATTTCCGTTTTTAAAACCCGTTAAAAAGTTTACTTCGGATATTGTCGTGAAATACATAGAAGAAGAGCTCTTCCATACGTTTGGCACACCTGAGACTGTTGTTTCTGACAACGGCTCTCAATTTAAAGCAAAAACATTCAATAAATTGTTACAAAATTACGGTGTTAATCACGTTTATACTGCAGTGTATTCGCCTCAATCCAATGCATCTGAACGCGTCAATCGATCAGTTCTATCAGCGATTAAGGCATATATCAAACCCGACCAGAAGAATTGGGATGAGTACCTCAGCAGCATTAGTTGTGCGTTACGTTCAGCAGTGCATGCTTCTATAGGAACATCACCCTTTTTCATGGCATTCGGACAACACATGATTAACAATGGATCAACATATACATTGCTTCGTAAACTGCAAATGTTGGAAGATCGCTCTGTGAGTTTCACCAGAGACGACTCTTTAGAACTAGTGCGTACTAAGGCATCTGCGATAATGCAAAAACAATATGAGCGTAACAAGCGAGCTTATAATTTGCGATCAAGAATTGTAAATTATTCTGTAGGGCAAGAAGTGTTTAGAAGAAATTTCAGCCAAAGTAATTTTGAAAAAGGTTATAATGCTAAGTTGGCACCATCATTTATAAAAGCCCGTGTTAGGAAGAAAATAGGTACTTGCTACTATGAGATAGAGGATTTACAAGGCCGTTTAATTGGTACATATCATGCGAAGGATATTCGTCAATAAGTTTTGTTTCTATTTTTGTTTCTTTTTGGTGCTCCAAGCGGTATCAGTTTTGCGTTTGTCATACCAACCCCAAATCTGATTTTGGCGTGGGGGTTATGTAGGGGCGCTTGTAGCCATAAATTGATTTTTTTTATTATTTAATTACGAAATAAATGCGACCCAAGTTCTTAAATGTTACTGCATATTTTTATGCGCGATTTTATTAAAAGTCTTATACTTCCCCAAACACTGCTGCTGTGCAAGGTGTATGATGTTGGTTGTGCTTCAACACAATTATTTCCTTTACTTTTGTTACCCTTTTTCTTAATTTTTTTGTCCACCCACATAATTTCCGTCGAAACATACTTTCTTTTGCTGATCATCGTTGCCGAGGAAAGAACAATTTTCACCAAGTGGTAAAATTGAATAGTTTTTATCCATTAACATCCAACATTTAATAAAACACGTAAGATTTCAATATATTATAATTAATTAACTTTCTACTAATTTCTGCAATTTTTGCAGACTTTCTATATTTTTCTGGTTTTTCCTAGAAAAATCCTTAAAAGGAATTAACTTTCGAAAATTTTATAAATTTTGCAATAAACATCAGTAATAAATAAAATTGTGAGTAATTCATTTTTTTTCAATTTAATTTGCGTAAATTCGATTTTTTTTATTAGAACAATTGGTTCTCGGCAAACGATAGACAACGCAGCATTTGGAATCGGCAATTTTTTTTTTGTTCCCCAGTGCCAATTCCTTTGTGGGTAATAATTTCTATTAATTATTTAAATTTTTTTTTTCTCTAATACAATAAAATCTCTCTGTAGATTGGCACTTAATCTGATATATTGAATTTTAACAAAATTCACGCTCAGAAGCACAACACATATACATACACCTTCCTAGCTAAATTCTTGAGGAGAGCCTAAACTGAGCCCAGCAACTAAACGCATCGCTGCAGCAGCATCAGTTATCTTCAAACGCCGTGACGATCAAATCCACTTAAGCTGCAAATCAACAGCACGCGCAACTGTTTCGAAAATTTCGGACACCCTCTGATCGCCACCACCTCCTTTCTCCAGCACGAGTGTTTGTGCGAAAATCGAAAAAAAACAAAAAAATCAAAAAAATCAAAAATCCGTCAATAATAATATCATAAACTTGTGATTTGAAAAAAAAAAACCCCACAGAAAATTGTCAAATGTGAAATAGTGATGTGGTGATATTAGATCAGTCTACAAAAATATATATATGTATATATATATATATATATGGTAAAATATAAATAATTGTCCCTACAGCCGCGAAAAAAAAAATAAAAATATATTATTGAAAATGTCCCTAAAATAGTGAAATTAATACAAAAAAAAAAAAAGGCACATAATTATGTGTAAAATTCTTTAAAAAAGAAAAAAAGAAAATATAATGCGAAATGTCCAAACCTTTTTCAAGAAGGGACATAAATTAAAGTCTTAACTAAATATATTATAAGAATTTAAAAAAAAATCAAAATTAATAAAAAAAAAAAAAATGAAAAATGTGTGTGCGGAGTAGATTTTATTAATTTGATTTAAAAATTAAATTACATTGCGAAAAAAAAAAGAAAAAAATTTAACTGTGCGAGTAAAATATAAAAAGAAAAAAAAATATGTGTATTACCAAAACGCATTTATTTTGAAACACATATATGTGTGTGCACATATTAACAGAGTGGTGCTTGTATTGCTCATGTAAAATGCTCGTGTGAGAGAGCGAAATTTTAAATACTGGTTTTTTTTTTGTAAGAATCTTTGAAAACATAAAAAAATAAATAAAATGAAATTAAACGTTTGAATATAAATAATAATTTAAATTGATGCAACTGCGGCATCTTAATTGATTTAAATTTAAAAACGGAAATGGTTCGGAACCATGTTTGAAATAATGAACGAAACCTTTTGAAATATAGGAATAATCAATCATCACCAGCAACCAACATGAAAGATCTTTCATCGTGGGAGCGACTCTTCGGCTGTTAAAAAGTAGTAAGTCTCTTTTATGTTAATTACAGACCATGTTCTCTCTCTCTCCTCTATTTGTTATAAATGAAATGTTAATCTCTTGCAGCTTTAAATTTGTGGTTTGTACGCTCAGCAGCATTGAGAGCTTTATGCATAATTAAAATGCAGTACACTCAAGAAAATTAAAGCTTCTTGACCAATTTTTTTTTAATCTTTGAAAACATTAAGATTTATACAATAATATCATTTCTAATAACTACTAGGAGAAGAGAACGTGTATAATAATAATACAATATTTTTTTTTTAAATCAATAATAATAAATTTTAATTTTGTTGAACATGTTTAAAAAAAAACATAATAATAATAAAAAAAAAACAATCGATTAAATATGCCATATTATTAAAGACATTTTTATTACCTTATTAAAATTAATTTATTATTAATCAGCATCACAATTTTTTTAGTGTAAACGTACACAACGCTGATCGCGACGAAATAAAATAAAGCCTAACGCAAAATAAAAAAAAAAAAATCAATATGCAACAACAACCAACACAATAAAAAAAAAAATCGGTATAGTTATGCATGAGAGCTACATAAAAACAACAATTGCATTCTCGTTCTATTTTTTTTATCTTCATATTAATGATTTTGCTAACAAGCAAAACCAAAGCAAATTTCGAATGCAATGTTTTGTTTTGAAAATAACAACATTAAACAATATTAATAAACTGCAGTGTTGATGAGCGAAATGCACTGAAAAAAAAAATGGAAAACAATAATAATATTTAATATTTTTTTTTCATTTTTAAAGCCCACTATTAAAATACACATACCATCTTTTTTTTTATATAATACAATTTATATTTTGCACGTACCCATATATAATTAAACTTTCATTTTCAGATATGGTTAATTTTAATATAATATGCTTTGCACCCACATTTTCCACATACACCAAATTTTCAAATTATAAATACTATTAAATACCTAAATAAATCTAATGAAATAAATAAATAATAATAAATAAACAGCGTTCGTAATATTAAATAAATAAAATTAGTAACAGAAATAAATATTTTTTTTTTGTATACTTTTCGTATTTTTATGATTCTAATTTTGTAAATTATATAAATGTCGAGTGAGACACTATTTAGATTTAATGGAACAAATTAATGAATTTACAAAAAAAAAAAAAAAACTTGTTTGCATTAATTTAATTCAATAAATGTTTTTATTTGTTAACAATGGAATTTTAAATTAATTTAATTTGACCTCTCGCTGACCTATGTTGTGAGTATTGCATAAAATGATATATGTGGGATCATCATTGATATGTTTACGCGATGACTTTATATGATGATCTTGGTTGGGAGGGTTTTCGACGTTGCATTTCCATCTTTGCAATCGTCACCAATTTCATGATGAGGTTTTCCTGTATTTCCGTTTCCTCTTTTTCTCTTGTTTCGTTGTTTACTTCTCTCTCTGTGTCTCTCTGTTATCTCTCTTTTTCTCTTTCTCTCTGTTTCTCTATTCAAGCACGCATAATTTAATAATTTTTTTTGAGTTAATAACAAGCGATGTTAGCACCCTTACCCACCCACTAGCCGACGAGATAGAGCCGGATACAAATGCGTGCTTACGCTGACACCTCTTGCAAAAACAACTACAACGTATTCGTTACATGCTACACGTTTAGGAGTTAAATAATAATAATAATAATAATAGTTTGGCGCTACAGTCCTGTACAGAACTTCGGCCGAGCTCTCTCACCATTTTGAGCTGTGCGTGTTATATTTGTACTCAAAGTGGTGGGACCTACAGTTTATTGCCGAATCCGAACGGCGGGTGAGAGCTTTTTCATAGGCAATGGTTTTACTCTCGTAGGTTTGCCATTTACTGACGAGAGGTAGCGCGGTATAGAAAAATGTTTCTATGAAAAGATGTTGTTAGCCCCAGTCCAGGCTTGAACCGGGGACCTTTCGACTCGTAGTCCAACGCACTAACCACTGAGCTACCGCGGCTACGGCTAGGAGTTACGGCCAATTAAAGAAACTTTTTAAAAATCGATTTTCAAAACCTTATTATTCCGGAACCCACCGATCGAATTATATGAAATTTACAGTGAAAAATTATGCATTAAATGTCTATAAATTGCGCCTACTTTCGACCCTCTAGGACGCTCCGTTTAGGAGTTACGGCCAATTAAAGAAACTTTTTAAAAATCGATTTTCAAAACCTTATTATTCCGGGAACCCACCGATCGAATTATATGAAATTTACAGTGAAAAATTATGCATTAAATGTCTATAAAATGCCCCTACTTTCGACCCTCTAGGACGCTCCGTTTAGGAGTTACGGCCAATTAAATAAACTTTTTAAAAATCGATTTTCAAAACCTTATTATTCCGGAACCCACCGATCGAATTATATGAAATTTACAGTGAAAAATTCTGCATTAAATGTCTATAAAATACGCATACTTTCGACCCTCTAGGACGCTCCGTTTAGGAGTTACGGCCAATTAAAGAAACTTTCTAAAAATCGATTTTCAAAACCTTATTATTCCGGAACCCACCGATCGAATTATATGAAATTTACAGTGAAAAATTCTGCATGAAATGTCTATAAAATACGCATACATTCGACCCTCTAGGACGCTCCGGAGTTACGGCCAATTAAAGAAACTTTTTAAAAATCGATTTTCAAAAATGAATTTACAGTGAAAAATTATGCATTAAATGTCTATAAATTGCGCCTACTTTCGACCCTCTAGGACGCTCCGTTTAGGAGTTACGGCCAATTAAAGAAACTTTTTAAAAATCGATTTTCAAAACCTTATTATTCCGGAACCCACCGTTCGAATTATATGAAATTTACAGTGAAAAATTCTGCATTAAATGTCTATAAAATACGCATACTTTCGACCCTCTAGGACGCTCCGTTTAGGAGTTACGGCCAATTAAAGAAACTTTTTAAAAATCGATTTTCAAAACCTTTTTATTCCGGAACCCACCGATCGAATTATATGAAATTTACAGTGAAAAATTCTGCATTAAATGTCTTTAAAATAAGCATACTTTCGACCCTCTAGGACGCTCCGTTTAGGAGTTACGGCCAATTAAAGAAACTTTTTAAAAATCGATTTTCAAAACCTTATTATTCCGGAACCCACCGATCGAATTATATGAAATTTACAGTGAAAAATTATGCATTAAATGTATATAAAATGCGCCTACTTTCGACCCTCTAGGACGCTCCGTTTAGGAGTTAAGGGCAATTAAAGAAACTTTTTAAAAATCGATTTTCAAAAATGAATTTACAGTGAAAAATTATGCATTAAATGTCTATAAATTGCGCCTACTTTCGACCCTCTAGGACGCTCCGTTTAGGAGTTACGGCCAATTAAAGAAACTTTTTAAAAATCGATTTTCAAAACCTTATTATTCCGGAACCCACCGATCGAATTATATAAAATTTACAGTGAAAAATTCTGCATTAAATGTCTATAAAATACGCTTACTTTCGGCCCTCTAGGACGCTCCGTTTAGGAGTTAGGGCCAATTAAAGAAACTTTTAAAAAATCGATTTTCAAAACCTTTTTATTCAGGAACCCACCGATCGAATTATATGAAATTTACAGTGAAAAATTATGCATTAAATGTCTATAAAATGCGCATACTTTCGACCCTCTAGGACGCTCCGTTTAGGAGTTACTGCCAATTAAAGAAACTTTTAAAAAATCGATTTTCAAAACCTTTTTATTCCGGAACCCACCGATCGAATTATATAAAATTTACAGTGAAAAATTATGCATTAAATGTATATAAAATGCGCCTACTTTCGACCCTCTAGGACGCTCCGTTTAGGAGTTACGGCCAATTAAAGAAACTTTTTAAAATTCGGTTTTCAAAACCTTATTATTCCGGAACCCACCGATCGAATTATATGAAATTTACAGTGAAAAATTATGCATTAAATGTCTATAAAATGCGCCTACGTTCGACCCTCTAGGACGCTCCGTTTAGGAGTTACGGCCAATTAAAGAAACTTTTTAAAAATCGATTTTCAAAACGTTATTATTCCGGAACCCACAGATCGAACTATATAAAATTTACAGTGAAAAACTATGCATTAAATGTCTATAAAATGCGCATACGTTCGACCCTCTAGGACGCTCCGTTTAGGAGTTACGGCCAATTAAAGAAACTTTTTAAAAATCGATTTTCAAAACGTTATTATTCCGGAACCCACAGGTCGAACTATATAAAATTTACAGTGAAAAATTATGCATTAAATGTCTATAAAATGCGCATACTTTCGACCCTCTAGGACGCTCCGTTTAGGAGTTACGGCCAATTAAAGAAACTGTTTAAAAATCGATTTTCAAAACGTTATTATTCCGGAACCCACAGATCGAACTATATAAAATTTACAGTGAAAAACTATGCATTAAATGTCTATAAAATGCGCATACGTTCGACCCTCTAGGACGCTCCGTTTAGGAGTTACGACCAATTAAAGAAACTTTTTTAAAATCGATTTTCAAAACCTTATTATTCCGGAACCCACAGATCGAATTATATAAAATTTACAGTGAAAAATTATGCATTAAATGTCTATAAAATGCCCCTACTTTCGACCCTCTAGGACGCTCCGTTTAGGAGTTACGGCCAATTAAAGAAACTTTTTAAAAATCGATTTTCAAAACGTTATTATTCCGGAACCCACAGATCGAACTATATAAAATATACAGTGAAAAATTATGCATACGGCCAATTAAAGAAACTTTTTAAAAATCAATTTTTACAGTGAAAAATTATGCATTAAATGTCTATAAAATGCGCCTACTTTCGACCCTCTAGGACGCTCCGTTTAGGAGTTACGGCCAATTAAAGAAACTTTTTAAAAATCGATTTTCAAAACGTTATTATTCCGGAACCCACAGATCGAACTATATAAAATATACAGTGAAAAATTATGCATACGGCCAATTAAAGAAACTTTTTAAAAATCAATTTTTACAGTGAAAAATTATGCATTAAATGTCTATAAAATGCGCCTACTTTCGACCCTCTAGGACGCTCCGTTTAGGAGTTACGGCCAATTAAAGAAACTTTTAAAAAATCGATTTTTACAGTGAAAAATTATGCATCAAATGTCTATAAAATGCGCCTACGTTCGACCCTCTAGGACGCTCCGTTTAGGAGTTACGGCCAATTAAAGAAACTTTTTAAAAATCGATTTTCAAAACGTTATTATTCCGGAACCCACAGATCGAACTATATAAAATTTACAGTGAAAAACTATGCATTAAATGTCTATAAAATACGCATACGTTCGACCCTCTAGGACGCTCCGTTTAGGAGTTACGGTCAATTAAAGAAACTTTTTTAAAATCGATTTTCAAAACCTTATTATTCCGGAACCCACAGATCGAATTATATAAAATTTACAGTGAAAAATTATGCATTAAATGTCTATAAAATGCGCCTACTTTCGACCCTCTAGGACGCTCCGTTTAGGAGTTACGGCCAATTAAAGAAACTTTTCAAAAATCGATTTTCAAAACCTTATTATTCCGGAACCCACCGATCGAATTACATGAAATTTACAGTGAAAAATTCTGCATTAAATGTCTATAAAATGCCCCTACTTTCGACCCTCTAGGACGCTCCGTTTAGGAGTTACAGCCAATTAAAGAAACTTTTTAAAAATCGATTTTCAAAACCTTATTATTCCGGAACCCACCGATCGAATTACATGAAATTTACAGTGAAAAATTCTGCATTAAATGTCTATAAAATACGCATACTTTCGACCCTCTAGGACGCTCCGTGTAGGAGTTACGGACAATTAAAGAAACCTTTTAAAAATCGATTTTCAAATCCTTATTATTCCGGAACCCACCGATCGAATTATATGAAATTTACAGTGAAAAATTATGCATTAAATGTCTATAAAATGCCCCTACTTTCGACCCTCTAGGACGCTCCGTTTAGGAGTTACGGCCAATTAAAGAAACTTTTTAAAAATCGATTTTCAAAACCTTATTATTCCGGAACCCACCGATCGAATTACATGAAATTTACAGTGAAAAATTCTGCATTAAATGTCTATAAAATACGCATACTTTCGACCCTCTAGGACGCTCCGTTTAGGAGTTACGGCCAATTAAAGAAACTTTTTAAAAATCGATTTTCAAAACCTTATTATTCCGGAACCCACCGATCGAATTACATGAAATTTACAGTGAAAAATTCTGCATTAAATGTCTATAAAATACGCATACTTTCGACCCTCTAGGACGCTCCGTGTAGGAGTTACGGACAATTAAAGAAACCTTTTAAAAATCGATTTTCAAATCCTTATTATTCCGGAACCCACCGATCGAATTATATGAAATTTACAGTGAAAAATTCTGCATTAAATGTCTATAAAATGCCCCTACTTTCGACCCTCTAGGACGCTCCGTTTAGGAGTTACAGCCAATTAAAGAAACTTTTTAAAAATCGATTTTCAAAACCTTATTATTCCGGAACCCACCGATCGAATTACATGAAATTTACAGTGAAAAATTCTGCATTAAATGTCTATAAAATACGCATACTTTCGACCCTCTAGGACGCTCCGTTTAGGAGTTACGGCCAATTAAAGAAACTTTTTAAAAATCGATTTTCAAAACCTTATTATTCCGGAACCCACCGATCGAATTACATGAAATTTACAGTGAAAAATTCTGCATTAAATGTCTATAAAATACGCATACTTTCGACCCTCTAGGACGCTCCGTTTAGGAGTTACGTCCAATTAAAGAAACCTTTTAAAAATCGATTTTCAAATCCTTATTATTCCGGAACCCACCGATCGAATTATATGAAATTTACAGTGAAAAATTATGCATTAAATGTCTATAAAATGCCCCTACTTTCGACCCTCTAGGACGCTCCGTTTAGGAGTTACGGCCAATTAAAGAAACTTTTTAAAAATCGATTTTCAAAACCTTATTATTCCGGAACCCACCGATCGAATTACATGAAATTTACAGTGAAAAATTCTGCATTAAATGTCTATAAAATACGCATACTTTCGACCCTCTAGGACGCTCCGTGTAGGAGTTACGGACAATTAAAGAAACCTTTTAAAAATCGATTTTCAAATCCTTATTATTCCGGAACCCACCGATCGAATTATATGAAATTTACAGTGAAAAATTATGCATTAAATGTCTATAAAATGCCCCTACTTTCGACCCTCTAGGACGCTCCGTTTAGGAGTTACGGCCAATTAAAGAAACTTTTTAAAAATCGATTTTCAAAACCTTATTATTCCGGAACCCACCGATCGAATTACATGAAATTTACAGTGAAAAATTCTGCATTAAATGTCTATAAAATACGCATACTTTCGACCCTCTAGGACGCTCCGTTTAGGAGTTACGGCCAATTAAAGAAACTTTTTAAAAATCGATTTTCAAAACCTTATTATTCCGGAACCCACCGATCGAATTACATGAAATTTACAGTGAAAAATTCTGCATTAAATGTCTATAAAATACGCATACTTTCGACCCTCTAGGACGCTCCGTTTAGGAGTTACGTCCAATTAAAGAAACCTTTTAAAAATCGATTTTCAAATCCTTATTATTCCGGAACCCACCGATCGAATTATATGAAATTTACAGTGAAAAATTATGCATTAAATGTCTATAAAATGCCCCTACTTTCGACCCTCTAGGACGCTCCGTTTAGGAGTTACGGCCAATTAAAGAAACTTTTTAAAAATCGATTTTCAAAACCTTATTATTCCGGAACCCACCGATCGAATTACATGAAATTTACAGTGAAAAATTCTGCATTAAATGTCTATAAAATACGCATACTTTCGACCCTCTAGGACGCTCCGTTTAGGAGTTACGGCCAATTAAAGAAACCTTTTAAAAATCGATTTTCAAATCCTTATTATTCCGGAACCCACCGATCGAATTATATGAAATTTACAGTGAAAAATTATGCATTAAATGTCTATAAAATGCCCCTACTTTCGACCCTCTAGGACGCTCCGTTTAGGAGTTACGGCCAATTAAAGAAACTTTTTAAAAATCGATTTTCAAAACCTTATTATTCCGGAACCCACCGATCGAATTACATGAAATTTACAGTGAAAAATTCTGCATTAAATGTCTATAAAATACGCATACTTTCGACCCTCTAGGACGCTCCGTTTAGGAGTTACGGCCAATTAAAGAAACTTTCTAAAAATCGATTTTCAAAACCTTATTATTCCGGAACCCACCTATCGAATTATATGAAATTTACAGTGAAAAATTATGCATTAAATGTCTATAAATTGCGCCTACTTTCGACCCTCTAGGACGCTTCCGTTTAGGAGTTACGGCCAATTAAAGAAACTTTTAAAAATCGATTTTCAAAACCTTATTATTCCGGAACCCACCGATCGAATTATATGAAATTTACAGTGAAAAATTATGCATTAAATGTCTATAAAATACGCATACTTTCGACAATCTAGGACGCTCCGTTTAGGAGTTACGGCCAATTAAAGAAACTTTCTAAAAATCGATTTTCAAAACCTTATTATTCCGGAACCCACCGATCGAATTATATGAAATTTACAGTGAAAAATTATGCATTAAATGTCTATAAATTGCGCCTACTTTCGACCCTCTAGGACGCTCCGTTTAGGAGTTACGGCCAATTAAAGAAACTTTTTAAAAATCGATTTTCAAAACCTTATTATTCCGGAACCCACCGATCGAATTATATGAAATTTACAGTGAAAAATTATGCACTAAATGTCTATAAAATGCCCCTACTTTCGACCCTCTAGGACGCTCCGTTTTGGAGTTACGGCCAATTAAAGAAACTTTTTAAAAATCGATTTTCAAAACCTTATTATTCCGGAACCCACCGATCGAATTATATGAAATTTACAGTGAAAAATTATGCATTAAATGTCTATAAATTGCGCCTACTTTCGACCCTCTAGGACGCTCCGTTTAGGAGTTACGGCCAATTAAAGAAACTTTTTAAAAATCGATTTTCAAAACCTTATTATTCCGGAACCCACCGATCGAATTATATGAAATTTACAGTGAAAAATTATGCACTAAATGTCTATAAAATGCCCCTACTTTCGACCCTCTAGGACGCTCCGTTTAGGAGTTACGGCCAATTAAAGAAACTTTTTAAAAATCGATTTTCAAATTATTATTCCGGAACCCACCGCTCGAATTATTTGAAATTTACAGTGAAAAATTATGCATTTAATGTCTATAAATTGCGCCTACTTTCGACCCCCTAGGACGCTCCGTTTAGGAGTTACGTCCAATTAAAGAAACTTTTTAAAAATCGATTTTCAAAACCTTATTATTCCGGAACCCACCGATCGAATTATATGAAATTTACAGTGAAAAATTATGCATTAAATGTCTATAAATTGCGCCTACTTTCGACCCTCTAGGACGCTCCGTTTAGGAGTTACGGCCAATTAAAGAAACTTTTTAAAAATCGATTTTCAAAACCTTATTATTCCGGCACCCACCGATCGAATTATATGAAATTTACAGTGAAAAATTATGCACTAAATGTCTATAAAATGCCCCTACTTTCGACCCTCTAGGACGCTCCGTTTAGGAGTTACGGCCAATTAAAGAAACTTTTTAAAAATCGATTTTCAAATCCTTATTATTCCGGAACCCACCGATCGAATTATATGAAATTTACAGTGAAAAATTATGCATTAAATGTCTATAAAATGCCCCTACTTTCGACCCTCTAGGACGCTCCGTTTAGGAGTTACGGCCAATTAAAGAAACTTTTTAAAAATCGATTTTCAAAACCTTATTATTCCGGAACCCACCGATCGAATTACATGAAATTTACAGTGAAAAATTCTGCATTAAATGTCTATAAAATACGCATACTTTCGACCCTCTAGGACGCTCCGTTTAGGAGTTACGGCCAATTAAAGAAACCTTTTAAAAATCGATTTTCAAATCCTTATTATTCCGGAACCCACCGATCGAATTATATGAAATTTACAGTGAAAAATTATGCATTAAATGTCTATAAAATGCCCCTACTTTCGACCCTCTAGGACGCTCCGTTTAGGAGTTACGGCCAATTAAAGAAACTTTTTAAAAATCGATTTTCAAAACCTTATTATTCCGGAACCCACCGATCGAATTACATGAAATTTACAGTGAAAAATTCTGCATTAAATGTCTATAAAATACGCATACTTTCGACCCTCTAGGACGCTCCGTTTAGGAGTTACGGCCAATTAAAGAAACTTTCTAAAAATCGATTTTCAAAACCTTATTATTCCGGAACCCACCTATCGAATTATATGAAATTTACAGTGAAAAATTATGCATTAAATGTCTATAAATTGCGCCTACTTTCGACCCTCTAGGACGCTCCGTTTAGGAGTTACGGCCAATTAAAGAAACTTTTTAAAAATCGATTTTCAAAACCTTATTATTCCGGCACCCACCGATCGAATTATATGAAATTTACAGTGAAAAATTATGCATTAAATGTCTATAAAATACGCATACTTTCGACAATCTAGGACGCTCCGTTTAGGAGTTACGGCCAATTAAAGAAACTTTTTAAAAATCGATTTTCAAAACCTTATTATTCCGGAACCCACCGATCGAATTATATGAAATTTACAGTGAAAAATTATGCACTAAATGTCTATAAAATGCCCCTACTTTCGACCATCTAGGACGCTCCGTTTAGGAGTTACGGCCAATTAAAGAAACTTTTTAAAAATCGATTTTCAAAACCTTATTATTCCGGAACCCACCGCTCGAATTATTTGAAATTTACAGTGAAAAATTATGCATTTAATGTCTATAAATTGCGCCTACTTTCGACCCCCTAGGACGCTCCGTTTAGGAGTTACGTCCAATTAAAGAAACTTTTTAAAAATCGATTTTCAAAACCTTATTATTCCGGAACCCACCGATCGAATTATATGAAATTTACAGTGAAAAATTATGCATTAAATGTCTATAAATTGCGCCTACTTTCGACCCTCTAGGACGCTCCGTTTAGGAGTTACGGCCAATTAAAGAAACTTTTTAAAAATCGATTTTCAAAACCTTATTATTCCGGCACCCACCGATCGAATTATATGAAATTTACAGTGAAAAATTATGCACTAAATGTCTATAAAATGCCCCTACTTTCGACCCTCTAGGACGCTCCGTTTAGGAGTTACGGCCAATTAAAGAAACTTTTTAAAAATCGATTTTCAAAACCTTATTATTCCGGAACCCACCGATCGAATTATATGAAATTTACAGTGAAAAATTATGCATTAAATGTCTATAAATTGCGCCTACTTTCGACCCTCTAGGACGCTCCGTTTAGGAGTTACGGCCAATTAAAGAAACTTTTTAAAAATCGATTTTCAAAACCTTATTATTCCGGCACCCACCGATCGAATTATATGAAATTTACAGTGACAAATTATGCACTAAATGTCTATAAAATGCCCCTACTTTCGACCCTCTAGGACGCTCCGTTTAGGAGTTACGGCCAATTAAAGAAACTTTTTAAAAATCGATTTTCAAAACCTTATTATTCCGGAACCCACCGATCGAATTATATGAAATTTACAGTGAAAAATTATGCATTTAATGTATATATATTGCGCCTACTTTCGACCCCCTAGGACGCTCCGTTTAGGAGTTACGGCCAATTAAAGAAACTTTTTAAAAATCGATTTTCAAAACCTTTTTATTCCGGAACCCACCGATCGAATTATATGAAATTTACAGTGAAAAATTATGCATTTATTGTCTATAAATTGCGCCTACTTTCGACCCTCTAGGACGCTCCGTTTAGGAGTTACGGCCAATTAAAGAAACTTTTTAAAAATCGATTTTCAAAACCTTATTATTCCGGAACCTACCGATCGAATTATATGAAATTTACAGTGAAAAATTATGCATTTATTGTCTATAAATTGCGCCTACTTTCGACCCTCTAGGACGCTCCGTTTAGGAGTTACGGCCAATTAAAGAAACTTTTTAAAAATCGATTTTCAAAACCTTATTATTCCGGAACCCACCGATCGAATTATATGAAATTTACAGTGAAAAAGTATGCATTAAATGTCTATAAAATGCCCCTACTTTCGACCCTCTAGGACGCTCCGTTTAGGAGTTACGGCCAATTAAAGAAACTTTTTAAAAATCGATTTTCAAAACCTTATTATTCCGGAACCCACCGATCGAATTATATGAAATTTGCAGTGAAAAATTATGCATTAAATGTCTATAAAATGCCCCTACTTTCGACCCTCTAGGACGCTCCGTTTAGGAGTTACGGCCAATTAAAGAAACTTTTTAAAAATCGATTTTCAAAACCTTATTATTCCGGAACCCACCGCTCGAATTATATGAAATTTACAGTGAAAAATTATGCATTAAATGTCTATAAAATGCCCCTACTTTCGACCCTCTAGGACGCTCCGTTTAGGAGTTACGGCCAATTAAAGAAACTTTTCAAAAATCGATTTTCAAAACCTTATTATTCCGGAACCCACCGATCGAATTATTTGAAATTTACAGTGAAAAATTCTGCATGAAATGTCTATAAAATACGCATACTTTCGACCCTCTATGACGCTCCGTTTAGGAGTTACGGCCAATTAAAGAAACTTTTCAAAAATCGATTTTCAAAACCTTATTATTCCGGAACCCACCGATCGAATTATATGAAATTTACAGTGAAAAATTATGCATTAAATGTCTATAAATTGCGCCTACTTTCGACCCTCTAGGACGCTCCGTTTAGGAGTTACGGCCAATTAAAGAAACTTTTAAAAATCGATTTTCAAAACCTTATTATTCCGGAACCCACCGATCGAATTACATGAAATTTACAGTGAAAAATTCTGCATTAAATGTCTATAAAATACGCATACTTTCGACCCTCTAGGACGCTCCGTTTAGGAGTTACGGCCAATTAAAGAAACTTTCTAAAAATCGATTTTCAAAACCTTATTATTCCGGAACCCACCTATCGAATTATATGAAATTTACAGTGAAAAATTATGCATTAAATGTCTATAAATTGCGCCTACTTTCGACCCTCTAGGACGCTTCCGTTTAGGAGTTACGGCCAATTAAAGAAACTTTTAAAAATCGATTTTCAAAACCTTATTATTCCGGAACCCACCGATCGAATTATATGAAATTTACAGTGAAAAATTATGCATTAAATGTCTATAAAATACGCATACTTTCGACAATCTAGGACGCTCCGTTTAGGAGTTACGGCCAATTAAAGAAACTTTTTAAAAATCGATTTTCAAAACCTTATTATTCCGGAACCCACCGATCGAATTATATGAAATTTACAGTGAAAAATTATGCACTAAATGTCTATAAAATGCCCCTACTTTCGACCATCTAGGACGCTCCGTTTAGGAGTTACGGCCAATTAAAGAAACTTTTTAAAAATCGATTTTCAAAACCTTATTATTCCGGAACCCACCGCTCGAATTATTTGAAATTTACAGTGAAAAATTATGCATTTAATGTCTATAAATTGCGCCTACTTTCGACCCCCTAGGACGCTCCGTTTAGGAGTTACGTCCAATTAAAGAAACTTTTTAAAAATCGATTTTCAAAACCTTATTATTCCGGAACCCACCGATCGAATTATATGAAATTTACAGTGAAAAATTATGCATTAAATGTCTATAAATTGCGCCTACTTTCGACCCTCTAGGACGCTCCGTTTAGGAGTTACGGCCAATTAAAGAAACTTTTTAAAAATCGATTTTCAAAACCTTATTATTCCGGCACCCACCGATCGAATTATATGAAATTTACAGTGAAAAATTATGCACTAAATGTCTATAAAATGCCCCTACTTTCGACCCTCTAGGACGCTCCGTTTAGGAGTTACGGCCAATTAAAGAAACTTTTTAAAAATCGATTTTCAAAACCTTATTATTCCGGAACCCACCGCTCGAATTATTTGAAATTTACAGTGAAAAATTATGCATTTAATGTCTATAAATTGCGCCTACTTTCGACCCTCTAGGACGCTCCGTTTAGGAGTTACGGCCAATTAAAGAAACTTTTTAAAAATCGATTTTCAAAACCTTATTATTCCGGCACCCACCGATCGAATTATATGAAATTTACAGTGACAAATTATGCACTAAATGTCTATAAAATGCCCCTACTTTCGACCCTCTAGGACGCTCCGTTTAGGAGTTACGGCCAATTAAAGAAACTTTTTAAAAATCGATTTTCAAAACCTTATTATTCCGGAACCCACCGATCGAATTATATGAAATTTACAGTGAAAAATTATGCATTTAATGTATATATATTGCGCCTACTTTCGACCCCCTAGGACGCTCCGTTTAGGAGTTACGGCCAATTAAAGAAACTTTTTAAAAATCGATTTTCAAAACCTTTTTATTCCGGAACCCACCGATCGAATTATATGAAATTTACAGTGAAAAATTATGCATTTATTGTCTATAAATTGCGCCTACTTTCGACCCTCTAGGACGCTCCGTTTAGGAGTTACGGCCAATTAAAGAAACTTTTTAAAAATCGATTTTCAAAACCTTATTATTCCGGAACCTACCGATCGAATTATATGAAATTTACAGTGAAAAATTATGCATTTATTGTCTATAAATTGCGCCTACTTTCGACCCTCTAGGACGCTCCGTTTAGGAGTTACGGCCAATTAAAGAAACTTTTTAAAAATCGATTTTCAAAACCTTATTATTCCGGAACCCACCGATCGAATTATATGAAATTTACAGTGAAAAAGTATGCATTAAATGTCTATAAAATGCCCCTACTTTCGACCCTCTAGGACGCTCCGTTTAGGAGTTACGGCCAATTAAAGAAACTTTTTAAAAATCGATTTTCAAAACCTTATTATTCCGGAACCCACCGATCGAATTATATGAAATTTGCAGTGAAAAATTATGCATTAAATGTCTATAAAATGCCCCTACTTTCGACCCTCTAGGACGCTCCGTTTAGGAGTTACGGCCAATTAAAGAAACTTTTTAAAAATCGATTTTCAAAACCTTATTATTCCGGAACCCACCGCTCGAATTATATGAAATTTACAGTGAAAAATTATGCATTAAATGTCTATAAAATGCCCCTACTTTCGACCCTCTAGGACGCTCCGTTTAGGAGTTACGGCCAATTAAAGAAACTTTTCAAAAATCGATTTTCAAAACCTTATTATTCCGGAACCCACCGATCGAATTATTTGAAATTTACAGTGAAAAATTCTGCATGAAATGTCTATAAAATACGCATACTTTCGACCCTCTATGACGCTCCGTTTAGGAGTTACGGCCAATTAAAGAAACTTTTCAAAAATCGATTTTCAAAACCTTATTATTCCGGAACCCACCGATCGAATTATATGAAATTTACAGTGAAAAATTATGCATTAAATGTCTATAAATTGCGCCTACTTTCGACCCTCTAGGACGCTCCGTTTAGGAGTTACGGCCAATTAAAGAAACTTTTTAAAAATCGATTTTCAAAACCTTATTATTCCGGAACCCACCGCTCGAATTATTTGAAATTTACACTGAAAAATTATGCATTTAATGTCTATAAATTGCGCCTACTTTCGACCCTCTAGGACGCTCCGTTTAGGAGTTACGGCCAATTAAAGAAACTTTTTAAAAATCGATTTTCAAAACCTTATTATTCCGGCACCCACCGATCGAATTATATGAAATTTACAGTGAAAAATTATGCACTAAATGTCTATAAAATGCCCCTACTTTCGACCCTCTAGGACGCTCCGTTTAGGAGTTACGGCCAATTAAAGAAACTTTTTAAAAATCGATTTTCAAAACCTTATTATTCCGGAACCCACCGATCGAATTATATGAAATTTACAGTGAAAAAGTATGCATTAAATGTCTATAAAATGCCCCTACTTTCGACCCTCTAGGACGCTCCGTTTAGGAGTTACGGCCAATTAAAGAAACTTTTTAAAAATCGGTGAAAAAGTATGCATTAAATGTCTATAAATTGCGCCTACTTTCGACCCTCTAGGACGCTCCGTTTAGGAGTTACGGCCAATTAAAGAAACTTTTTAAAAATCGATTTTCAAAACCTTATTATTCCGGAACCCACCGATCGAATTATATGAAATTTGCAGTGAAAAATTATGCATTAAATGTCTATAAATTGCGCCAACTTTCGACCCCCTAGGACGCTCCGTTTAGGAGTTACGGCCAATTAAAGAAACTTTTTAAAAATCGATTTTCAAAACCTTATTATTCCGGAACCCACCGATCGAATTATATGAAATTTACAGTGAAAAATTATGCATTTAATGTCTATAAATTGCGCCTACTTTCGACCCTCTAGGACGCTCCGTTTAGGAGTTACGGCCAATTAAAGAAACTTTTTAAAAATCGATTTTCAAAACCTTATTATTCCGGAACCCACCGATCGAATTATATGAAATTTACAGTGAAAAATTATGCATTTATTGTCTATAAATTGCGCCTACTTTCGACCCTCTAGGACGCTCCGTTTAGGAGTTACGGCCAATTAAAGAAACTTTTTAAAAATCGATTTTCAAAACCTTATTATTCCGGAACCCACCTATCGAATTATATGAAATTTACAGTGAAAAAGTATGCATTAAATGTCTATAAAATGCCCCTACTTTCGACCCTCTAGGACGCTCCGTTTAGGAGTTACGGCCAATTAAAGAAACTTTTTAAAAATCGGTGAAAAAGTATGCATTAAATGTCTATAAAATGCCCCTACTTTCGACCCTCTAGGACGCTCCGTTTAGGAGTTACGGCCAATTAAAGAAACTTTTTAAAAATCGATTTTCAAAACCTTATTATTCCGGAACCCACCGATCGAATTATATGAAATTTGCAGTGAAAAATTATGCATTAAATGTCTATAAATTGCGCCTACTTTCGACCCCCTAGGACGCTCCGTTTAGGAGTTACGGCCAATTAAAGAAACTTTTTAAAAATCGATTTTCAAAACCTTATTATTCCGGAACCCACCGATCGAATTATATGAAATTTACAGTGAAAAATTATGCATTTAATGTCTATAAATTGCGCCTACTTTCGACCCTCTAGGACGCTCCGTTTAGGAGTTACGGCCAATTAAAGAAACTTTTTAAAAATCGATTTTCAAAACCTTATTATTCCGGAACCCACCGATCGAATTATATGAAATTTACAGTGAAAAATTATGCATTTATTGTCTATAAATTGCGCCTACTTTCGACCCTCTAGGACGCTCCGTTTAGGAGTTACGGCCAATTAAAGAAACTTTTTAAAAATCGATTTTCAAAACCTTATTATTCCGGAACCCACCGATCGAATTATATGAAATTTACAGTGAAAAAGTATGCATTAAATGTCTATAAAATGCCCCTACTTTCGACCCTCTAGGACGCTCCGTTTAGGAGTTACGGCCAATTAAAGAAACTTTTTAAAAATCGGTGAAAAAGTATGCATTAAATGTCTATAAAATGCCCCTACTTTCGACCCCCTAGGACGCTCCGTTTAGGAGTTACGGCCAATTAAAGAAACTTTTTAAAAATCGATTTTCAAAACCTTATTATTCCGGAACCCACCGATCGAATTATTTGAAATTTACAGTGAAAAATTATGCATTAAATGTCTATAAATTGCGCCTACTTTCGACCCTCTAGGACGCTCCGTTTAGGAGTTACGGCCAATTAAAGAAACTTTTTAAAAATCGATTTTCAAATCCTTATTATTCCGGCATCCACCGATCGAATTATATGAAATTTACAGTGAAAAATTATGCATTAAATGTCTATAAATTGCGCCTACTTTCGACCCTCTAGGACGCTCCGTTTAGGAGTTACGGCCAATTAAAGAAACTTTTTAAAAATCGATTTTCAAAACCTTATTATTCCGGAACCCACCGATCGAATTATATGAAATTTGCAGTGAAAAATTATGCATTAAATGTCTATATATTGCGCCTACTTTCGACCCTCTAGGACGCTCCGTTTAGGAGTTACGGCCAATTAAAGAAACTTTTTAAAAATCGATTTTCAAAACCTTATTATTCCGGAACCCACCGATCGAATTATATGAAATTTACAGTGAAAAAGTATGCATTAAATGTCTATAAAATGCCCCTACTTTCGACCCTCTAGGACGCTCCGTTTAGGAGTTACGGCCAATTAAAGAAACTTTTTAAAAATCGGTGAAAAAGTATGCATTAAATGTCTATAAAATGCCCCTACTTTCGACCCTCTAGGACGCTCCGTTTAGGAGTTACGGCCAATTAAAGAAACTTTTTAAAAATCGATTTTCAAAACCTTATTATTCCGGCATCCACCGATCGAATTATATGAAATTTACAGTGAAAAATTATGCACTAAATGTCTATAAAATGCCCCTTCTTTCGACCCTCTAGGACGCTCCGTTTAGGAGTTACGGCCAATTAAAGAAACTTTTTAAAAATCGATTTTCAAAACCTTATTATTCCGGAACCCACCGCTCGAATTATTTGAAATTTACAGTGAAAAATTATGCATTTAATGTCTATAAATTGCGCCTACTTTTGACCCTCTAGGACGCTCCGTTTAGGAGTTACGGCCAATTAAAGAAACTTTTTAAAAATCGATTTTCAAAACCTTATTATTCCGGAACCCACCGATCGAATTATATGAAATTTACAGTGAAAAAGTATGCATTAAATGTCTATAAAATGCCCCTACTTTCGACCCTCTAGGACGCTCCGTTTAGGAGTTACGGCCAATTAAAGAAACTTTTTAAAAATCGGTGAAAAAGTATGCATTAAATGTCTATAAAATGCCCCTACTTTCGACCCTCTAGGACGCTCCGTTTAGGAGTTACGGCCAATTAAAGAAACTTTTTAAAAATCGATTTTCAAAACCTTATTATTCCGGAACCCACCGATCGAATTATATGAAATTTGCAGTGAAAAATTATGCATTAAATGTCTATAAATTGCGCCTACTTTCGACCCCCTAGGACGCTCCGTTTAGGAGTTACGGCCAATTAAAGAAACTTTTTAAAAATCGATTTTCAAAACCTTATTATTCCGGAACCCACCGATCGAATTATATGAAATTTACAGTGAAAAATTATGCATTTAATGTCTATAAATTGCGCCTACTTTCGACCCTCTAGGACGCTCCGTTTAGGAGTTACGGCCAATTAAAGAAACTTTTTAAAAATCGATTTTCAAAACCTTATTATTCCGGAACCCACCGATCGAATTATATGAAATTTACAGTGAAAAATTATGCATTTATTGTCTATAAATTGCGCCTACTTTCGACCCTCTAGGACGCTCCGTTTAGGAGTTACGGCCAATTAAAGAAACTTTTTAAAAATCGATTTTCAAAACCTTATTATTCCGGAACCCACCGATCGAATTATATGAAATTTACAGTGAAAAAGTATGCATTAAATGTCTATAAAATGCCCCTACTTTCGACCCTCTAGGACGCTCCGTTTAGGAGTTACGGCCAATTAAAGAAACTTTTTAAAAATCGGTGAAAAAGTATGCATTAAATGTCTATAAAATGCCCCTACTTTCGACCCTCTAGGACGCTCCGTTTAGGAGTTACGGCCAATTAAAGAAACTTTTTAAAAATCGATTTTCAAAACCTTATTATTCCGGAACCCACCGATCGAATTATATGAAATTTACAGTGAAAAAGTATGCATTAAATGTCTATAAAATGCCCCTACTTTCGACCCTCTAGGACGCTCCGTTTAGGAGTTACGGCCAATTAAAGAAACTTTTTAAAAATCGATTTTCAAAACCTTATTATTCCGGAACCCACCGATCGAATTATATGAAATTTGCAGTGAAAAATTATGCATTAAATGTCTATAAATTGCGCCTACTTTCGACCCCCTAGGACGCTCCGTTTAGGAGTTACGGCCAATTAAAGAAACTTTTTAAAAATCGATTTTCAAAACCTTATTATTCCGGAACCCACCGATCGAATTATATGAAATTTACAGTGAAAAATTATGCATTTAATGTCTATAAATTGCGCCTACTTTCGACCCTCTAGGACGCTCCGTTTAGGAGTTACGGCCAATTAAAGAAACTTTTTAAAAATCGATTTTCAAAACCTTATTATTCCGGAACCCACCGATCGAATTATATGAAATTTACAGTGAAAAATTATGCATTTATTGTCTATAAATTGCGCCTACTTTCGACCCTCTAGGACGCTCCGTTTAGGAGTTACGGCCAATTAAAGAAACTTTTTATAAATCGATTTTCAAAACCTTATTATTCCGGAACCCACCGATCGAATTATATGAAATTTACAGTGAAAAAGTATGCATTAAATGTCTATAAAATGCCCCTACTTTCGACCCTCTAGGACGCTCCGTTTAGGAGTTACGGCCAATTAAAGAAACTTTTTAAAAATCGATTTTCAAAACCTTATTATTCCGGAACCCACCGCTCGAATTATATGAAATTTACAGTGAAAAATTATGCATTAAATGTCTATAAAATGCCCCTACTTTCGACCCTCTAGGACGCTCCGTTTAGGAGTTACGGCCAATTAAAGAAACTTTTCAAAAATCGATTTTCAAAACCTTATTATTCCGGAACCCACCTATCGAATTATATGAAATTTACAGTGAAAAATTATGCATTAAATGTCTATAAATTGCGCCTACTTTCGACCCTCTAGGACGCTCCGTTTAGGAGTTACGGCCAATTAAAGAAACTTTTTAAAAATCGATTTTCAAAACCTTATTATTCCGGAACCCACCGATCGAATTATTTGAAATTTACAGTGAAAAATTCTGCATGAAATGTCTATAAAATACGCATACTTTCGACCCTCTATGACGTTCCGTTTAGGAGTTACGGCCAATTAAAGAAACTTTTCAAAAATCGATTTTCAAAACCTTATTATTCCGGAACCCACCGATCGAATTATATGAAATTTACAGTGAAAAATTATGCATTAAATGTCTATAAATTGCGCCTACTTTCGACCCTCTAGGACGCTCCGTTTAGGAGTTACGGCCAATTAAAGAAACTTTTTAAAAATCGATTTTCAAAACCTTATTATTCCGGAACCCACCGCTCGAATTATTTGAAATTTACACTGAAAAATTATGCATTTAATGTCTATAAATTGCGCCTACTTTCGACCCTCTAGGACGCTCCGTTTAGGAGTTACGGCCAATTAAAGAAACTTTTTAAAAATCGATTTTCAAAACCTTATTATTCCGGCACCCACCGATCGAATTATATGAAATTTACAGTGAAAAATTATGCACTAAATGTCTATAAAATGCCCCTACTTTCGACCCTCTAGGACGCTCCGTTTAGGAGTTACGGCCAATTAAAGAAACTTTTTAAAAATCGATTTTCAAAACCTTATTATTCCGGAACCCACCGATCGAATTATATGAAATTTACAGTGAAAAAGTATGCATTAAATGTCTATAAAATGCCCCTACTTTCGACCCTCTAGGACGCTCCGTTTAGGAGTTACGGCCAATTAAAGAAACTTTTTAAAAATCGGTGAAAAAGTATGCATTAAATGTCTATAAATTGCGCCTACTTTCGACCCTCTAGGACGCTCCGTTTAGGAGTTACGGCCAATTAAAGAAACTTTTTAAAAATCGATTTTCAAAACCTTATTATTCCGGAACCCACCGATCGAATTATATGAAATTTGCAGTGAAAAATTATGCATTAAATGTCTATAAATTGCGCCAACTTTCGACCCCCTAGGACGCTCCGTTTAGGAGTTACGGCCAATTAAAGAAACTTTTTAAAAATCGATTTTCAAAACCTTATTATTCCGGAACCCACCGATCGAATTATATGAAATTTACAGTGAAAAATTATGCATTTAATGTCTATAAATTGCGCCTACTTTCGACCCTCTAGGACGCTCCGTTTAGGAGTTACGGCCAATTAAAGAAACTTTTTAAAAATCGATTTTTAAAACCTTATTATTCCGGAACCCACCGATCGAATTATATGAAATTTACAGTGAAAAATTATGCATTTATTGTCTATAAATTGCGCCTACTTTCGACCCTCTAGGACGCTCCGTTTAGGAGTTACGGCCAATTAAAGAAACTTTTTAAAAATCGATTTTCAAAACCTTATTATTCCGGAACCCACCTATCGAATTATATGAAATTTACAGTGAAAAAGTATGCATTAAATGTCTATAAAATGCCCCTACTTTCGACCCTCTAGGACGCTCCGTTTAGGAGTTACGGCCAATTAAAGAAACTTTTTAAAAATCGGTGAAAAAGTATGCATTAAATGTCTATAAAATGCCCCTACTTTCGACCCTCTAGGACGCTCCGTTTAGGAGTTACGGCCAATTAAAGAAACTTTTTAAAAATCGATTTTCAAAACCTTATTATTCCGGAACCCACCGATCGAATTATATGAAATTTGCAGTGAAAAATTATGCATTAAATGTCTATAAATTGCGCCTACTTTCGACCCCCTAGGACGCTCCGTTTAGGAGTTACGGCCAATTAAAGAAACTTTTTAAAAATCGATTTTCAAAACCTTATTATTCCGGAACCCACCGATCGAATTATATGAAATTTACAGTGAAAAATTATGCATTTAATGTCTATAAATTGCGCCTACTTTCGACCCTCTAGGACGCTCCGTTTAGGAGTTACGGCCAATTAAAGAAACTTTTTAAAAATCGATTTTCAAAACCTTATTATTCCGGAACCCACCGATCGAATTATATGAAATTTACAGTGAAAAATTATGCATTTATTGTCTATAAATTGCGCCTACTTTCGACCCTCTAGGACGCTCCGTTTAGGAGTTACGGCCAATTAAAGAAACTTTTTAAAAATCGATTTTCAAAACCTTATTATTCCGGAACCCACCGATCGAATTATATGAAATTTACAGTGAAAAAGTATGCATTAAATGTCTATAAAATGCCCCTACTTTCGACCCTCTAGGACGCTCCGTTTAGGAGTTACGGCCAATTAAAGAAACTTTTTAAAAATCGGTGAAAAAGTATGCATTAAATGTCTATAAAATGCCCCTACTTTCGACCCCCTAGGACGCTCCGTTTAGGAGTTACGGCCAATTAAAGAAACTTTTTAAAAATCGATTTTCAAAACCTTATTATTCCGGAACCCACCGATCGAATTATTTGAAATTTACAGTGAAAAATTATGCATTAAATGTCTATAAATTGCGCCTACTTTCGACCCTCTAGGACGCTCCGTTTAGGAGTTACGGCCAATTAAAGAAACTTTTTAAAAATCGATTTTCAAATCCTTATTATTCCGGCATCCACCGATCGAATTATATGAAATTTACAGTGAAAAATTATGCATTAAATGTCTATAAATTGCGCCTACTTTCGACCCTCTAGGACGCTCCGTTTAGGAGTTACGGCCAATTAAAGAAACTTTTTAAAAATCGATTTTCAAAACCTTATTATTCCGGAACCCACCGATCGAATTATATGAAATTTGCAGTGAAAAATTATGCATTAAATGTCTATATATTGCGCCTACTTTCGACCCTCTAGGACGCTCCGTTTAGGAGTTACGGCCAATTAAAGAAACTTTTTAAAAATCGATTTTCAAAACCTTATTATTCCGGAACCCACCGATCGAATTATATGAAATTTACAGTGAAAAAGTATGCATTAAATGTCTATAAAATGCCCCTACTTTCGACCCTCTAGGACGCTCCGTTTAGGAGTTACGGCCAATTAAAGAAACTTTTTAAAAATCGGTGAAAAAGTATGCATTAAATGTCTATAAAATGCCCCTACTTTCGACCCTCTAGGACGCTCCGTTTAGGAGTTACGGCCAATTAAAGAAACTTTTTAAAAATCGATTTTCAAAACCTTATTATTCCGGCATCCACCGATCGAATTATATGAAATTTACAGTGAAAAATTATGCACTAAATGTCTATAAAATGCCCCTTCTTTCGACCCTCTAGGACGCTCCGTTTAGGAGTTACGGCCAATTAAAGAAACTTTTTAAAAATCGATTTTCAAAACCTTATTATTCCGGAACCCACCGCTCGAATTATTTGAAATTTACAGTGAAAAATTATGCATTTAATGTCTATAAATTGCGCCTACTTTTGACCCTCTAGGACGCTCCGTTTAGGAGTTACGGCCAATTAAAGAAACTTTTTAAAAATCGATTTTCAAAACCTTATTATTCCGGAACCCACCGATCGAATTATATGAAATTTACAGTGAAAAAGTATGCATTAAATGTCTATAAAATGCCCCTACTTTCGACCCTCTAGGACGCTCCGTTTAGGAGTTACGGCCAATTAAAGAAACTTTTTAAAAATCGGTGAAAAAGTATGCATTAAATGTCTATAAAATGCCCCTACTTTCGACCCTCTAGGACGCTCCGTTTAGGAGTTACGGCCAATTAAAGAAACTTTTTAAAAATCGATTTTCAAAACCTTATTATTCCGGAACCCACCGATCGAATTATATGAAATTTACAGTGAAAAATTATGCACTAAATGTCTATAAAATGCCCCTACTTTCGACCCTCTAGGACGCTCCGTTTAGGAGTTACGGCCAATTAAAGAAACTTTTTAAAAATCGATTTTCAAAACCTTATTATTCCGGAACCCACCGCTCGAATTATTTGAAATTTACAGTGAAAAACTATGCGTTTAATGTCTATAAAATGCCCCTACTTTCGACCCTCTAGGACGCTCCGTTTAGGAGTTACGGCCAATTAAAGAAACTTTTTAAAAATCGATTTTCAAAACCTTATTATTCCGGAACCCACCGATCGAATTATATGAAATTTACAGTGAAAAATTATGCACTAAATGTCTATAAAATGCCCCTACTTTCGACCCTCTAGGACGCTCCGTTTAGGAGTTACGGCCAATTAAAGAAACTTTTTAAAAATCGATTTTCAAAACCTTATTATTCCGGAACCCACCGATCGAATTATATGAAATTTACAGTGAAAAAGTATGCATTCAAAACCTTATTATTCCGGAACCCACCGCTCGAATTATTTGAAATTTACAGTGAAAAATTATGCATTTAATGTCTATAAATTGCGCCTACTTTCGACCCTCTAGGACGCTCCGTTTAGGAGTTACGGCCAATTAAAGAAACTTTTTAAAAATCGATTTTTAAAACCTTATTATTCCGGCATCCACCGATCGAATTATATGAAATTTACAGTGAAAAATTATGCACTAAATGTCTATAAAATGCCCCTACTTTCGACCCTCTAGGACGCTCCGTTTAGGAGTTACGGCCAATTAAAGAAACTTTTTAAAAATCGATTTTCAAAACCTTATTATTCCGGAACCCACCGCTCGAATTATTTGAAATTTACAGTGAAAAACTATGCGTTTAATGTCTATAAAATGCCCCTACTTTCGACCCTCTAGGACGCTCCGTTTAGGAGTTACGGCCAATTAAAGAAACTTTTTAAAAATCGATTTTCAAAACCTTATTATTCCGGAACCCACCGATCGAATTATATGAAATTTACAGTGAAAAATTATGCACTAAATGTCTATAAAATGCCCCTACTTTCGACCCTCTAGGACGCTCCGTTTAGGAGTTACGGCCAATTAAAGAAACTTTTTAAAAATCGATTTTCAAAACCTTATTATTCCGGAACCCACCGATCGAATTATATGAAATTTACAGTGAAAAAGTATGCATTAAATGTCTATAAAATGCCCCTACTTTCGACCCTCTAGGACGCTCCGTTTAGGAGTTACGGCCAATTAAAGAAACTTTTTAAAAATCGATTTTCAAAACCTTATTATTCCGGAACCCACCGATCGAATTATATGAAATTTACAGTGAAAAATTATGCATTAAATGTCTATAAAATGCCCCTACTTTCGACCCTCTAGGACGCTCCGTTTAGGAGTTACGGCCAATTAAAGAAACTTTTTAAAAATCGATTTTCAAAACCTTATTATTCCGGAACCCACCGATCGAATTATATGAAATTTGCAGTGAAAAATTATGCATTAAATGTCTATAAATTGCGCCTACTTTCGACCCCCTAGGACGCTCCGTTTAGGAGTTACGGCCAATTAAAGAAACTTTTTAAAAATCGATTTTCAAAACCTTATTATTCCGGAACCCACCGATCGAATTATATGAAATTTACAGTGAAAAATTATGCATTAAATGTCTATAAATTGCGCCTACTTTCGACCCTCTAGGACGCTCCGTTTAGGAGTTACGGCCAATTAAAGAAACTTTTTAAAAATCGATTTTCAAAACCTTATTATTCCGGCACCCACCGATCGAATTATATGAAATTTACAGTGAAAAATTATGCATTTAATGTATATATATTGCGCCTACTTTCGACCCCCTAGGATGCTCCGTTTAGGAGTTACGTCCAATTAAAGAAACTTTTTAAAAATCGAATTTCAAAACCTTATTATTCCGGAACCCACCGATCGAATTATATGAAATTTACAGTGAAAAATTATGCATTAAATGTCTATAAATTGCCCCTACTTTCGACCCTCTAGGACGCTCCGTTTAGGAGTTACGGCCAATTAAAGAAACTTTTTAAAAATCGATTTTCAAAACCTTATTATTCCGGAACCCACCGATCGAATTATATGAAATTTACAGTGAAAAATTATGCATTTAATGTATATATATTGCGCCTACTTTCGACCCCCTAGGATGCTCCGTTTAGGAGTTACGTCCAATTAAAGAAACTTTTTAAAAATCGAATTTCAAAACCTTATTATTCCGGAACCCACCGATCGAATTATATGAAATTTACAGTAAAAAATTATGCATTAAATGTCTATAAATTGCCCCTACTTTCGACCCTCTAGGACGCTCCGTTTAGGAGTTACGGCCAATTAAAGAAACTTTTTAAAAATCGATTTTCAAAACCTTATTATTCCGGAACCCACCGATCGAATTATATGAAATTTACAGTGAAAAAGTATGCATTAAATGTCTATAAAATGCCCCTACTTTCGACCCTCTAGGACGCTCCGTTTAGGAGTTACGGCCAATTAAAGAAACTTTTTAAAAATCGATTTTCAAAACCTTATTATTCCGGAACCCACCGATCGAATTATATGAAATTTGCAGTGAAAAATTATGCATTAAATGTCTATAAATTGCGCCTACTTTCGACCCCCTAGGACGCTCCGTTTAGGAGTTACGGCCAATTAAAGAAACTTTTTATAAATCGATTTTCAAAACCTTATTATTCCGGAACCCACCGATCGAATTATATGAAATTTACAGTGAAAAATTATGCATTTAATGTCTATAAATTGCGCCTACTTTCGACCCTCTAGGACGCTCCGTTTAGGAGTTACGGCCAATTAAAGAAACTTTTTAAAAATCGATTTTCAAAACCTTATTATTCCGGAACCCACCGATCGAATTATATGAAATTTACAGTGAAAAATTATGCATTTATTGTCTATAAATTGCGCCTACTTTCGACCCTCTAGGACGCTCCGTTTAGGAGTTACGGCCAATTAAAGAAACTTTTTAAAAATCGATTTTCAAAACCTTATTATTCCGGAACCCACCGATCGAATTATATGAAATTTACAGTGAAAAAGTATGCATTAAATGTCTATAAAATGCCCCTACTTTCGACCGTCTAGGACGCTCCGTTTAGGAGTTACGGCCAATTAAAGAAACTTTTTAAAAATCGGTGAAAAAGTATGCATTATATGTCTATAAAATGCCCCTACTTTCGACCCTCTAGGACGCTCCGTTTAGGAGTTACGTCCAATTAAAGAAACTTTTTAAAAATCGATTTTCAAAACCTTATTATTCCGGAACCCACCGATCGAATTATATGAAATTTGCAGTGAAAAATTATGCATTAAATGTCTATAAATTGCGCCTACTTTCGACCCCCTAGGATGCTCCGTTTAGGAGTTACGTCCAATTAAAGAAACTTTTTAAAAATCGATTTTCAAAACCTTATTATTCCGGAACCCACCGATCGAATTATATGAAATTTGCAGTGAAAAATTATGCATTAAATGTCTATAAATTGCGCCTACTTTCGACCCCCTAGGATGCTCCGTTTAGGAGTTACGTCCAATTAAAGAAACTTTTTAAAAATCGAATTTCAAAACCTTATTATTCCGGAACCCACCTATCGAATTATATGAAATTTACAGTGAAAAATTATGCATTTAATGTATATATATTGCGCCTACTTTCGACCCCCTAGGATGCTCCGTTTAGGAGTTACGTCCAATTAAAGAAACTTTTTAAAAATCGAATTTCAAAACCTTATTATTCCGGAACCCACCGATCGAATTATATGAAATTTACAGTGAAAAATTATGCATTAAATGTCTATAAATTGCCCCTACTTTCGACCCTCTAGGACGCTCCGTTTAGGAGTTACGGCCAATTAAAGAAACTTTTTAAAAATCGATTTTCAAAACCTTATTATTCCGGAACCCACCGATCGAATTATATGAAATTTACAGTGAAAAAGTATGCATTAAATGTCTATAAAATGCCCCTACTTTCGACCCTCTAGGACGCTCCGTTTAGGAGTTACGGCCAATTAAAGAAACTTTTTAAAAATCGATTTTCAAAACCTTATTATTCCGGAACCCACCGATCGAATTATATGAAATTTGCAGTGAAAAATTATGCATTAAATGTCTATAAATTGCGCCTACTTTCGACCCCCTAGGACGCTCCGTTTAGGAGTTACGGCCAATTAAAGAAACTTTTTAAAAATCGATTTTCAAAACCTTATTATTCCGGAACCCACCGATCGAATTATATGAAATTTACAGTGAAAAATTATGCATTTAATGTCTATAAATTGCGCCTACTTTCGACCCTCTAGGACGCTCCGTTTAGGAGTTACGGCCAATTAAAGAAACTTTTTAAAAATCGATTTTCAAAACCTTATTATTCCGGAACCCACCGATCGAATTATATGAAATTTACAGTGAAAAATTATGCATTTATTGTCTATAAATTGCGCCTACTTTCGACCCTCTAGGACGCTCCGTTTAGGAGTTACGGCCAATTAAAGAAACTTTTTAAAAATCGATTTTCAAAACCTTATTATTCCGGAACCCACCGATCGAATTATATGAAATTTACAGTGAAAAAGTATGCATTAAATGTCTATAAAATGCCCCTACTTTCGACCGTCTAGGACGCTCCGTTTAGGAGTTACGGCCAATTAAAGAAACTTTTTAAAAATCGGTGAAAAAGTATGCATTATATGTCTATAAAATGCCCCTACTTTCGACCCTCTAGGACGCTCCGTTTAGGAGTTACGTCCAATTAAAGAAACTTTTTAAAAATCGATTTTCAAAACCTTATTATTCCGGAACCCACCGATCGAATTATATGAAATTTGCAGTGAAAAATTATGCATTAAATGTCTATAAAATGCCCCTACTTTCGACCCTCTAGGACGCTCCGTTTAGGAGTTACGGCCAATTAAAGAAACTTTTTAAAAATCGATTTTCAAAACCTTATTATTCCGGAACCCACCGATCGAATTATATGAAATTTACAGTGAAAAAGTATGCATTAAATGTCTATAAAATGCCCCTACTTTCGACCCTCTAGGACGCTCCGTTTAGGAGTTACGGCCAATTAAAGAAACTTTTTAAAAATCGATTTTCAAAACCTTATTATTCCGGAACCCACCGATCGAATTATATGAAATTTGCAGTGAAAAATTATGCATTAAATGTCTATAAATTGCGCCTACTTTCGACCCCCTAGGACGCTCCGTTTAGGAGTTACGGCCAATTAAAGAAACTTTTTAAAAATCGATTTTCAAAACCTTATTATTCCGGAACCCACCGATCGAATTATATGAAATTTACAGTGAAAAATTATGCATTTAATGTCTATAAATTGCGCCTACTTTCGACCCTCTAGGACGCTCCGTTTAGGAGTTACGGCCAATTAAAGAAACTTTTTAAAAATCGATTTTCAAAACCTTATTATTCCGGAACCCACCGATCGAATTATATGAAATTTACAGTGAAAAATTATGCATTTATTGTCTATAAATTGCGCCTACTTTCGACCCTCTAGGACGCTCCGTTTAGGAGTTACGGCCAATTAAAGAAACTTTTTAAAAATCGATTTTCAAAACCTTATTATTCCGGAACCCACCGATCGAATTATATGAAATTTACAGTGAAAAAGTATGCATTAAATGTCTATAAAATGCCCCTACTTTCGACCGTCTAGGACGCTCCGTTTAGGAGTTACGGCCAATTAAAGAAACTTTTTAAAAATCGGTGAAAAAGTATGCATTATATGTCTATAAAATGCCCCTACTTTCGACCCTCTAGGACGCTCCGTTTAGGAGTTACGTCCAATTAAAGAAACTTTTTAAAAATCGATTTTCAAAACCTTATTATTCCGGAACCCACCGATCGAATTATATGAAATTTGCAGTGAAAAATTATGCATTAAATGTCTATAAAATGCCCCTACTTTCGACCCTCTAGGACGCTCCGTTTAGGAGTTACGGCCAATTAAAGAAACTTTTTAAAAATCGATTTTCAAAACCTTATTATTCCGGAACCCACCGATCGAATTATATGAAATTTGCAGTGAAAAATTATGCATTAAATGTCTATAAATTGCGCCTACTTTCGACCCCCTAGGACGCTCCGTTTAGGAGTTACGGCCAATTAAAGAAACTTTTTAAAAATCGATTTTCAAAACCTTATTATTCCGGAACCCACCGATCGAATTATATGAAATTTACAGTGAAAAATTATGCATTTAATGTCTATAAATTGCGCCTACTTTCGACCCTCTAGGACGCTCCGTTTAGGAGTTACGGCCAATTAAAGAAACTTTTTAAAAATCGATTTTCAAAACCTTATTATTCCGGAACCCACCGATCGAATTATATGAAATTTACAGTGAAAAATTATGCATTTATTGTATATATATTGCGCCTACTTTCGACCCCCTAGGATGCTCCGTTTAGGAGTTACGTCCAATTAAAGAAACTTTTTAAAAATCGAATTTCAAAACCTTATTATTCCGGAACCTACCGATCGAATTATATGAAATTTACAGTGAAAAATTATGCATTAAATGTCTATAAATTGCCCCTACTTTCGACCCTCTAGGACGCTCCGTTTAGGAGTTACGGCCAATTAAAGAAACTTTTTAAAAATCGATTTTCAAAACCTTATTATTCCGGAACCCACCGATCGAATTATATGAAATTTACAGTGAAAAAGTATGCATTAAATGTCTATAAAATGCCCCTACTTTCGACCCTCTAGGACGCTCCGTTTAGGAGTTACGGCCAATTAAAGAAACTTTTTAAAAATCGATTTTCAAAACCTTATTATTCCGGAACCCACCGATCGAATTATATGAAATTTGCAGTGAAAAATTATGCATTAAATGTCTATAAATTGCGCCTACTTTCGACCCCCTAGGACGCTCCGTTTAGGAGTTACGGCCAATTAAAGAAACTTTTTAAAAATCGATTTTCAAAACCTTATTATTCCGGAACCCACCGATCGAATTATATGAAATTTACAGTGAAAAATTATGCATTTAATGTCTATAAATTGCGCCTACTTTCGACCCTCTAGGACGCTCCGTTTAGGAGTTACGGCCAATTAAAGAAACTTTTTAAAAATCGATTTTCAAAACCTTATTATTCCGGAACCCACCGATCGAATTATATGAAATTTACAGTGAAAAATTATGCATTTATTGTCTATAAATTGCGCCTACTTTCGACCCTCTAGGACGCTCCGTTTAGGAGTTACGGCCAATTAAAGAAACTTTTTAAAAATCGATTTTCAAAACCTTATTATTCCGGAACCCACCGATCGAATTATATGAAATTTACAGTGAAAAATTATGCATTTATTGTCTATAAATTGCGCCTACTTTCGACCCTCTAGGACGCTCCGTTTAGGAGTTACGGCCAATTAAAGAAACTTTTTAAAAATCGATTTTCAAAACCTTATTATTCCGGAACCCACCGATCGAATTATATGAAATTTACAGTGAAAAAGTATGCATTAAATGTCTATAAAATGCCCCTACTTTCGACCCTCTAGGACGCTCCGTTTAGGAGTTACGGCCAATTAAAGAAACTTTTTAAAAATCGGTGAAAAAGTATGCATTAAATGTCTATAAATTGCGCCTACTTTCGACCCTCTAGGACGCTCCGTTTAGGAGTTACGGCCAATTAAAGAAACTTTTTAAAAATCGATTTTCAAAACCTTATTATTCCGGAACCCACCGATCGAATTATATGAAATTTGCAGTGAAAAATTATGCATTAAATGTCTATAAATTGCGCCTACTTTCGACCCCCTAGGATGCTCCGTTTAGGAGTTACGTCCAATTAAAGAAACTTTTTAAAAATCGAATTTCAAAACCTTATTATTCCGGAACCCACCGATCGAATTATATGAAATTTACAGTGAAAAATTATGCATTAAATGTCTATAAATTGCCCCTACTTTCGACCCTCTAGGACGCTCCGTTTAGGAGTTACGGCCAATTAAAGAAACTTTTTAAAAATCGATTTTCAAAACCTTATTATTCCGGAACCCACCGATCGAATTATATGAAATTTACAGTGAAAAATTATGCATTAAATGTCTATAAATTGCGCCTACTTTCGACCCTCTAGGACGCTCCGTTTAGGAGTTACGGCCAAATAAAGAAACTTTTTAAAAATCGATTTTCTAAACCTTATTATTCCGGAACCCACCGATCGAATTATATGAAATTTGCAGTGAAAAATTATGCATTAAATGTCTATAAATTGCGCCTACTTTCGACCCTCTAGGACGCTCCGTTTAGGAGTTACGGCCAATTAAAGAAACTTTTTAAAAATCGATTTTCAAAACCTTATTATTCCGGAACCCACCGATCGAATTATATGAAATTTGCAGTGAAAAATTATGCATTAAATGTCTATAAATTGCCCCTACCTTCGACCCTCTAGGACGCTCCGTTTAGGAGTTACGGCCAATTAAAGAAACTTTTTAAAAATCGATTTTCAAAACCTTATTATTCCGGAACCCACCGATCGAATTATATGAAATTTGCAGTGAAAAATTATGCATTAAATGTCTATAAATTGCGCCTACTTTCGACCCTCTAGGACGCTCCTTTTTAAAAATCGATTTTCAAAACCTTATTATTCCGGAACCCACCGATCGAATTATATGAAATTTGCAGTGAAAAATTATGCATTAAATGTCTATAAATTGCCCCTACCTTCGACCCTCTAGGACGCTCCGTTTAGGAGTTACGGCCAATTAAAGAAAGTTTTTAAAAATCGATTTTCAAAACCTTATTATTCCGGAACCCACCGATCGAATTATATGAAATTTGCAGTGAAAAATTATGCATTAAATGTCTATAAATTGCGCCTACTTTCGACCCTCTAGGACGCTCCTTTTTAAAAATCGATTTTCAAAACCTTATTATTCCGGAACCCACCGATCGAATTATATGAAATTTGCAGTGAAAAATTATGCATTAAATGTCTATAAATTGCCCCTACCTTCGACCCTCTAGGACGCTCCGTTTAGGAGTTACGGCCAATTAAAGAAAGTTTTTAAAAATCGATTTTCAAAACCTTATTATTCCGGAACCCACCGATCGAATTATATGAAATTTGATGATTTCTCGGAAACCTATGGGGCCAATTAACTGATTTTCTCAGTAAATTATTATGGAATTCTTATCTATAAAATGCGCCCACTTTGACCCCTCTAAGACGCTCTGTTTAAATGTTATGAGCGTTTGAAGAAATCGTTGACAAATCGCAAATCGACGCAGTAAATAATTATGGAATTCTTTGTATAAAATGCGCCCAATTTAAGCCCTCTAGGACGCTCCGTTTAAAAGTTATGAGCTTTTAAAGAAATCGTTGACAAATCGGCTGATTTCTCGGAAACCTCTGGGGCCAATTAACTTATTTTCTCAGTAAGTAATTATGGAATTCTTATCTATAAAATGCGCCTGCTTTGACCCCTCTAGTACGCTCCGTTTAAAAGTTATGAGGGTTTAAATAAATCATTGACAAATCGGCTCATATATCGGCAAATACTGGGTCCCATTAAATGATTTTCTTACTAGAAAATAATTCAAGAATTCCTTTTTATAAAATGCGCTCACTTTGACCCCTCCAGGGTGCTCTGTTCAAAAGATATGAGCGATTAAAGAAGTCGTTGATATTTATAATAAGGAAGCTTTTTTCTTTGACTAAAATTTCTTTAATATTAGGGAACTATTTTCTGAGTGTAAGCAAATTCCGTGTATATTTTGAAGGAATGGCAGTTAATATTTAGTCTTTGTCAATTTAAATCTTAATAATGTCTTCAAACTGCCCAACCAGACAAACGATGCCCAAAACCTAACTTTATGATAACTTTAAAAAGTGAACGAAATCCGAATGTTGTCGTAAAAGTGATCAAAATGGTATCTGAAAGACTTACGAATGTCCGCCTCTTTGTTGACTTTCAGCTCCGAAAAGACAACTAAAAAGTTATGTTTGAGTCAACTTGAATCAACGCAATTTACTCGTCATGGTTAATATTTTTACTATCAATCGGATATTTTTGTCCACACAAAATACACGGGGCACAAAAAACGCTAACAGCAAACGGTATGACGCAGCAAAAAAAAAAACGAATACCAACATTGAAGTATGAAGTTCAGAGGTACCACTATGTGGGGATTATCTCGATTTGTTTACTTTAAAAAGTTACCTTTCTGATATATACGATGCTTAATACGATGCCTGATAAACGATAGTCGCAAAGATAACATTTCGTATTTTGTTCTAGTTGGGTGCTCTAGTCTACCAACAATTTATAATCCATATTGATAATTCCAAATACTTCATTTATTGCTTTGGAGATTGGAACAAATTCGAAGATTAAATGAGATCTGAAAAACATTAGTTTTGCATTTATAAAATAGTTTCATGGTCAAATCAGTGCATGGGTCCAGCATTAATATGTATATAATTTAGTACTATGATAAGGAATTTCCTTTGTAGATTAAATTTATTCGCTAGAGCCTTGATCAATTCTCGATTTCACCATTGATCAAAGTTCGTGAATAAGTGTGTATGGAGGTATCTCTGTCAAATAAATGCAAAACATTATTATCAGCCACCAAAGTTATATAATCGCTGAAAATAACCATGTATCAGCAAAAAATAGATTGTGATTATTTAGAAAAATATTCCAGAAGTAGAGGCATATTTTGTATTTGGTGTACCAATAACATAGTCCGTCATATCAGTCAGTAAAAGTGCGAAGAGAAAGAAAGTGAGATAGAAAGCAAAACTCATCGATCGCATCAATTAGCAAACGAAAATAACGAAAAATCAGCGAACTCAGCTCAATGCGACAACGAATTCCGGCGAGTGAAGATCAAGGGCTATCTGAGGGCGTGCTGATGCCTGTTATCAGTAATCAATTCAGATTAGGTTCACGGCTTGCCCAGGCAGGCAAGCTATAGTCTACCTAGAAAGCTGCAGTATGTGTTGGCACATGATTCACTGAAGACCACTGCCAAATTGTGATCAGTTGCCGAATGTTAATCGTCGCGAGCGTGCACAGAATTAGTTAGTAGCTGCTGAGGAGCAACATAGACGCACATGAACCCACAGGAGATCTGTCGCTGTTGTCTATCGGAGCATCCGATATTCACGCACAACATCATCCACGAGCATCAGCTGCGGCACGAGCTGCTTTTGTGCGTGCCCAGCGTCAATATTGAGCCGGACGATGGGCTGCCGGAAGTTATCTGTGATGTGTGCTGCCAACGTATTCGTGAGGCGCTCGATTTTCGACGTCGCTGCGAGCAGAATGATCGTGAGTTGCGCAAGCAATACGATGAGACAAATAGGGCGATCGAGCAGGCGCTGGGTGAGTTGAATCTGCTGACGCATGTGGAAGACGTGCGTGAGAAGCAGGTTCAAGCACACCAACATTTTGAGCAACACACAGATGTGCACCACACAGATGTGCACCACACAGATGTGCAGCACACAGATGTGCAGCACACAGATGTGCAGCACACAGATGTCCAGCACACAGATGTGCAGCACACAAATGTGCAAAACATTGACCCAGATGTGGTGCAGTTGTTGGAACAGTACAGTGAGTAAAAATTGCCCTAACTTGCGTGCGAATATTTGAACTGTGCATTTATTTTGCAGCCGACCTGGAGATGTCCATGCTGGGCGACCTAATGCTGGACGAGCACAGCATCAGCAGTTTGATTGAGGCAAATAGCAGTATTGACGACGCGCAAGAGGATCACATTATAAAAGAATTGCTCGCGAACTTTCTGAATGAGCCGTCGGTTGTAGCGAATATAACGGAGACAGCAGCGCGTGTGGATAGAACGCTCACGGATGCACCATTGCACGACTCCACACTCAATGAATTTGACTTTAGCACGTTAGAAGAACTGGCTGACATTGAGCAGACTAGTGAAACGTCGTCGTCATCGTCATCATCATCATCATCGTCGAAATCAACAACCAAACCGGCCTCACCCAAATCACTGCATCCGTGTTCGCAGTGTGAAAAGAAATTCACGCGCAACTTTCAACTCAAACTACATCTCATCTCTGTGCACGGCATTGGCAACGGTCTACAGTACATGTGCTCTGAGTGCAGTAAAACCTTTGCCTCCCGCCATAGTCTCAACTATCATCTGAAGGCAATGCACAGCATGGAACGTCCCTTTGAGTGCACACACTGTCAGCGACGCTTTGTGTTGCGCACTCAATTGACATCGCATTTGCGCACGCACACGGGCGAATCGAAACCTCGCACGCACACGTGTGCCGATTGTGACAAATGCTTTATCACCAAATCTGATCTCAAAACGCATATGCGCACGCATGATCCACAAGTGGTGCGTCCCTTTAAGTGTGAATGCTGTCCAAAGTCCTTCTTTACTCAGGGTCATTTGAGCTCACACAAACTCGTGCACACGGGCGAAAAGCCCTTTCGTTGTGGCTTCTGTGAGAAGGGCTATCAGAATGTGGGAAATCTAAATAATCATATATTTCGCAGTCATCAAACGGTGCTGACGGGCAAGAAATACGTGCCACAAGTGGCGAATATCTTGGTGGCAGGAGATGGGCTCAACTGATGGGGGCTCTCAGTATTTTGTATTATTAATATTAAGCAGCATAACTAAAAAAAGTACCAAACTAAAAGGAAAAATATTCCTTTTAATGTTACATCAAGCTTTTTTATATGAATTTGAATGGTACAAAAATGTAATACAGATAAAAAACAATCTCAGCATAAGGAAATTATATTTTTAACTATAATATTTTTATTTCTAAAAGGAACATAAATTAAAATAGTATTGTAAAATAATTGAATAAAGTTTTCATGACATATTTAGTTCGAAAAGTTTGTTGTATTACATGAGGTTACAGCCTAAAAATCCTCTTTTGGCATGAGGTTGGATGAACGAAATTGTTAGTAGTAACAACCAAAATTCAGTTGGTTAAAACTACAGATTTGTTGACTGAATTGCCATATTCGGTTGGCACTTGAAATATTAGTCGATACACAATCCAAATTGTTCTTAGACTGTTCGAATTTGTACTAAGTTCGAAATTGGTTATTGAAGAGTTCTATGACTGACTATAAGAACCGACTAAGCGGCTGAGAAAACCGAATAAGTTAGTTGGGCAAATAATTGGTTGGCGCAACAAATCTTTATTATTTGTGTACGTTAAGAGATTTAGTGTGAATTCTCCTGTACGTCGTAAAGATACGAAATGAATGACATATTAGAAATATATTTAAATTGGGACAAATTCAACTTTGAAAATATTTAAATTAACATTTTTCTTTGTCATATTTTTAGCTACAAAACACGTAAAAACTTTAATCGTTTCTACGTAAAACAAGATTTTACTGTCTCAAATCGAACAATGTTTGATTGTGCTAAAAATAAAATTGTGAATTATGGATGAGAAATGTACAAAAAGCATTTCGTATTAAATGCACCTTGGTCATTGTTCACATTAATCTTTTCAACTCGGTTAAATGTCACTCTATTTTTGTGATTGATATTTCATTTAACGCAAAAACGATAGTCGTTTTATTATGTAAGACAAATAAAAATATGATGAATTAATAAAATGAATTCTGCTGATATCATTTTTGAAAAGGTCCGTAGGTTGGACATAGTTTTGTATTTTGTCCACAACATTTTGTGTGCAAACAAGTTAGTGGAATAATATATACCAATTCAAAGTGCATTTAATGGGCTATCTTTTATAGAAGAACATATTGGTGCAAGGTAAAATAATGATGTAAAGGCATTAATTGTTTGCTTTTAAAGCATCTATCGATTGCAAATGATAAAAATTCAAAAAATATTTTAAAATAATGATGCCAATCGATAGGTGCTTTAAATAAAATCAATTCATGCCTTTAAATCACTACTTTATTTTGTACCAATAAAAAGTTATGGCAAAAAAACCAAAAGATTCGCCCTTTTGGCATGACAACATTTTCAATTTTTCACATTACGATGTATTGGTACAAGATAAAATTGTGCAGTAAAGCAATTAATTGTTATTTTGAAAGCACCTATCAATTGGCATCATTATTTAAAAATAATTTTTCGAATATTTAAAAAAATGTTTGCATAATGTTTTTAAATAATGATGCCAATCGATAGGTGCTTTAAATAAAATCAATTCATGCCTTTGAATCAGTACTTTATCTTGTATCAATAAAAAATTATGGCAAAAAAACCAAAAGATTCGCCCTTTTGAATTTGTCTTTTGTAGCTAGAAATATCCAACAAAGCCACACTCGATTTTGGTACAGATACTTGAGGAAAAACTACATTCAAAAATATAAAAAACAGACAAATGTCAAAAATTACACATTCGTCCCATTGGATTGATAGTGACGATATGATGATTTCTAAAATAATAGGGTGAATTTCTACTAGTAAAGTCTATCATATTTTAAGAAAATTCATATTTAGTTAAAATATATATAAAATTATATCAAATCTGTTAATGTTATTAAGTAATTTTATTACTATTATTATTTTATCAGGATTTATGGTAATAAAATCATAGTATTTATACATCTGTTTTTTAAAATGTAATTGGTCAATTCATAGAAATTAAGAACGAAGTAAAGTCCATAATTTTATTATTGCCATACACTTAAAATATAAATTAATTTTTAATTGCTATTTTCATGTATAATTATTATATTCAAAGAATCAAACATCTTCATAAATCGATAGTCACATAATATTAATCAACATTTTTTACAGAAAATACGTGCTAAGAACTTGTTGCCATTAAAGATCTTAAGATAATATATCCTCATGTCTGAGTGTGGTTTTATTAATCATAAACGATTACTCATTCATCGATTGTTTGTGCTATCAGAGTAAATAAGACATATATTGATTGTGAATGTTATCGCTTGATTTAATTGAGACAAAAGCGTAAATAGCGGAATAAAAAAGCAGAAGATTGAGTACGTGATTGTAGTACTTACTCTTGTGTTTACTCTTTTTTTCTGAATAAGTTCGCGGTCTACTAGAATATGTCAACTCTTGACATTTCTGAAATGTCAAGTGTCTGTGCGTTAATTAAATCTGACTGTTTGTCAGCAGTTGTGACTTTTAAGTGTCTAAATGCGTGGGTAACTTTTCCCTTGATACAAAAATATAATAATGAAGAGTCGAGGCATAATATAAACGCATCAAGCGACAACGCATTCCGACAAACTGTCAGAGATTTGCGGCAGTTTTTATAGTGTTTAAATTTTAAGTACTTTGACCCAAAGATCAGATTCTAGGCAACAAACCAGAATACTTCAAGTAGCCGGTTCTAGAACCAAAAGTATATTGCTCCGCGTTTTATGTAATCACTCTACACACCATCATAATTTTAAGTAAACATAATCTTGATTATTTTTTATTAATTTTTTTTTTTATATTTTTTTATTTTATTTTTTTGGGTTTTTTGTATTTTTGCACTTACTCAGTGCTCGGCCATAAGGTCGTCCGTGATTACCAGCTTGAGTTGATATTTTTGTCATTGTTTTATGGCTTTTTTTTATTACTTCATATTTTAAATTCTACACTGAAAACATGACAATAGTAATCATAATAAGCAGCACTGCTCGCTCACAAGCAATGTCACTTCAGTGACTTAATTAGATTAGAGCATAAATTCAACATGGCTGCCGGTGGCATGTGTGGGGTTTGGCACCAACAACAGTCCATTGACGCTTGACGCCATTGTGCTTGCTTGTTGTCCGTCCGTCCATCCGTCGCATCGTCTTTAAAATGTACAGCAATTTGCTGTCATTAAATGACGTTTAGTTCCATTTGACGTAATTCAATGTAATTTCCTTGGAGTAATGATTTTTTTTGCTGCTTTGCTAAAATCTCTGTAGTTTTTGATTTTAATTTTAATATCATTTTATTTTATGTGTACGTTGAGTTAAAACTTATTGAATGCGGATGCAGATTTCTTTTTATTACACCGAAAAGAATACTGTATTAAAAATGAAATAAAAATGTCTTTAAAATAAGTACATATTTGAATAACATTTAAAAGAAAATGTATTTGTTTTTACTACATTGATGTAGTTGCTTTTGTATGGAAAATAACGATATAAATTTACTTTATTTTGTTTTGAAAATTACTACATTTTATATTTATTGCAGTTTCCAGTAAAATTACTACAAATTACTGCATTTATTGTTAGTACGTTCTGAATTTATTTCACTTTTATACAAAACATTTTTACCTTTTCTCAGTGTATGTAGGGTATTTTTTACCAATGTACTTTATTATATATTTAATTTACTTCCTGCTCTTAAATCAGTCCAACTACTAACTTTTGAAGAGTATTAAATCATTTTAATTTGTTTTATATTTGTTGTAAAAATGTCTTTAACAGAAATTGTATTTGTTTTTGCAATATTAATGTAGTTGCTTTTATATGGAAAACAATTGTATAAATTTCTTTACTACATTTGTATTGAAAATAACTACATTTTATATTTATTTAAGTGTCCAGAAATATGTCATAAAATTATTACATCTGCATTTATTTTTACTGCGTTCTATATTTATTTCACATTTATACACAAAACTCTTTTTACCTTTTCGCGGTATATTCTCTCGGTGTATGGAGGTTAGTTTACATCGTACTCTTAAATCTATGCAACTACTAAATTTTTAAGAGTATTAAATCTTTTTAAATTGTTTTATGTTTATTGTAAACATGTCTTAAAAACAAATATATATTTGATTAGAAAGAAATGTATTTGTTTTTGTAACATTGATGTACTTGCTTTTATATGAAAAACAACTGCATAAATTTACTGCATAAATTTACTGCATTTCTCTACTACATTTGTATTGAAAATAACTACATTTTTTATTTTAAAAATGGAGCACGCATTTTTAAGTTGTGGGATCAGTATCGGCTTTTCACAATATTTTTAGAAAACATTCAGGAAAAATTAATTTATATACCGCACTATTAAATTATATACTTTTTACAAATTGTACTTTTTGTAACAAAATTTGTATATTTTTTTTAATTTTTACAAATGTCGACATCGTATACAAGATGAGTGTTGCAAGAATACTTTTATTTACATTTAATTTCATTTTTTGTTTATTTTCAAACATCAGTATGTTCAAAAGAACACAATACATACTTCAAACGACGACAAAAAGACTTAAGTAGAAAATTCTGCTCAAAACGAAGAATTTTGCAAGAATACATTTTCTTAAATCTATTGCATTTTTTTTTGTTTGTTTTAAAACATAAATATATTCAAACGATGACATAAAAGACATAGGTAGAAAATGCTGTCCAACGATGCGAACTTCGTCTGTCGATAACTAACCGAATGAAGACGAGCGTTGTGACATTACGTTTATTTAAATTTGAATAGCATTTTCTGTTAGTTTTGAAACATAGTTATATAATTTTGTTTGTATTGTAACATATTTATGGTAACACAGATTCTGTGACAGATTCTGCTGGACAATATAATAATGTTTACACATAGTAATATGTTATTATAATCTACACAAAATAAATTCAATTTCAATTATAATTTAATTACAATTCATTCTAAATACATGTATGGTAATTTCGTATTACTTTTTAATTACACTCAAACATATTCAAAAAAACCTTTTCTATCCGTGTATATTTGATTTTCAGAATATATCAATTGATATTCAAAACAATTCTTTGGTAATTCAGAATGAAATTTACAATTTTCCAATTTGGAAATATCGATAGAAATTCATATTTTTTGATTTTAAATTCAGAATATATTAAATTAAGTTTATAAATTGCCATTTGATACATGCTAATTCATAATTTGCTGCCTATAAATAAGTGAGAAGAAATGGAGGTTACCATTTAAAGTTGTGCAGAGGTAACGAATCCAAGAAATAATTGAAAATATCTGAGCATTTAGTAAATGGGTTTTTTCAAAAAAAAAAAAAAATCATTTCGATCGGTATAAAATATAATTCATCCGTAGATGTTAGTGTTATATGAGGTATTTCAACAAAAGAGATGCGGCCAAAATAGACCGAAAATGTTCATTTTCAATCAATCCAATTTCGGAATTTCATTGATCTAGCTCTTCTAATTTTCCTGTATTATACAAATGCTATTATAAAAATGCTCAAAATTTAATAGTATTTATAAATAATTATGTATTTTCAATATTTATTTGTTACTTTTTAAAGAAAATAATGATGTTATTTTGTATATGCAATTAGGTATGGATATTAGAAATCTGCACAAGTGCATTTGAAACTCACTTCAAGACATTCACTTCGTTTCAAAACATTTACTGTTGTTAACTCTATGCTTGAAAATTAAATAAATGTTTTGCTCACAACAACAAAGCACAAAGTACTGTCAAATCAAAAAACAAACAAGACGTAGTTGTAGTGAAGAGTCTTTAATGGTGTGCAATAAAAATGCAAACAGTGAACTGCTTATGACACTGAGTACTCAGTGCATTTTTAATTTTTTTTTAACATTCTTACTCTAAGGAATTTTCATTAATATTGAAATATAACAAAAAAATCAAAAGATATTAGAAAATCATAAAATATTTTTTATTGGATTATTGTTTTTCGACCAAAGCGTTGTTTTTGTCGTACAAACATTTTAAAAAAAAAATTTTTTTTTTGAAAAAATAATGTTTGGTGTATTTTTTATTAACACATAAATACCGACAACACAATTATTGCCGTCAAATGCCGAGCGGCAAATTTGTTGTTGTTTTCAATGTTCGTCTTCTCACTCGGTACTCGTTGCGCTCAATCGCTGCACCCACTGTATTCGGTGCATTTTCAGCGACAGTGTTGTCATTTGGTTTTGTTTTTCAAAACATTGAATGTTTTGAATGGCTTGCTATTTTGACAGTACTTAACACCAATGAAACAAAATCTGCAGTGAAGTGAAGTCGCTCAGAGAGAGTCATTTGTCGACTGTCATTTGCAAAATTAATTCAAAACTGTAGAGTGCAGTAGTGCATATTTGCAGAGGAAACTTCAAAACCATTTGTGCAGATGTCTAATGAATATATTAACCTGCTGTGATGATTTTGCGATATCCGACTGGCTAGTTTAACGCAGGATTATAGAGAATCAAGAAGAGCTAGATGAATATAACTTAGATATTAGATTACATGGATATTTGCGTTATTGGATATTGAAAATGGGTGAGATCGTTCAAACATTGATCTATGTTCCACTCATTTATGTACATATGTACTAAACAATACAGAATTTCCCTTTTTAGTAGTTAAATGAATTTTTAATTTGAACAATTTATATGTTTTCTAATTTGTGAGTGAATTATTTTCCTCCTATGTTTCGTTGTTTTTTCCAACTACTTCAGGTTTATTATATTGGATTATTTTTCTACTACAATTACATATCAAATTTATAATTTGCAAAAACAAGACAAGAAATGGTAATCTTGTTTTTGCATAGGTACATATGATCTGGTTCTGGCAATACCTTTTTTGTCTTGCATGCAAGAATCTTCCAAAATTTTAAATAAAAGATCGAAGACAAATATCTTAAACAGCGTATTAATTATGAAAACGAATAGAATTTGAACACTAATTGTATTTAAGTTACTTATTTTCCATATTTACAATTTCTTCAACTAAAAATAAATTATTTAAAAAAAAAAATACAATAGCATCAAAATTTGAATTATATTTTAACAAGAATTAACTAATTAAAAATAATTGTATAGATCAAGTGATGTTGACGAGACAATTAAAAATCTCAAGACCATAATAAATTGAACATTTACATTCAAAATAAATATAAGGAATATTTCGTATAGGCATACTTCTGTTTTCGTCAGAGTTTAAAAAAATCCGTATGCTACAAGTACCGTATGTCAAGAGAACACAAATAATATCTTTCAGGGTAACATTTATTTTCGAAACTCAATCTCAAACGCTATAAAGCGAACACTAACAGAACGAAGAGAAACAACAATAACAACAATTACGATGCGTATTCACAAACTTTCACAACGACAACTCTTCGTTGCTATCCTGCATCATCGCATGGCAACAAACAGACGCTTGACAACAGACAGACGCTTGACAACGGACAGACGCATGACAACAGACAGTCGCATGGCACCACACTACATGTATCTATCTAGAACAGCTATCTAGTTGGCAACAACAACAACGAGTTTTCTTTGTGGTACAAAAAATTTCCCGCCAAAAATTATATCAAAAGCTTGGATGCTGCTTTATTCGCATTTTTGTTGTTGTTGCACTTTCAAACGAATCAGCGGTGAAGAAAAACTTCATGATTTTACAATTAACAAAAAAAACTATGTATTAAAGTAAAACAAAAATAATAATGTGCATAGCACAGTGCATATGTACAATCGATGTACGATGTACGAAAAAAAGAGAAAAAAAAACATTGTTTTGTCTATTTTATCTTTTTGAAGCCACTTTTGAAGCACTTTTGAAGGTATTTACCGCTTCAAAAGTGCTTCACAGACCTTATTTTTTAAGATGCTTAGCGAAAAAGAAATTTTATAGAAAAACCGAAATCAAAACCGAAACCGTAACTTGGAACCGGTATACCGAAACCGTTTCGTTATAAAAACTTAAAACCGTAACCGAAACGCGGAAAAAACCGAAATCGAAACCGTTATTCGTTTAGGTTTCAATCCTTGCTTCGTAGGTTAAAATCACTGTGTTTGACAAGAAAATACTGGTAATGAACTGGTATATCATTATAAATTAGAAAAAGAGGGTGATCTCGAACGAAATTTTGAGTAAACCAATGACAAAGTCAAAATTTGTATTTATTTTTTTTTGTAAATTTCCACTTTACGTACGTTTTTAAAAAATAAAAAATTAAGTGTTTCAAATATGTGATACGTCATTGGAAAGGTAATTTAATTATCTAAAACATGCGTATAAAACTGATACACATTTAGCAACAGATTATACATTATAACCGATTTTCTTGATTAGATTATGGCAGTTATATGTATTACTTAAACACCCTGTATCTTTAACTGTGCGCAAAATTAGATATTTTTTATTTTCCTATATTTTTGAGTCATAAATTGATCCCCTGAATTACTGACATGGTTGGATATAATTCCTTGTAGTTTCATTTTTGTATTTTTAAATTTATAATTTACAATTTGCATTTTAATACCTTATTTATAATATTTGATGTTTTTGTAAAAATACTCCATATTTATATCATCACAAATAAATTAAAGTTATATTCATTTCATTGATTTATTTGATTTCAAACAATGAAAACCCCAAATTCGCGCGTTCGCCTAGTGACAATGTCTACATTGAAAAATATCGGTAGCCATACCCGTTACTTTTAAAACCGCCATAAATATCAAAACAACTTTTTATGGTGTCAAAGTGCGCAAAAATGTGGCCAAATCCGTTGAAAGCCACAATAGTAACGAGTCGTTGAACGCAAACGATGTGTGGTTCAAACAAAAACGATCGATCGGTGGCTCGAACGAATGGATCGACGAGTGCTCGATCGCAGACAGACTGCGATGAGTCGTCGTTGCAGACAACTTTCACTTGCGATCTTTTTATTTTGCACTTTAAGACATTAATACGACTGATGTTGGATACGAATGGGCATCAATTGTACCGGTCAAAGTCGATTTGAATAACGAGCCACAACAACGGCTCGCTCGTGTTGCTATAGTGATCTGTGATGCTCTTATCAGGATTATCCGCTGCGTCAAATTGTTTCGTCAGACTAAGCGACGTTATCGGTTGCTGTGACTACACAGACATAATAATATTTAATTATGCTGTAATTTCCCAAGTTGTTGTTTATTTTTTTTTCAAAAACCCTTTGAAAATCCACTGACTACAGTTATTATCGCTGTTGGTTCGTGCGATCATAAACAACATTTAAAATTAAACAAAATGATTGCAAAATCTTATGAATCAAAACTTTTAAAATATTTTCGCATGCTGCTGAAACAGGTCTTTGTTTCTGTTGTTTTATGTTAAATCAATGAATTACATAAAATGTAAGTTACCGGCCGGCCGGGATATTACGTGAATGTCGCATGGGAATCAAGGGTGGCATTGTTTTTCTGAGTTATTTCTTTTGGTTATGTAAACGAAAAGGTAAAAAATTATATATTTTTCTCAAGTAGGTTAATTTTATAACTTACCTACCTTTTAAATATGATGGCGAATCTGTTTTACAAACAAGGGTCACTGCACCGCTATGTAGTATGCAATAAAAAAGATCTCGGTTAGATAAATTTAAAATATTCGCATCATAAATAAAATATGAAAATCAATTTTATATTCATATTTCAGATAATTAAATTACCTTTCCAATGGTATAACGCAACTTTGAAACACTTGACTCCTTCTTTATTAAAAATGTTCGTAAATTTAAAATTTACAAAATTTAACATTGAAATTTTGACTTTGTCAATCATTTTCATAAAATTTCGTTAAGGATCACCCTATTTTTTGTAATTTATAAATATATATCAGTTCATTATTAGTAAGTTCTACCAATACCACTGCTTTAAACCTGCTTGGTAATGCTACAAAAATAATTAAAGAAGATTATTTGATGATGGAAATACAAAACCAGTTGGGAAGGTTAGATCACATGGGAAATTTTAAAGTAGGTGTTATTATGACAGTTAGGATTATCAAAATTATAGTCGGTCTAAGCCGACTATAAATACCCTACACATATGTGTGGTTACCATTCAAAGTGATATATAGGTCACCAGGGTATACGAATCCTGAAAATAACTACAAACTTTCCATCTCTGAAGAAATTCCATTCATTTGATACCCATATTTACAGATGGGTAGGTGTACCGTATTTCGATTTTTTTTTTGGGAACCACAAGTCATTTCATGGGAAAACATTTTTTCATTTATTTGAGCATATATTTGACCAAAAAAGTTTACCTAAGTACGTATACAGTAAAATTGATTCGTAGATGTAAATTTTATTTGAGGTATTTGAACATAAGTGGCCGGTTCTCAGGTCACAATAGACCGATTATGCCAATTTTCTTGTTCAGGCAGCTTAGATATATAAGTAATCATTGCTCTAGCTCTTCAACTTTTTCTGTAATCGTGTTTTCAACAGACAGACAGAAGGACAGACGAACAGACAGACAGACAGACGGACGGACAGACAGACGGACATCGCTAAATCGACTCAGGAGGTCATGCTGATCAAGAATATATACTTTTCCATACCGGAGATGCTTTTTTCAGGGTGTTACAAACACCGTACCAAACTGAATATACCCTTTCACTCTTAGTGTAGGGTATAAATATTCGCTTTGTGAATTAATATGATAATGATTATAATTATAATTAATGGGCTTAAAATAATCGAGATGAATGTCCAAACATAGTATTAAAACGAGTTGGGAAAGTTAGGTCACATGGGTAAGTTCGGTCACATGGGGCGGATTTTTATAGTCGGTCGGGCCCGACTATGGAATACCCTACACCTTTGGTGGGGATATTAACCCTCAGAATATTATTCATATATCAGAAATTTACGTCTTATATCCCCATAATTTAAAAAATGTATATAAAGTATAAAAAACTAAAAAAAAAAATTGAAAAATATAATTGGGCGGACCACGCCTATATTTAAAATTTTGAAAGGCTAATATTTCATACATTTGATTTTAATAATTACGGATCAATTTTCCACTATGAAAACCCGGGAAATAATGAAAAAATTAGTGGGCGGATCACGCCCATTTTTGGACCACATATTTTTAGGTGAATTATAACAATACGTTTTAAATTTTATAACTATACCTTGAATACTTTTCGAGTTATTAGTTCCGAAAGAGTTATATAAAAGTGACTTGTATGGGAGGTGGGCGTGTCCGTTGACCGATTTGGCTCATTTTCAAACTCAGTTCCTACTTTTGGCTAAAATATATTGAGACGAAATTTCATTGCATTCTGATCAGTATTTCTCAAGTTATTCTGTATTCGGACAGCAAGACAGCAAGACAGCAAGACAGCAAGACAGCAAGACGGACAGAAAGACAGACGGACATGGCTAAACGGACTCGGGTAGTGATGCTGATCAAGAATATATATACTTTTCCATACCGGAAACGCCTCCTAAGGGGCGTTACAATATATGCACAAAGTTAATATACCCTGTACCTCATAGGTGTAGGGTATAAAAATTTAGATGGCCATCGATTTTTGAGTTGAAGTGTATCAGAAAATTATAAGAAATTATTTTCTACGTTCACCTGGATTATTTTTGGTATAAAATTGAGGTATTTTTGAATAAAATAGAGACTGTCCTGTCATCAGTGTCTAAATTAGTATATTTTAAATTGAAAAAACTATATATGAAATTAATTATTTCTAAATAATGTGTATTTTTCCACGAAAGCTCGTCAAATTCTCTATAAAACCTCATTTCACGTTAGGTTCTACTGTTACTAGGTAATTTATAAAAAATCGATGAATATAAGGCTAACTTGAAACAGACAAGTTCTATGTATTCTTGGTACTCAGTAACCGGCTCATCAAGAGGTCTTATATTTTGCACAAATTATAAAACTCATGGGTACTAAGTAGTCACAAAAAAAGTTTGAACGAAATCCGTAAAACTTAAAAATTAGGTGGCTGTTCTGACATGGAATGCCCCATATCAAATTTAAAATGTGTAATGCCAGTAGCGTCGGTAGTTCGCCTGGTTAGTGCGTTGGACTACGAGCCGAAAGGTCCGCGGTTCGATCCCCAGCGATTGCCAGCCAACATCTTTTTCATAGAAAACATTTTGCTATGCGACGCTACCTCTCGGCAGTAAATGGCAAATCTACGAGAGTAAAACATGAAAAACGCACAACTGGTGCGTGAGCTCGGCCGATGTTCTATATAGGTATAGATATAGCGATATAGCGATATAGCGTCAAACAAACTATACCATCCCAAAGATAGTAATAATAATAATTTTGGCTACAGTCCTGTATAGAACTTCGGCCGAGCTCTCTCACCAATTTGAGCTGTGCGTGTTATATTTGTACTCAAAGTGGTGGGACCTACAGTTTATTGCCGAATCCGAACGGCGGGTGAGAGCTTTTCATAGGCAATGGTTTTACTCTCGTAGGTTTGCCATTTACTGACGAGAGGTAGCGCGGCATAGCAAAATGTTTCTATGAAAAGATGTTGTTAGCCCCAGTCCAGGCTTGAACCGGGGACCTTTCGGCTCGCAGTCCAACGCACTAACCACTGAGCTACCGCGGCTACATCCCAAAGATAGTACTACACAACAAAACGAGAACAATTTTTTTTATAGATATGCCATACATCAATGCAATATAATTCGCGTGTGCCAATTTTGTGGTTATCCAGAGCATAGTCCAAATTTATTACTAAAACTATTAACTTGTTTTCCAGCTGTTCTACTTTTCTTAAAATATGACCTGTCAACACAGTTCTAAAAATTTTATAATTTCTAAAAATTTTAAATGGTAAAAATTATTGAAAAATTGAAGTCTTTACCAGAATTTCTCTTCAAAAGTAAATGGAAAAACAGAGTATCCCAATATTCATTCGTTTCGATATCGCAACGAGACAAATGCGAGTAGATGTAGAAATCACAAAAATATCGGAAATTTTCTCGTAACGATATCGAAAGTCAAATTGGACCTACATGGTAGGTAGATATCGATTAAGTACGAGAAATTTTTCGAAATCGCAACGATATCGAAAAAAAGAATAATCAAAGTTCATGATAATCTCGAAAAATATTTGCGATATCGATGTGATAAATATCGTATCGTGTCCTTAAATTCTAAAAAAATTAGATCCGATATAGCTACGAGATCGAACTTTTTGTATCGTAGTAAGTTCGAGAAAACTTCGGGCCATCAAAGATCTTTGTGAGATGGTAGACTGGGATGCTATAAGAATAAGCATACTTTAAGTACGAAGTAATGATGTATTCAGCTCTATGATATAAGGCCCCAAACTATAGAAACGAAACCCTCAAAAAAGTTCGAAAATAAAAATATGTAGAACCGCTACATATTTTTATTTTCGGACTTTTTTTCGTTTTTAAATTTAGGACTTGAACTCGTAACGAAATATGATAATAATCTTTAAAAATAAGATAAAACATTATTTTTATGGGGTGTTAGTTCATTTATATTTGGGGTTTTATTGCATCTCAATGGGGATTTTCATTTTCAAACATGGCGCTTTTTTTGCGTTACGAAACAAAGCCTCAATATTCGGAAATTCTTTTTTTTTTAGTTTACGGCTTTATTTTCCTGGGGTCGATGTATTCAAATTACATGCAGTAGTAGTTTTTAATTGGAAAATTAATTATATAAAATAGTACCAAAAATATGTTCACAGGGAATATTTTAATAAGTAGAACTGATAGAAAAAAGTTAATAATATCGATAGGTTCATTGAACTATGCTCTAAATAATCATAAATCATTTTCTTGTTTATCATAAGTTCCTAAATGTTAATAAAATTATGCAAAAATATTCTCAAAAAGCTAAAAATATTTTCGAGTTTCGATCCAAAAATCTTATATACAAATCGTAATATCAGCATTCTATTGTATATTAAAAGATAATTTATGTTTAATAATTTTTGGTAAACTAATTTTTAAGGTACCATATATTAAATTTATGATAAGAAGAGGCTGATAAACTTGAAAGTTTCGATTACCATTTTATTACAAACGTTTAATAATTGAAAAAGAAAAAAAACTGAGTATACAATCAAAATCATCACCTACGAATTATATAGAATAGACCCTAGTAGAAATTTGCCCGATGCGCCATCGGGAAATGATCGGGTTTTCGTTGGGTAAGCCCTATTAGAGAAAATATGATCATTGCTTTTGCATGCCCTTATCATGTTTACCATACTAGGGTTTACATTATCTAAATAGTCAATGTTCCCGATCATAGCTACATTATTTGTTCCTCATAACGAAATTAGCATCAGTCAATGATCGAGATTTAATGAGAGAAACCATATTATGCTCGGGCTCTGACAAGGCAATTGTCGGGTAAATATTAAAATGGGGAATTGCCCGATCAGTACATAATCATGGCCTGAGGTCAATACATGATCAGGACACTGCGTTACAAGGACATTATGGGCCTCGTCATATCCCGATCATCTCAAATAATGACCTGATCACTTCATGACCATGGCCCTACCAAAATTACTACTAGGGGATGTCCAAATCGCCGTGGGAAAATTCGTGTTGAGTAGTATTATATAAATAATAAAATACCCCTTTTAAAGCAACTGCATTATAAGTAAATGAAATTGTTTTATTACAATTATTAATTTCAGTTTTTAAATTCAGATTATAATTTCTATATAATTATCTGCAAATTAAGATAAGAGAAAAGTGATTTAAGTGATTTCATATCAGATGGAAAACCAACGTCGCGATAGTTCTAAATTCTTCTCGATGCCCGAACACAACAAGTCGTTTTGAGGCGCTCTCGTCTCTGATTTGTTTAGCGGAAATTTTAATCAAAATCATCATAAACGATTGTGGTTCAGACAACGTGCATTGGATTGTGTTCGCGTAGATCGTAAGCAGCATTTTATATGAGGCACACAATCAGTGAAAATAAACGCAGTCGAATAATTTTATCTGACAGATACATGAAAATCATATGGTACAGTCGCAACTAAAACCAGATACAGATTTTGAGTTACGATTTGTACTATATATGTGAGATACAAGATATACACACATCGAGTTCAGTAAAAGTGATGGATGGAAAAATGGATTAGTAGATGAATGAATGAATGGAATGGGATGGGATGGATGGTTATCTAGTATGTCCCCCTTAACAATACCAATACATAGCATTAGATACATTTGTATTTGTATCTAATGCTAGTTAGAATTTGTATCTGTACGATGGATGAATGCATGTCGCCGGCGGCTTGAACTTTCCGTATCTGTGCGCGCTGATAACTTAATTAGAGATGATCGTCATAGAGCTATTTTGAGAAATTTTTGCTTTGTATAAAAACATTTTTGGAATTTATATTGCGCGCAGTCCATTTTCTTTGACAAAAAACATGCCAAATTTATTTCGCATTACGCATAATTTAAACAAATTTGTTGTCATTTGGAAATTTAGCAACACTGAGATTGAGATATATAGTGAGATTGTTTTATGTGCAAGATATGTTTGACAGTATTTTGCATACGCCAATTAAGCACAATTTTTGGAATTTTGATAAATGACAAATAATAGTTGTTATGTAAATAAAATATAATTAGTATATTGGAGGATCTATTTGAATTATAAGTATACATTTGAATAGATGCCCCCCCCCATAAAAAATTTTTGGTAGGGTCGAGGTAGCTTAGAAACATTTTATCGACATATTTTAAACAGAAAAAGGCAGAGTTTGTATCACAAACTGTCTGTTTACGGACCGTTCCCAAAATATAGTGTCAATGATTGATGATTGATGATGAATTTATCAAGTTTTAAACAATCCGTTACTCTAGTAGACATTGTTCTAAGCCCATGATTGCGATCCGATCATTCATATTTTCCTTGGCATAAACTGAACAGTTACAAGACCAAAATAATTTGGCCATATTTTCCCTAAGAGGGTAAATTTCTACTACACCCAGAAAGAAATACTATATAAATAATAGTTTTTTTACTATTAAAAATATTCAATAGGATAAATTAATTTTTTAATCGAAAAATACCATTAAATACTAGAAAATACCATGACATTGCCATTGAGTTTATATGAAAAGATTTATTTTTTTGTATACTATTAAATCAATAATTGGTTCTATTGACCAATTTTAATGGGATGTAGGATAATTCATTAGAAATTTTAGATAATGTTCAGATCTTTAAAATCTCAAATATATATGATACATTTAGGCGATCATTTTTTTATTTGGTATTTTAATTTAGTCACTGTTTTATAGAATTTCAATTAATTTTTTAATAAAATTCTTTATCAAATGTGAAACAATCCGTTACTTCTATTCCAGATCTTTAAAACCAGACCAGATTTTGTTTTTTCAATTTCATGACCATCATATAATTCGTTAGGTCTTTTTCAAATTTAGAAAAATCAGAAATTATGAATTTTGTAGTTGCCCGCCAAACGATTTGATGATAAATTTTCGATATATGTAAAACTAAAAATGTTTGAAAAATAGAAATGTGCGATTTTATGTAAAAAAAATCCTTGTCCATAATCCAATCTAATCTGCATTTGACTATAATTTTTAAATTTGATATAATAATAAATTTTCGCTATTAAATTCTAAATATTTGTATATTGAACTGAGTGTTCGTTAAATATTTTGTCAAACGACCAAATTTTCTGAACAAATAAAATTTGTTTATCGAAATCGCAAATTTTTTCTACATCAACTTGATATCATTTACGAGAAAACATTAATTTTAATATAAATAGGTTCGTTATTATCGAGAAATCTATCGTATTTTTAACATTATAGATTATCGATAACTAGCTGGACCCGTGCACGACTCGTGCCAATATTTTGTGAATGCAAGGATATGGAGTGATTTTATTAATAATTATTATTTATATCTTCCCCGTAAAATTCTTCCCCGTAGGAGATTTTCCCGTGGAATTCTTCCCGTAGAATTCTCTCTGACAGAATTCTTACCCGTAGAGTTTTTCCCAGTAGATGTTTTAGTGTGGTGAGTTTTAGTGTGGTGAATTTTGGTGTGGTGAGTTTTTGTGTGGTGAATTTTAGTGTGGTGAGTTTTAGTGTGGTGAATTTTAGAGTGGTGAGCTTTAGTGTGGTGAGTTTTAGTGTGGTGAATTTTGGTGTGGTGAGTTTTTGTGTGGTGAGTTTCGCTGTGGTGAATTTTGATGTGGTGAATTTCGGTGTGGTGAATTTCGGTGTGGTGAGTAAAAAAATGTTGTGGTTGATACCGTGGTGTGAAATATCTTGATATTACTATAATAACTGTTGACTTACACCATCTGGAAAATATACCTATGGGGGGTGCCACGCTCAGTGGTCCAATCCCGCCCACATTCCTGGAGACCGTTTAGAATGGTTAAAAATAACGCTGACCAAAATTTCATTACATTTGCTATTCTAATTGCTGATATAATTTGTTTTTAATTTTTGGGTTATATGGGAGGTGCCACGCCCAGTCCACCAAACGCACCGAGATATAGCCTATACTCTGCCCGGACCCAACATACATATTGTGTCAAAATGTGGTTCAATTCGGTTCAGCCGTTTAGACGACTATAAGGAACACAATCACGCGTGATCACGCTTGAATCCTAATTTTGCTCACGTGATTGTGAGTGAGTGTGAGTAGACCTAAAAATACCGTGAGTGAGTGTGCGTGAGTACAATTTTGTCGTGAGTGAGTGTGCGTGAGTCGAATATTTCATAAAATAAAAAAATCTCACTTTTAATTTTTTGCGATTTTTCGATATTTTTGCTGAATTACAGAACAAGTAGGACCACCCTTTGAACTCAGAAGGCTTCAGGAAAGCGACTGCTCACTTTTCAGAACAATAATAAATAAAACCCTTTCTAGCGACCGTCATATACCCACTCAACTGAGAATAGGTTTCAAGGTTCCAGTCAACAATTGATCTAACCCCCTGCAAACCAGACGTATTTAGTATGGACTAGTCAATTTTTGTGGGGTCATATCAATAGTTTTTGCTTGGTTTCATTGACCGTTCATGGAAATGGATATAGAACTCAATTTTTTTTTTAACTCATTTTTGAAAAAAGGTGAATTTTCAATTTCAACTTACATGATAACTCTGTATTGACTTCCTTTTGTTTATTAAGTTTAATTTGTTCCAGGGGTTCGTGTTGGGGTCCCGTTTTTATTCGAGTTATAAATGTAGTAACCAAAAAAATCGCTTCAAAAGTAGTTTTTCCCAAAGTCAATTCATCCCTGGTAAATTCTAGTCCGGACTATTTTTTTTTATTGATAATTCTTTTCCACAGATAATTTTTCCGCAGACAATTCTCAAAGATTTTACACGAATTGCTCAACGGAGACTCATTCTTCGAGGCAATTTTTACGTTTTTATATGAAAAGCACAAGGTAAATTTTACTCCGGACTATTTTTTGTATTGATAATTCTTTTCCACAGATAATTTTTCCGCAGACAATTCTCAAAGATTTTACACGAATTGTTCAACGGAGAATTATTCTTTGAGGCAATTTTTACGTTTTTATATGAAAAGCACATCGAAGGTCTTTCACATTTCCATCTCCGTTAAAAATTGAAATATATTTTATTAAAATCCATAACATCATAACATCATTATTGGGTTTTAATGATGTAGGTTGTATTGGAGGTGCCACGCTCGGTCGACCAATCTGACCAACATTACAAATGAAATATGTATTTTCATGCATTCTGAAAACAATAGCAAAAAAACGTGATTTAGCGTGATTCACGTGAATCACGCATGATCACGCGTGATTGTGATTGAATCTTAATTTTACTCACGTGATTGTGAGTGAGTGTGAGTAGTGCAAAAAAGGCCGTGAGTGAGTGTGCGTGATTAGAAAAAATCTTTCGTGAGTGTGAGTCAAAACTCACTCACGTGCCCATCTCTAATTGATAGGTTCTTATTTTTTTCTTGAAATTTCTATCGCCTTTTTTGTCATTTTAAATTATTAAAAAAGTAATTTGGGGCCTATAAACGAGATCGTTTCGATATAGTTGATCTTTTCTAATTTTAATTTAAGATATTTCGAAATTAGAAGATGCCGATCATAGCAGCCGATCATTATGAATTAATAGATTTATCATTATCCCTATGAAATATATCGTCTTAGGAAAGATGATCCAGACCAGATCAAAAAACAGTTCGTATTATTACTGCACAATAGTAACATTTTCACAAACATACTGGAACTAAATCATATATTTGGAAATAATAGTAAATAATACTTTATTATTTTTTTTTTTACTAAAAAGTAAATTTTTGTAAGCAGCAAAAATTCAAGAAAAAATTCATATATCTCGAAAAGTAGAAAAGACAAATAATAAGTAATACCATTCGAGAAATGGGTATAATCTCGTAGTATAATAATGTAGTCAAATAATATAATATTTTAAAATAAAAAAAATATATTTTTTTATTAGGTAAATATCATTTTTCGGAGATTTTATAAATTGACTTATTTCTCAATTTTACCATTTTAAGCGTTTACAATACACAAGCCTGTGAGGATCTTTAAAATGGCTTAACGCGTTGACATTCCTTCAACCAGAAAATAAACCTGGTAAATTAATAGTATTTTAATAGGAAAACAAATATTTATCATATGAAAATTAGTCAATTGGATATATACCATTAGTTCAATAATATTCAAACTTTTAAATACAATGTGATGTTCTACCATAATCTACCCTTTTAATTACAATAAGAAAGACTCATAAATATAAATGGATTTATTAATATTATCCAAGTTAGGTGGAACTAGGTGGAACATAGGGCCACAACAAAATTTTTCCAATCACTTCTTCTTAATGCTAACAATTTTATTTTATTCCACGTTATTGTACACCCAGAAAAAAATACTATATAAATAATAGTTTTTTACTATTAAAAATATTCAATAGGATAAATTATTATTTTAATCGGAAAATACCATTAAATACTAGAAAATAACATGACATTGCCATTGAGTTTATATGAAAATTTTTATTTTTTGTATACTATTAAATCAATAATTGTCCTATTGACTAATTTTAATGGGATTTGAGAGATTTTTTCTGGGTGTACCTTCCTTAGTTCATCTTGAACTTGTCGTATCCATGTTTGAGCGGGCTGCCTTTGCGTCGCTAGCCTGTGGATTCCATTTAAGGGTATCTTTGGCAATAGTTCCTTGAGGCTTCCTCAATGTATGACCTCTTCGTCACTTCCTTCTTTTAATTTCATTATCCATTGGCTTTTGATTGCACCGTTCGTATAGATATTGATATGTACTATTAATTTTATGGTATAAGCTAATCTCATTTTCCTAATTATTCATTAAAACAAATATGCATTTTAGTTACCTTATTATATAATCTATTTAATTTAAATGAGAAATTTGACATCTAAAAAGGTTATAATACATTTAATCTTCGCTTAAGTTTCCAATCAGTGATTGTAATACTTGAATCTGCATATATTTTTGAGTCCTTTGTCATAATAGAATTTCGATGTATTATACATAAATATTAGAATATAAATACACCCAGAAAAAAATTCCCTCAAATCCCATTAAAATTGGTCAATAGGACAATTATTGATTTAATAGTATACAAAAAATAAAAATTTTCATATAAACTTAAAATAATAATTTATCCTATTGAATATTTTTAATAGTAAAAAACTATTATTTCTATAGTATTTTTTTCAGGGTGTATATATAAAATTAAAAAGTCGAACATTTTTTTGTTTTCCATTTTTTTTTTGGAAAATTGGACGCAAATCTCGGGCATTTTTAAAATCGGATAACTTTTTGATTTATAACAATTTTTTAAAGATTATTCTTTAAAAAAACTTCAACTTCAATGATTTTTATCTCCATAGCCATATAAGATATAATCTCCAATTTCAAAACTTAAGTTCTCTCAAGAATTCTCTATACAACATATTTTAAATTTTTAAAATCGGTTGAGTGGTTCCGAAAATAATGAATTTCACCCGATTTAAGAGCTTTTGGACACACTGTGCATAGTTAAACGTTTTTATCATAGAAGTAAAAAGATTATAACAATAGTATTTATAACATTATATTCAATAATATTGAAATTATTAAATTAATGGTACTGGATTTTTCAAATACTATCAAATTCCTTAGAAAACTTTTGAATCAATATAAAAAAACAATTAATAGATGAACCATAAAATCAATGGTTGTACCATTATATACTTAATGGGACATTTTATTCTGAGTGTTGTGGGTTATTTATGGCAATTACTGTTTGAATTTGTAATCAATAGCTCTTTTTATAAAATAAAAAAATTAAAATGAAGCGAAAAAGGCAAAAACTTGAATAAATAATTTCCGCAAAAACGTTACGTATAGGAAAAAACTAAAACGCAGTTGGGAACAGCACTTTAAAATGATGTGAATAAAAATGGGATGAGTTCTCTGAATAGTTCTCAGAATAGTGTAGATTTATATATTTTTGATAAACATTTTATTTTTTTCATTGCCATGATTGAAAATTAATAAATTTAGTTTGTCCTGCTAATCATACAAATATTTTCATGATCAGTAAAATAAGGTTTAAATTTAATAGGATGCAAATCTAGACAACCCTTGTAGTATTAAAACGCATTTACTTCCAGTATTCGGTATAAATAAAAAAACGGAATGAATCGTTTATGACAAAAGATACTTTTTATAATTAAAAATAAACTATTTATTTAAAAAAATTCCTTGGAGTTGTTAAACATGTTCGACACTATCAATTTATTGTGTAGCTCAAAAATCTTTCCGGAATTTTGATTTCATTTAAAACGTATGCCACAAGATCAGCTATTGCCACCCAAAAGACCTTCAGACTTCAATACATATAACCTTCCGTGTAATGCGCCAAATTTACACAAACCGACCTGGCTGCATAATTTTCCAAAAAAATTACCTGAGCGCAGGTAAATAACACTTCCAGTGGAACTACGTGATTTTTCACGATTTTCCGCAAAAGCACTTCAAACGACTAGCAATCGTGGAAGTTGTTCGTGCGGTCGATTGTAATATCCGTCCGTCTGTTCAACTGTCTGAGAGCTCGGCTCCGAGTCGTCGACACGTTTGAGGCTTGAGTATTTGTGCAACACTTGTACAACGAATGCGTTGAGGAGGTTTTTACCGTCGTTTGTACGTTCATTCGTTTACTGATCGTGGTGTGGTGCAGACGCGTTCGTATATTTTATAGCAATACAAAAGTTACGGTCTCTTTATTCGAAAGACTTTCTTTTGCGACAGTTTTATTTTTTTCAACCGTACGTTTGTTTTCGAAACGCGTTCGTGTATCGCGTGCATTACGACGCGCAAGTAGGACAACCGGCAGACGGACAAGATCGTCTACCATATTGAGAAACTTTGTAAGAAATCGAAGAGCAAGAAGTGGTAGTGGTCGTTAAACGAATAAAACTTTGCAGTTATCATCATTGTCGCAATCGCAACGCAAAAGTGTCGCTTTTAATTTTGTACAACGCGATCAGCAAGAGACAAAATTCAATTTAAATAAATTTATAATAAACTTAAGTAAGCATTTAAATTGTTTGTGCTGCATCTTGAACGTAAATCCAGCGCTGGACCACTCGACAACGAGATATACGAAATACGACACTCGATCGTGCGTCGCGTCGCATCGCATCGCATCGCGTATTTAGTTCAACGTTCGTCGCACTTAAAATGAGCGCGCGCGGCAAAATATAAATTTGAATTTGAATATTGGTTAATTTCGTAGTTTGAATTGTTGTTGTTGTTCTTGTGTTTTATTTGGTGCGACGTTACGGCTTACGCCGTTTTGCAAGTCGATCGGTTGGACGGTCGCTCAATCGTCGAAACGCGACGATCAGTTGGAATTTGTGCGCACAGACGATTAGTACGCAACGACACGCGATCGGTGCAACGAAAAAAAGCGCAATATTAAAAATAGATATATTGTACAATTTACTATTTACAAAAAAAAAACTGCAGAAATTAGTAAACGACATTTTCTTAACAAATACAAATAACAAAAAAAAAAAACATGAACAACATGTGCGACGACTTTATTACGTTTTTCCGCGACTGATCGTGCTCAAAGGAATTTTCGTGCGCGTTTTTAAGAGTTGTGCAAATTTTATAAAAAAAAAAATCTAAATATTTTCAAAATAATTTCTATATTCAAAATTCTCACTTAATTGAATTTACCACAAAGAAAAACAACCAAAAAAAAAAACGAAAAACAAAAGTGCAGCATATTTTTTGTGGTATTTTGTTGCTACCATTTCTGTGGATATCACTTTCACTTGGAGCTCTTCGCATATTAAGTAGGAGAAAAGCAACACATACAAGGTAAGTCTCAAAAAAAAAAAAGTGAAAAATGTCTTATCCGACACTTTGGGATTTGTGTTAAGCGCTGTATTTACAAAAAGAGAATTGAAAAAAATGTAACTAAAGTCACGTTTATTTGGTTTTTATTTATAATTTATGAATTTGCTATACATAAATTTGTGTTTAAAAACAAAAATAATATTATTTTTGTATTTTTGATTTTAGTTCTTTTATATCGTTGAATGTTGTCTTTTGAAATTTTAAATTTGAGAATCTTAAATGTTTGCCTCACGTATAAAACGAAATTTAAATATTATGCTTTACAAATTCGTTACCATACAATTTTCAAATACCCCTACTAAAAATTTACCGTATTAGAAAAGATAGGGGTTAGAACTTGGTCAACGAATTCCAGTATACTAGCCGAACATATTTTTAAATGTTTTAAATTCCCCCTCTAGAAATTGAGCCTATTCAAAGCAGCACATTCCATTAAAAATCAAAATTTTCAAATCTTAAAAGATCTCGGACAATGAATTTCCGTTACATACATAGAATAGACTAAAACCCAAAAGTCGCTGTTGGACTACGAGCCGAAAATGGCCCGTGTTCGATTCCAGCGATTGTCAACATTTTTTTCATAGTAAATAATTTTCTATATTCTATCCCAGTATGCCATTCGTATCGATATCGTTACGAGATCATTGCGAGTAGATGGAGAATTCGCACGATTTCGGACCCATTCTCGTAACGATATCGATCTACGGTAGATTTTTTCTCTATCTCTAGCTAATTTCTCTATCGTGTATTCGAGCCTTTAAAAATGAAAAAAAATTGTGTCTCGGGATTGTTTCTTAAATTCAAAATCTCAATTTCATTTGATGTTTTCTCAATTTCATTTAGAAATTTCTCAATTTCATTTAGAAATTTCTCAAATTCAGTTGGAAATGTTTATTTCAAAATTTGATTTTTTTAATAACAATTTTCAATCGAATTCTTAGTGCACAGCTAAAATCACCATAAAAGTTCAGTACAGAATTTTCTTGAGACATAATTTTGGTAATATTTCCGAAGTATTTCTGGTAAACACACAGATCTATGGAAGTTTGAGGGAAGCGGGTTGGCAACGAGCTGAAAACAGACAGATTTTGATACAAACTACAAACTTTGTCTGCTTAAAATCTTTCGAAAATATGATTCTTGAGCCAGTCAACAAAAAAAAAGGAACTTCCAGAGTTGCCAACTTGTCCATATTTTCACATCTTAACCCTTAAAGGTTGCGGAGTCTTGTCGTGTAATCGGTTTCTCTGTGAAAAATCACGTTCGTGAATTAACGTGAAAACCGCACAAACGTGACTCATTTATCAAAAATATAACATATCACCTTGAAAAACGGATCAAAAAGGGAACTTCCAGAGTTGCATTAAAATGTTCAAAATGTTTTGAATATCGTACGTATACAGAGAAAACAAATTATTACATTTTGAGACGTTTTTCACCCGTAGACTTTTTTTTTATTTAAATTGAATACTTTTTATTTGAATTTAAATTAAATACTTTCTATTTGAATTTAAATTAAATACTTTTTATTTAAATAAAATACTTTTTATTTGAATTTAAATTAAATACTTTTTATTTAAACTTAAATTAAATACTTTTTATTAAATTTAAATAAGCAAGTAATAAAATTTGAAATAAGCAGTTTTTATTAATTTTTATTACATAGGTAATAAAAATAACATAAACAACTTTTTATTAAATACTAATTAGTACGTATGTAAAACATATTCCAATTAATAAGTTATTTATAATTATTACATTCTTTATTAATTTCAAATTTTATTTCATATGTAATAAAAAGTTTTTCATGTTATTTTTATTACCTAAGTAATAAAAAGTATTTACTTAAAATTTTATAACCTACATAAATAGAAAATGTATAAATTATGTTTGAATAAAAAGTATTTAATTTAAATAAAAAAAGACTACGGTTGAAAAACGCGTCGAAGAGTATTAAAATTTATTATTTTTTTCTCTCGATGTAAGAAGAACTATTTTATTATATTAAGAAAAAATCGTTTGAATTAAAAACTCTAGCAAAAATAATGTTTAAGCCTTTAATGCTCATTGTCCTTAAACGAGGATATCTTTAGTTCTTGCTTTATATGAATAATAAATAAATTTCAATTTAACTTGAGTGATAAATCTTCGAGAACACGAATTTTAAAATATGTTGTGACTTTAACTTCTCATTTTTTTTAACATACATCGTTTCGCATTAGATTATTTTGATTTTTTTTTTAAATAATTGAGATCGATAACAAAATTATAGCTATTTTTACAGATATCACAAAACATTATTTACAATTTTGAATGATTTTAAACCACGCTCAGAAAAGATACTATAAAATTTATAGTTTTTACTATAGAAATTAGTCAATAGTATATACGATTAATTCAATCGGTAAATACCATGAAATAGTACAAAATACTATACAATTATTTTTGAGTTTGTATGAAAATATTAATTTTTGTATAGGTACTATTAAATTGACAAATTTCAATGGGATTTTATGAGATTTTTATCTGAGTGCTAAACCAAACATCTGAGTAAATTTATACAAGTTTTTCATTTTTGGATATACTTGGAGTATATTCATTTTTTAAGTTGTTTCAATTTCTCATATTTTTTTGGCTATAGTGCTTGATATTCTGAATTGTTTTCTTGAAATTCAGAACATATAACTCAATTTTTATATTTTACAAAACATTACTATTCAGAATAGTACACCTAGAAAAAAATACTATTTAAATAATAGTTTTTTACCATTAAAAATAGTCAAAAGGATAAATTATTTTAATCGGAAAATACCATTACATACTAGAAAATACCATGACATTGCCATTGAGTTTATATGAAAACATTTATTTTTTGTATACTATGAAATCAATAATTGTTGCCCAATTTTAATGGGATTTGAGTGAATTTTTTTCTGGGTGTATGATTTCGAAAGTGCAGTATATGAATTATAACGAATTCTTTTACGTAAAGTAACAAGTTTAATATTAGCATAGTATTATTTTAGTTTAATAGTATTTGTTTTTGTAAGCAGAGTTGATGTGATATAAGAAAAATATTTTAATGAAAATACAAAATAGTAGATTAAAATTTGTTGCACTCAGAAAAAAAAGTGATTCTGAGTACAACAAATTTTAAACAACTTTGTACCGGCATAGTTCTCACTATTCTCGTATTTTGCACATACGTAATTGACATTTACGTAGTAGGCAAGAATGAAAATGAAAAAAAAAACGAAATAAATCAAAGCACAATCACTGATTTATATAAATTAGTAAATCTGTTTTTATTATATATTATCTAGTAGCAAGAGTAGTCTGTCATTTGGAGAAAGCACTTGGGGTACACTTCTTATTCGTGCGCCACAGATTTAAGTGAATAATCAGCATACACGACACGATGTGAGACGATTGAGTGAGTCAGAAAATTGTCGCCAATTTAGGGTAGGATAGCAGAATCTCAAAAAAATTCGATAAAGAAATAACGAGAATGATTGAGAATTATTATAGAAGAAAAACATGTAATTTTCATTTCATTTTATACAGTCTATGGATCATTCTTACAGACTTTCATATATAATTTATATAAATAATTAAACTAAAATTTAAAATAAATCACATCAAATCGATTTTTTAACAATTAACCTACTTAAAGTAATAATAGTTGTAAGTATGAACTTAAAATTTCAAATTAAATATATTTCAAACAATTTATGATCTATTCTACTCTAAAGTAAATTCTCAAAATAAAGTTTTAAACGACAGAAAGTGTTCAACATAGATTTATATGTTTGCATAACCTATACAGAAAGCCCAGATTTTAATATATTTATAACCCATAAAAAAAATAACTTGATCATAAAATTTCAAATGAGATGTAGCACCCCCCTTTTATGAATTAGATCAATTTCTAAATAGTAAATCCTATAAATAAAAGCATAAATTACAGAAAGGGTTCAGTTTAGATTTACCTATTTTTATAATCCATACAAAAATCTTCATAATTGTTTGGTGTTTTATGATAAAGCCTTTAAAATCATAAAAATAACATATAATATTCGCTAGAAAAGTATCTTAAAACTCATTTATATCTCAGTCATTATAAAACACTTCAAAATTCCATACAATTGATGTTCTGTTCGAATTATAAAATTCTATACTTGGATTATAATACGTGAAAAGGTTAAATATCGTATCGTATACTTTCTAAATAATTGTAAAATTTACATCAGCCTAGATTTAAGTATTTTTATAACCCATACAAAAAAAAATAGTAAAATATGTATGATCATAAAATTTTAAATGAAATGTAGAACCCTTTCTGAATCATATATTGCTCTACATTTTAAATCCTCTACATAAAGGCATAAATTACAGAAAGGGTTCAGTTTAGATTTACCTATTTTTATAATCCATACAAAATCCTCATAATTGTTTGGCCCTTTATGATAAAGCCTTTAAAATCAGAAAAATAGCATACAAAATTCTCTAGAAAAGAATCATAAAACTCATTTAAATCTCAGGCATTATAAAAAAACTTCAAAATTCTCTACAATTGAAGTTTTGTTTGAATTATAAAACCCTTTATTTGGATTATAAGTTTTGAAGGGGTTAAACATCAGTATTTTTATAACCCATACAAAATGTATGAGTCATAAAATGTAAGTAGAATAATTTATGAGTCATATATTGCACTGCATAGTACATCATCTAAAGACATAAATTACAGAAAGGGTTCAGCTTAGATTTACCTATTTTTATAACCCATACAAAATATGCATACTAGTTAATTATTTGACCTTTCGTTATGATAAACCTTTAAAATCTGATAAATAGCATATAAAATTCCGTAGAAAAGGATCATAAAAACCATTTAAATCTCAGGCATTATAAAGAACTTCAAAATTCTCTACAATTGAAGTTTTGTGCGAATTATAAAACCCTTCATGTAGTTTATAATTTGTGAAAAAGTTGAACAACCTATCGTACAATTTATAGACCTTTTACCTGATCTAAGTATTTTTATAACCCTTATATAAAATTCTAACATAAATATGATCACAAAATTCCCTTCATGAAATATACAACTTTAATGAATCGTATATTGTTCTAAATAGGAAATGTTCAAAATTTCGTTATAAAGAAGAAAAAGGTTTAAATATTAATAATAATAATAATAATAGTTTGGCGCTACAGTCCTGTATAGAACTTCGGCCGAGCTCTCTCACCATTTTGAGTTTTGCGTGTTATATTTGTACTCAAAGTGGTGGGGACCTACAGTTTATTGTCGAATCCGAACGGCGGGTTAGAGCTTTTCATAGGCAATTTTTACTCTCGTAGGTTTGCCATTTACTGACGAGAGGTAGCGCGGTATAGAAAAATGTTTCTATGAAAAGATGTTGTTAGCCCCAGTCCAGGCTTGAACCGGGGACCATTCGGCTCGCAGTCCAACGCACTAACCACTGAGCTACCGCGGGTTTAAATATTACAAAAAGTAATACCATGATTATAAAATTTCAAATTATATATAGAACTCTTTATGAGCCATATCATTGTTTTGTTTATGAAAACTTTAAAATTGTAAAATAAATTATAGAAAGGGTTCAGCTTAGAATTATCTACATTCATAACCCAAATCTTCATATTAATAATGACATTTATTTGATTATAAAATATGGTAAAGCTTTTAAAATCATAAAATTATGGAATATAATATACCCATGAATAGAATCATAAATTTCATGTAAAACTGAAGCATTTTAAAACACTTTTTAATCCATAGAATAGACATTTAGTTTAAATTATAAAATCATATACTCGGGTTATAATTTCTAAAATGGTTTAACTAACATATTAAACACTTTCACAAACATTTGTATAATTAACATATGATTTATAAATATTTCGTACAGTCATAAAAATATTTATTACTTCTAAACTTTTCCAAAGAATTAAGCAAAAACAAATTTAGAATTTTGTATAGAATTCTCTCTATTATATGAGCTCATAAAACGTAACAGCTGTTTCGAAAAACGCACTACCTGTTGACCCAATACTATAAAAACACCTTGCAGCTAAACAACTTTGGGAAATATATATATTTGGCAAGAACAACAAGTGTTTTACACAGATTTATTATGTCTTCTACAATAACCTATTGTTTAGGCATCAATATCGTTTACCTGCTATTTTCCTTTTATATGTTTAAGCTCTCGCTTTTACAAATAGACCCTATTTTGTGCCAAAAGGTCCTAAACAAATTCCACAGATTTGCGCATAAATCTTCCCAGGAATAACGTCGTCTCATGCAAGCGGAACTAAATTGAGATTATTGACTGATAATGATTACTTTTTGAAAAACTAAATACCTACAAATTTATAATTAAAAACCTTTTTTTATTTTGTTTTGCACTGCTACCTTAGAGCTACTCCCTAGTAGAAATTTACCCGATGCGACATCGGGAAATGATCGGGTTTACGTTGGGTAAGCCCTATTAGAAAAAATATGATCATTGCCTTTGCATGCCCTTATCATGCTTACCATAGCAGGGTTTACATTATCTAAACAGTCAATGTTCCCGATCATAGCTACATTACTTGTTCCTCATAACGAAATTAGCATCAGTCAATGATCGAGATTAATGAGAGAAACCCTATTATGCTCGGGCTCAGACAAGGCAATTGTCGGGTAAATATTAAAATGGGGAATTGCCCGATCAGTACATAATCATGGCCTGAGGTCAATACATGACCTCACTGCGTTACAAGGACATTATGGGCCTCGTCATATCCCGATCATCTCAAATAATGACATGAACACTTCATGACCATGGCCCTACCAAAATTTCTACTAGGGCTCACGAACAAAACAATTTTAAAATTAATAAAAATTGCTACTAGTTAATCGAACTTTTATGACGACTTCCTTTTGGTTTTAAGTGCCTTCAATCTTTTGTCTTTTAAAAAATCAACATTCTAATTTGTATGTTTTGTGCAACTAGGTTAAATCTTTCAATCAACAATTTGATGTTTGATGTTTTTTGGTAGGTACCATGTTTATAATTAACTCATTAGGCAACTCTTCTTTAATTTAAGGTTTTAATTGTATTTTTTTGACTGTTTGCCATTATTTTAAGTTGTAGGGTATTACTTATTATTTTTTGTTGTTGTTTGTTTTAACAATTTGCTATTTTATTATGTGCATTTTTATTGTTGGTTTAATCTATGTCATCATGTCATTTTGGGTCAAGTGAGATTTTTTTTAGGGCTTTTAAATAATGTATTTCGTTTGGTTTTGACAATTGCGATTTCGTAAAATTTTTGACAATTAGCATTTGCTTTTGTTATGCTTTATATATGTATTTTTTTTTAATATTATTACTAAATTTATTTGGTTTATTAAAAGCTGAATGGTATTGATGCGTATAAATACCTTGAGTTTGAGTGCAGTGTGTAACATAAAAGATTTGGAACAATCTGCTGTTTTATTAGTTTGTTGTGACATATTTTCAAAGTTAATATTTTAAATACTAATTATTATTTATTGTTTATCTACACCCAGAAAAAAATTCTCTCAAATCCCATTAAAATTTGTCAATAGGACAATTATCGATTTAATGGTATTCAAAAAATAAATCTTTTCATATAAACTCACTGAAATGTCGTGGTATTTTCTAGTATTTAATAGTATTTTCCGATTAAAATTATAATTTATCCTTTTGACTATTTTTAATAGTAAAAAACTATTATTTATATAGTATTTTTTTCTGGGTGTAGAAAATAATATAGATTTTATAATATTTATTGCATTTAAAAGATTTCAAATATTTGCGTTTATTGTGAATTTGAAGAATTTCATTATTTCCAAAATATTAGTTTGTCGGGCACCTTCTTCATATTAAGGTTTCTTTACCCTAGTAGAAATTGTATCTGAAAACTGAACACTGAATTGTTTTCCTTAGCATAATTCAACCATGATAAAACATGATAAAAAACTCCATAAAATCCCATTAAAATTTGTCAATTTTGATTTAAAAATATACAAAAAATAAATATTTTGCTTTAAACTCAATGGATATTGTACGTTATTCTGTAGCATTTAATAGTATTTACCGATTAAAATAAAAATTTATCCTATTGACTAATTTTAACAGTAAAAAAAACTATTATTTATATGGTATTTGTTACCCTTATAGTGTAAATTTCTACTAGCGTTTGTTCGGAAATATAAATATCGAGTTTCAAATTCTCGAAACTCATTTCATTAGCTATAAAAATTCTAATTTTTCAATCATTTTGAAAATTAGTTTAAATCAAAATAAAACCAGTTGGGAAGGTTAGATCACATGGGAAATTTTAAAGTAGGTGTAATTATGATAGTTAGGATTATCAAAATTATAGTCGGTCTAAGCCGACTATAAATACCCTACACATATGTGTGGTTACCATTCAAAGTGGTATATAGGTCACCAGGGTATACGAATCCTGAAAATAACTACAAACATTCAATCGCTGAAGAATTTCCATTCATTTGATACCCATATTTACAAATCGGTAGGTGTACCGAATTTCGATTTTTTTTTTGTGAACCACAAGTCTTTTCACCGGAAAACATTATTATCATGTATTTGAGCATGATATCAATATATATTTGACCAAAAAAGTTTACCTAAGCACGTATACATAAAAATTGATCTTTATATGTACATTTTACATGAGGTATTTGAACATAAGTGGTCGGATCATAGGTCACAATGGACCGATCTCGCCAATTTTTTCGCACATACAGCGTAGGTATATTAGTAATCTAAGTTATAAGTTTCATTTATCTAGCTCTTTAATTTTAAAAGTAGTAGGGATTTCAACAGACAGACAGACAGACGGACAGACAGACGGACAGACGGACATCGCTAAATCGACTCAGGAGGTCTTGCTGATCAAGAATATATATACTTTTCCATACCGGAGATGCTTCCTTCTGGGTGTTACAAACGGCGTACAAAACTGAATATACCCTTTCACTCTTAGTGTAGGGTATAAATATGTAGAAAAACACGAGAATTAACATATAATTGAGGGAATCAGTCCAATTCTAAATAAATACCGCCTGGGAGAAGAGAAAGCTTTGTAATTTACATGCAAAGCTTTTTTCTCCCAAAAATGAATGGGAGTATTTATTTGGAATTGTGCTGAATTTGTAAAAAACTGAGTATGTAGTCGTGATTTGAATCTTGAAGTCTTTCGTAAAAATCTTACTAAGATCGTGGATTAATAAAGAAGGCCTCCAATTGTTGTCTACACAGAAAAAAATAACCGACGTAAATATAGCAACCGATGTTAATTGCATTCATTAATCAATCCAGCAAATAAATTCACTAATATAATGTAAACATTTGATATTCTTCGTTAAATCATAAATTCCTTTTGCTAATATGAATATTTGTACGTCAATACAACAAATTAATTAGTCGGCGCAATTTCAACAATTATGTTTGCTAAAACTGCGCCAACTAAATTATTTGCTGCATTGACGTACAAATATTCATATTAACGAACGCAATTGTTTATATAATGAAGAATAGTGAATTTAATTGCTGGATTGATTAATAAATGCAATTAATATCGGTTGCTATATTTACTTCGATTATTATTTTCTGTGTAGTGTAATATGTACAACATGAAAATATCAATTTACCGTTTAAATCCGTTTTACAAGAAACGAAATATACCAATATTGATGAAAAAGGTATACCACATATCGATCTTTAAAGTTCAATATGAGATTTTACCACTTTGACTTGGGTTTAAATATGGGCAACTGCGTAAGGGATCGATTTTTTATGTTTTTTGACACTTTCTTCACTAATACAGATGTCAAAAGTTACACAAATGATTTCTTCATATTGAAATATCACTTGACTGATAAAAGCTACAAAGTTAGACAATATCTCTTTGTACTGGAAATAAAATAAGCTTTTATAAAATATAATTCGAAACTTCACAGCATACCAAACGATATTTTAACGATATCGGAATGAGCTTATAAACGCTCAAGTTGTCGTTTTTGATAATCTATAGTGAAACGATAACGATAAGATTTTCGATAAAAATAATACGAATCTATCTAGAACGATATCTTGTTTTTGTCATTATTGATATCGAGATGATAACGTAAATTGTTTTATTTTCGATAAACAAATATTTTATGTTCAGAAAAATTTATTTTTTGACAAAAACTCTGAGTGAAATATAATTAAATTTTCAAATACTTAGAGTTTTATATCGAACATGTATCAATATTATATCGAATTTAAAAATTATCGCCAAATGGTTGGCAGGGTTCTAAACCGGAATAGTAGTACTTGTACTTTATATTGAATTTTCTGTATTTTCTTTTTAAAATGCTGAAATAAAACATCTACAAAATACATTTTTTAATGGAATATTCTATGCCATATAATTAATTTTATACATTTGTTGAGTGATTTCCAAAACATACTCCTTTTTGTTTCTTTAACGTAACGTTTTTGAATAAATTACAATCGTCATTTTTTTTACATTTTTCGGCCACTTCGTATAGCAAATTAAATGCTGTACTGTCAATAATTAGTTTTTCGAAAAAAACTTTAAATGTAATTTTTCTTTAAATTCTTCAGACTAATTTTAATATACTAACGAATGGTAATACTTCAATACGTTATTCAGATATTTGTATCTAAACACGGAAAATTTAGAATTTTTAGAATAATGTTGAATGAATTTTTAAAGTATTTGAACTTTAAAGATAAACAAAAAATGATTATTGGTTATGGAGAACATAGTTCATAGTTCAAATCACTAACTTGTTGCCATCTATTCTATTTTTTTAAATATATGCAGACAAAATCAGCACTCCCCTAGTAGAAATTTTGATAGGGCCATGGTCATGAAGTGATCATGTCATTATTTGAGATGATCGGGATATGACGAGGCCCATAATGTCCTTGTAACGCAGTGTCCTGATCATGTATTGACCTCAGGCCATGATCATGCAATTCCCCGTTTCCCCATCGGGCAATTCCCCATTTTAATATTTACCCGACAATTGCATTGTCTGAGCCCGAGCATAATAGGGTTTCTCTCATTAAATCTCGATTATTGTCTGATGCTAATTTCGTTATGAAGAACAAATAATGTAGCTATGATCGGGAACATTGACTGTTTAGATAATGTAAACCCTGCTATGGTAAGCATGATAAGGGCATGCAAAGGCAATGATCATATTTTCTCTAATAGGGCTTACACAACGAAAACCCGATCATTTCCCGATGGCGCATCGGGAAAATTTCTACTAGGCTCTTAAATTATACAAAATTGAGGTATGGAATGTCCATATAAAAAAAATAGTGCTGAGTAGTTTTATAAATTAAAATACGGTTTTTTGAAATACGAAAAATAAAACTTTTTCAAAAACAGATACAACAATATTTTGTATAGAAAAATAAAATATTCAATACGATTTTCGCTATGGGCATCTCATACATTATTTCTATATAAATCGAGGGAGATCAGTCGTGAACCTATTACAATTTCTACTATGGTGGTCCTGTTCGACAGAAAATATCGTCGTTTTAGAACGAAAAGTCACCAAATACATTTTTTTAAAACTTATATTTCGTGTTTGTTGATTAATATTATAAAAAGTAATTGTTACATTTTCAAAGTTGGAACATCAATTGATAGTTTTACATTTTCTTATCATATGGTAAAAAAATTGAGATCATTGATTAAAAATTGTCAAATACATAAAGATTTTTGTAAATGAATATTTGATATTTTGAAAATGTATTTGATGACTTTTCGTTCTACAACGACGATATGATAATTTTATTTAGACATTTTTTTTTTTTTATAGGTTTTCTTAATTAGTATCATAATTGCTGCAGTTAGAAGTAATTATGTTTTTCATGCAGTCAAAATTTTGAGTTTTCCATAAATATCACAACCATGAAATTCTAAATATTCACCAAAAAGGCATATTAAACAAGATGTCACCAAATATGTAATTAAAACAAAAATATATATATTTCATAAAATCCAGTTTAAACTAAGTATATCCCCAACAAGAGAGAAAGTAGCACAGCGTGTGCGAGCCCGAATGACTAACCAGATATAGTTATTTCTCAACTGCAACATCGGATATATTCATTCATTCGTGTGCGCTACAAATATTTTTGCATTATTTATGAATTTATTTTGCTATTTGCTTTGGTTTTTGTAAACATTTCGTAAATCATTAAAATTTGTGTTTTTTGTTTTTTTATTAATTTTTTATATTTTTAAATCCTGTATACAGTATAACGGCGTAAAATCATAACAATGTCAACGTAATAATGGTCGTTACGTTTTGGCATCCGACAGACGCCTTCCGTCCGTTCGTCGCTGTCCGATATTTGTCTGTATTTATGTCTGTCTGTATTACATAAAGCGGCCAATAAAAAAACCCATCAAATACAAAGATACAGACGCTGTAGATACACGAGATAAATACGGCACAATTCACCTGCGTCGCTGTATTGAGATAAAGTATCTGATGGATGAATGTATAATTGCAATGCGTGCAAACAGCTCAGCTGGTTTATGAGTTACACGCAACTATTCGTATTGCTACGAATGCCTGTTGCTTAAACGCAACTTGTGTTAAATTATTGTAATTTAATTGAGCGCCCAATGGATTGTGTATCGGACGGATGCTTTTGGGAAGTATCTGGAACTTGTTGTCAAGTCATAGCTATTGCGAAATTAAAGTAATTATGTTTTTTGTAACACAAAAATGTAGTATTTTATAAATATTTAATAAATTTAATAAAAAAAAACATAATTTAAAAGACTTTCCTATCGAACGGATGCATTTGGGAAGTATCTGGAACTTGTTGTCAAGTCATAGCTATTGCGAAATCATTGTAATTATGTTTTTTATATCAAAAAATGTGGTATTTTTTAAAATTTTTGTGAATTCAATTTATAAAAAATTTTTAAAAAAATTTTCATCGCACTGGAAGTATCTGAAAGTTATTTCCAAACTGTTGCTATTGTGAAATGTTTGTAAATATGTTTTTTTATATTATAAAATAGTGTTATTTTATATAATTTTTGTAAAATGCAAAAATGTTATAAAATTTAAAATAAAAAAAAGTTATAATAAAGTTATTTGAAGAAATTCACTATTAATGATGCAAAAATCATGCGTTGGCAAACAAGTTTAAATTAACTGAAAAAAAACGTCACTTTTGGTATGATTGTGCAGAGAGCTAATTTTACATTTCCAAGGCCATTCGCTTTTTTTTATTTATTTTATTGAAATGTTTGAATTTTTCTTTTTTTTTCATTTTTCTTTGAGTAAATTACAGCAAATGCAATATTTTTGTTTGTTTATTTTTTTTTTATTTTGATTTCTTGGAGCTCGTTGGCTCATTACTGACGTTTGGCAAACTGGTTGCTTGCATAAGCGGCTTATTTCCAAAATGTGACCCTTAGGAAATCAACGCTAGTTCACTTCGCATATTTAAAATATGAAGAAACTAAAAAAATACAAATTAAATATATTTAAAAATTTATTAACACCAAAGTTTTTGAGTCGTGGTCAATGTTAAATGTGACAGCTTGACATTTGTGACAAAATGGTGGTATACAACTGGAAAATGTATTTATATTTAGTTTTTTTTTTACCAGAAGTATTGGTTAAAGGCATGAATTGATGGTTTTCAAAGCACCTGTCAAATGGCATCATTATTTAAAAACACTGTGAAAACATTTATCAAAAATTCGAAAAATTATTTTGAAATAATGATGCCAATTGATAGATGCTTTCAAAACAAACAATTAGTTGCTTAATACTATTACTTTATCTTGTATTATTAAAAAGTTATGTTAAAAAAACGAGAAGATTCGCCCTTTTGGCATGACACGATTTAGAATTTTTGGAATTTTACAATTTGCAAGCGATAACTTTTTATAGGTACAAGATAAAATAGTGGAGTAAAGGCATTAGTTGTTTGTTTTTAATGCACCTATCGATTGGCTGCATTATTTAAAAATAATTTGTCAAACATTTTTCTTGGAAATAAAAAATTCAAAAAATTATTTAAAAATTATTTTTTTATTATTTTTAAATAATGATGCCAATCGATAGGTGCTTTAAAAACAAACAATTATTGCCCTTACATTACTTTTATGTTGTACCCATGAACAGATATGGCAAAAAAAATAAAAATATTTGGATTTTGGTCAGACTATAGCCACACAAAATCCATATTTATAATTCTGTAAGTTGTTCAAATTAATAGATATTTTATATACATTATACGAATTGATGAATAAAACAAAATAACAAAAAAAAAAAAAAAATAATAAATATTTTTTACCAACTTTTAAAGTTTGAATATAAGATTCAAGAAGTTATTTTCGTAGCTATCAAAAATTAGAAAGGATATGCTTGACTATCTATTTAAAAATTAAATTTAAAAAAAAACAAAATATTGCTACGAAAATGGTTCCACAAGTTCGTATCTCTTGATTTTGTACAAATAAAAAAAACGCTTCACATTTTTTGCTTCGACATGTTTCGAGAACCTTCCACACTTTTCGTGAATGCTGCATGCTGTATGCATCTCATTCGCACTCATGTATTTAAAAGCGTTGATCTGCCATATCATTCTCGCTTCATCATTGCTTCAGTGTGCTGAAAGATCTTTCGTCTCGTTCTAACACATTGCTTAGTACGCTGAATTTTTTTGCGTCGAATATATCCTTATTAAATGGCACAGTGAAGCAAATTACACCTTATCCCAATAATATATTAAAAAATTTTAAATGCAAATAAACTGAATTTTAATTTTTCCAATTAATTTTAAACCAAATAAAAATAAAACAATTTAAAATAATACTTCAAATAAACTTTCGTAAAAATTCACATTTGAAAACTTCCACTTTTTTGCGCATTTCCGCATAATAACCTTTAATTAAAAAAAATAAAAATAAAATTGAAAAGTTTTAATAGCACTATTTAAGCCTTTGGCAATGCGGTAAATTGCCTAAAATTATGCGTCGTAATAAAAATAAATATTCACCAAATAATAAACGTAGAAAAATGCTACAAACACAATGCAAATAAAAATTAAATGTGAGAAAACACATTAAATTTTTATTGTGAAATCATTAAAAACTAAAAAAAAAAAACAAACAAAAATACTCTCGAAAAAAGAGAAATCTTGAAGAACGTAACGAACTTAATTAAATGGCGCTACAAAAAATAAAAAAATAAACATTTCTAAACGAAAAGTTTTAGAGACACGTGTTGTCTTCATGACATTTTCAGGTTTTAAGCGATTTTAACATATGAAACATATGCGTAAAAGTGTATTACAAAAAATTAACATAAAGATTAAATGCTCTTTGGAATGGTTTTAAATAAGTTTTAATCTGTAACGTTTTTATTATGGGATGACATTTATACTTTTTTATTTGATGAGTCTATAAAATAGTTGTATTTATTTAAAACACACAAAAATTCATAGACGATACTTTAGAATTATTGATTTAAAAATTGAAGTTACTTATCGAAAGTATATGGTGGAAAAAACATCCCAAATCAGAAAAAAATCAAAAGATATATAAAGAAAAATCTTATTGATAATAAGAAATTCTACAGTTTGACTATCAAACATATTAGCAAGAATAATCTTCTTGATTTGCAGATATAATACACTTGGTTTTTGAAAATAATCACAAAGCTTTTTTCTAATTCGAAGTAATTTAGTTTTCACCATTAAAAGACGAATAGATTTCACGTTAAACTTCTGGAAATCAAGAAGAATATTCGCGAAAACTTTTCGAACAAAAATAATTTTATACTTATGTCAAATTGATATATTTATTGTATCGTTTCTATTTGAGATTTGTATATTCAAAGTTTTGAAAATTTGTAAAAAAATTAAATATAAAAAACTTTAATTAATATCTTTAGTTTACTAATTGCATTTCAATTTCCTTCTTAGTAGTCAATGCAATTTGCAAATGCATTTAATTTATAAATAAAATATAAGTACACAAAAATAAATAACTTTCACTTCTTTACGTTAAAAACATCCATAGTAATGATGACTCGCTTTGAAAACGTCAAAAATTCAACGACTTCGAAATAAGGAAAATGTTCAACTGCAACGTAATGTGCAGCGTAATGTGCAACTCTGTGCACACTCGGTGAATTATTGGTGTTAAGTGAACGGACAGAAAAATCCACTTTACTATTTTCTGAAGCATTTGTTAGATTTGCGACTTCAAATGCGAATTAATTGCTTTTGAATTGCACAAAATTTGAATTATATGATATAAAATATAAATAAATAATATAAAATAAAAATATAAAAACATAAAAAAAATAAAAAAAATATAAAAATATAAAAATATAAAAATATAAAAATATAAAAATATAAAAATATAAAAATATAAAAATATAAAAATATAAAAATATAAAAATATAAAAATATAAAAATATAAAAATATAAAAATATAAAAATATAAAAATATAAAAATATAAAAATATAAAAATATAAAAATATAAAAATATAAAAATATAAAAATATAAAAATATAAAAATATAAAAATATAAAAATATAAAAATATAAAAATATAAAAATATAAAAATATAAAAATATAAAAATATAAAAATATAAAAATATAAAAATATAAAAATATAAAAATATAAAAATATAAAAATATAAAAATATAAAAATATAAAAATATAAAAATATAAAAATATAAAAATATAAAAATATAAAAATATAAAAATATAAAAATATAAAAATATAAAAATATAAAAATATAAAAATATAAAAATATAAAAATATAAAAATATAAAAATATAAAAATATAAAAATATAAAAATATAAAAATATAAAAATATAAAAATATAAAAATATAAAAATATAAAAATATAAAAATATAAAAATATAAAAATATAAAAATATAAAAATATAAAAATATAAAAATATAAAAATATAAAAATATAAAAATATAAAAATATAAAAATATAAAAATATAAAAATATAAAAATATAAAAATATAAAAATATAAAAATATAAAAATATAAAAATATAAAAATATAAAAATATAAAAATATAAAAATATAAAAATATAAAAATATAAAAATATAAAAATATAAAAATATAAAAATATAAAAATATAAAAATATAAAAATATAAAAATATAAAAATATAAAAATATAAAAATATAAAAATATAAAAATATAAAAATATAAAAATATAAAAATATAAAAATATAAAAATATAAAAATATAAAAATATAAAAATATAAAAATATAAAAATATAAAAATATAAAAATATAAAAATATAAAAATATAAAAATATAAAAATATAAAAATATAAAAATATAAAAATATAAAAATATAAAAATATAAAAATATAAAAATATAAAAATATAAAAATATAAAAATATAAAAATATAAAAATATAAAAATATAAAAATATAAAAATATAAAAATATAAAAATATAAAAATATAAAAATATAAAAATATAAAAATATAAAAATATAAAAATATAAAAATATAAAAATATAAAAATATAAAAATATAAAAATATAAAAATATAAAAATATAAAAATATAAAAATATAAAAATATAAAAATATAAAAATATAAAAATATAAAAATATAAAAATATAAAAATATAAAAATATAAAAATATAAAAATATAAAAATATAAAAATATAAAAATATAAAAATATAAAAATATAAAAATATAAAAATATAAAAATATAAAAATATAAAAATATAAAAATATAAAAATATAAAAATATAAAAATATAAAAATATAAAAATATAAAAATATAAAAATATAAAAATATAAAAATATAAAAATATAAAAATATAAAAATATAAAAATATAAAAATATAAAAATATAAAAATATAAAAATATAAAAATATAAAAATATAAAAATATAAAAATATAAAAATATAAAAATATAAAAATATAAAAATATAAAAATATAAAAATATAAAAATATAAAAATATAAAAATATAAAAATATAAAAATATAAAAATATAAAAATATAAAAATATAAAAATATAAAAATATAAAAATATAAAAATATAAAAATATAAAAATATAAAAATATAAAAATATAAAAATATAAAAATATAAAAATATAAAAATATAAAAATATAAAAATATAAAAATATAAAAATATAAAAATATAAAAATATAAAAATATAAAAATATAAAAATATAAAAATATAAAAATATAAAAATATAAAAATATAAAAATATAAAAATATAAAAATATAAAAATATAAAAATATAAAAATATAAAAATATAAAAATATAAAAATATAAAAATATAAAAATATAAAAATATAAAAATATAAAAATATAAAAATATAAAAATATAAAAATATAAAAATATAAAAATATAAAAATATAAAAATATAAAAATATAAAAATATAAAAATATAAAAATATAAAAATATAAAAATATAAAAATATAAAAATATAAAAATATAAAAATATAAAAATATAAAAATATAAAAATATAAAAATATAAAAATATAAAAATATAAAAATATAAAAATATAAAAATATAAAAATATAAAAATATAAAAATATAAAAATATAAAAATATAAAAATATAAAAATATAAAAATATAAAAATATAAAAATATAAAAATATAAAAATATAAAAATATAAAAATATAAAAATATAAAAATATAAAAATATAAAAATATAAAAATATAAAAATATAAAAATATAAAAATATAAAAATATAAAAATATAAAAATATAAAAATATAAAAATATAAAAATATAAAAATATAAAAATATAAAAATATAAAAATATAAAAATATAAAAATATAAAAATATAAAAATATAAAAATATAAAAATATAAAAATATAAAAATATAAAAATATAAAAATATAAAAATATAAAAATATAAAAATATAAAAATATAAAAATATAAAAATATAAAAATATAAAAATATAAAAATATAAAAATATAAAAATATAAAAATATAAAAATATAAAAATATAAAAATATAAAAATATAAAAATATAAAAATATAAAAATATAAAAATATAAAAATATAAAAATATAAAAATATAAAAATATAAAAATATAAAAATATAAAAATATAAAAATATAAAAATATAAAAATATAAAAATATAAAAATATAAAAATATAAAAATATAAAAATATAAAAATATAAAAATATAAAAATATAAAAATATAAAAATATAAAAATATAAAAATATAAAAATATAAAAATATAAAAATATAAAAATATAAAAATATAAAAATATAAAAATATAAAAATATAAAAATATAAAAATATAAAAATATAAAAATATAAAAATATAAAAATATAAAAATATAAAAATATAAAAATATAAAAATATAAAAATATAAAAATATAAAAATATAAAAATATAAAAATATAAAAATATAAAAATATAAAAATATAAAAATATAAAAATATAAAAATATAAAAATATAAAAATATAAAAATATAAAAATATAAAAATATAAAAATATAAAAATATAAAAATATAAAAATATAAAAATATAAAAATATAAAAATATAAAAATATAAAAATATAAAAATATAAAAATATAAAAATATAAAAATATAAAAATATAAAAATATAAAAATATAAAAATATAAAAATATAAAAATATAAAAATATAAAAATATAAAAATATAAAAATATAAAAATATAAAAATATAAAAATATAAAAATATAAAAATATAAAAATATAAAAATATAAAAATATAAAAATATAAAAATATAAAAATATAAAAATATAAAAATATAAAAATATAAAAATATAAAAATATAAAAATATAAAAATATAAAAATATAAAAATATAAAAATATAAAAATATAAAAATATAAAAATATAAAAATATAAAAATATAAAAATATAAAAATATAAAAATATAAAAATATAAAAATATAAAAATATAAAAATATAAAAATATAAAAATATAAAAATATAAAAATATAAAAATATAAAAATATAAAAATATAAAAATATAAAAATATAAAAATATAAAAATATAAAAATATAAAAATATAAAAATATAAAAATATAAAAATATAAAAATATAAAAATATAAAAATATAAAAATATAAAAATATAAAAATATAAAAATATAAAAATATAAAAATATAAAAATATAAAAATATAAAAATATAAAAATATAAAAATATAAAAATATAAAAATATAAAAATATAAAAATATAAAAATATAAAAATATAAAAATATAAAAATATAAAAATATAAAAATATAAAAATATAAAAATATAAAAATATAAAAATATAAAAATATAAAAATATAAAAATATAAAAATATAAAAATATAAAAATATAAAAATATAAAAATATAAAAATATAAAAATATAAAAATATAAAAATATAAAAATATAAAAATATAAAAATATAAAAATATAAAAATATAAAAATATAAAAATATAAAAATATAAAAATATAAAAATATAAAAATATAAAAATATAAAAATATAAAAATATAAAAATATAAAAATATAAAAATATAAAAATATAAAAATATAAAAATATAAAAATATAAAAATATAAAAATATAAAAATATAAAAATATAAAAATATAAAAATATAAAAATATAAAAATATAAAAATATAAAAATATAAAAATATAAAAATATAAAAATATAAAAATATAAAAATATAAAAATATAAAAATATAAAAATATAAAAATATAAAATTATTAAAAACCAAAAAAAAAATTATTAATAAATTTTAAATAATAAAATGAAAAAAATTTATGATTTTAAGCCGCTTTCAGTTTCTCGAAATTCCACACATCACATTTTTCATTGACAACTCAAAAAAATGGGTAGCAACGTTTTTTTGTCAGTTGCCAAAAACCTGACACAAATACTAATCACGCACAACCACCTTGATGTCAATTTGTCATTAGCTGATTCATGGGCTATTTAGTAATGTTTGGCATTAAGACAATAACAACAATAAGAGACAAATAATAATAATAATATACAAACTGAAATAACAAAAACCAACAACCATGCCAACTGCTTAGAATCCAAAATGTAGAAATCGTTTTTCAAGGCAATAACTGGGTCATATGGGTTAATATTAAAATTGCTATATTGATTGTCACATTATGTCTAAATGCTTATAAATATTTATTGAAATTTCTTTGCATTCATTCTTTTAAATTCTTTGAAGGCGCTGAATTATGTTGAAATTTACATAATTATTTGGTGTAGCAGAACGCGCTCATTTTTGGCATTGTTTTGTTAAAATGGTGTCGCTGCTTTATGCTGCGACTATTTTTAGTTTTTAAAATGTTTTTATTGTATGCTAAAAACTATAAAAATTAAAATTCGTTTTTCACTCTTTAGCAGGCGCGTAAAAAATAAAAGTTTTTATTACTAAAGCGTCTCTTAGTTGACTTTTTTGTTTGCTTTTCGTAAACTACATTTAATTGTGCAATTTGAATTTAAATTATTATTCATTTTTATGCCAATTATAATTTATACGCTCAATTATTACAAAATCCTTACAAACAAGTTCGTCGCTTAAGTCTTTTCATTGGAGCAGTAAGTTTGTCGCTTAAGTCTTTTGTTTTGCAGCAACTACTGCTTGCATTTCTTATGTTTTTCTTAATTTACGGAATATTATAATTTATTATTCATTAGCTAGATAATAAATCATTTTTATTTTTTTCTGTTTTTTTTTTTAATGTAGCTGCTTACATAGTTTTGTAGAAATTTTGAGGTTCATTGAATGACTTTTGTTTTTTTTTGCGTCGTTTCTTTATCTTTTTTTTAGTAACTATTGTCTTGGTTATTTTATATCCAGGAGGTTAAAAATTATTATAAATAACTGGCTGTCGACACACGGAGAAGGTGTTTTTTCTATGTCACATGAGAGTGAAACTTGTTAAACAACTTTTTCTTTTCGGGCATATTTTGTATGTCTTTTTATTGTATTTTATGTTTGGATAACAGATTTTTATGAAATGGTATTTTTAAGAATTTATTGTAATTTATGTCTGAGCATTGTGTGTGTGATGAAATTGTTTGCGTGCAGAAAATATGTAGCACAAACATTTGAAGGCATTTAATTTAATGAAATTCATGCGAAAGTGTGTCAAAAATGTAGATTATTTAATATGAAAATTGTTAAATTTATGCTTTATACTATAAATATATTTTTGAAGTTATTTGTATAGTTTTTTAAAAAAATTTGGTTCAACGAAAAATTTCTTTTAATAGGATTGGTTACAAATTAAATATATTTTTAGCTATTCATGTAGTTTCTAAATTCTATTTTTATTATTATTTAATAGTTAATTAATATATAAATAATTTTATAAAATTCAAATTATTATAAATATTTTTTAGATCAAATCTGAAAAAAAAACAAATAATTATGCAAACATCTAAAATAATCTAATAAATCATTTCAGCGCATGAAATTCAAACCAAATGTTGTAATATTTATCATTTTTGCACATTTTGCAGTTGCATAAATCCAACAACAACATAGTTTAAAGAAAAAAAGATTTTAAATGTCGATATGTAAAAACTTTTAATTACATTTCTATTGAAATAATTTGGACCGCAAATGTAGCCGACCATAACAGTTGCCATAGTCGTTGCTGTTTGGCGTTTTGTATAAATTATCATTTTGTTATTGTTGTTTTGAAGCATTTTATATGCTTTTTGCTTTTTTGGACAATTTTCAATTGAATTTCTTCATTGATTCATCGCTTGCATATTAAATAGTTTAATAGCTTTTGTTGCTGTTGCGACTAATGTTGTTTTCAGTTGCTGTAAATGGTATCAAAATTGTTATTTTATATTGTTTCGCTGTATTTGTTGTATAGTTTTTCCATAAAGCTATGCGTCCTCCAATGATGTTTAATCGCCGTCAAACACCTTTGCATTTAGTTTGTTGGTTCAGTAAACTGCTTAAGATTTATTAAAAAAATAGCGCAAAAAATTCAATATTAATTTTCTTATAATGCAAGCATTTTATTCTATTTAAAAATATTCTAAAAAATTGTATGACTGATAAATTATTCTTTCTAGACCTTTAAATATCCACGAAACACCATTTATTTATCGACAATTATTATTTTGGTATAATATAAACTTTATTTTAATTTTTATAGGTATATTAATTTCTATATTTTATATATTAATCTTTATTAGTTTGTAAAAAAATTATAAAATAGTAGAGTTGCATTTATATTAACAAGAATCTAATACAAAATCGGAATATTTATTTTTTTTTATTAGAAAATAAAATTACTTTACCATTACAAATTAAAACGTCGCTTATAATACTAAAAAATATTTGTGTCGCTTTTTTGTTCTGGTTTTAAAGAAGTTATTTTCGTGGCTGTCAAATAAATATTTGCACATATTCTTCTTGTTTTTAGGAAATTAATTTATTCAATTTTTAAAATTGAAAAGAACACGTGTACGCAAAACTGTTTTCATTTGTTTTACAACAATTAGTTTGTAATCGAAGTATTATTCTTGATTCGAAGAAATTAAATTCTTTATTATTAGTTTACAGAAAAATATATTTTTTTTTTTGAGAGCCACGAAAATAACTTCTACAATTGAAGAAGATTTAATCAGATTATTGTTTTTAAAGCCAATAATTCGAAATGCTTATAAAAGAGTTGCAATGATAAATATTAATCTTCTTTTTAGTAAGAAAACAAATTTCTTCATCATCAGAAATGAAAACGTCTGTGTCGCTTTTTTACAAATTTCAAAGAAGTTATTTTCGTGGTTGTCAAATAGTTATTTGCGAAAATTCCTCTTTAAAAAAATTCTTTATTATCAAATTTTAGAATATATCTTCTTTTAGTAAGAAAACCGATTTCTTCACCATTAGAAATTAGCTAACTAATATCTATGTCGCTTTTTTGTACTGGTTTTAAAGAAAAATTTTTCGTGATTGTCAAATAATTATTTGCGAAAATTCTTCTTGTTTTCCAGAAATTAACTTATTATTAACTTTTTAAAAGCTAAAGGAAAATGTGTTATAAATGTGTTATATTAGTCTTGATTCGAAGAAGTTTATTACTAGATTCCACTGTTCTTCTTTGTTAAATTTTACAATGTTATGAATTTGAACCACCATTTTCATCATATGAAAGTATTCATTCATTGAATTAAAATCGTCTTTTTTAGTTTTTATCATATACAACATCAAATATACAAAAAAAATATGTCACCATTTTTACATTTCAATATATATATTTTTTTTTAATTTTTATATTATTTATTTGTTAAATACTTTTTTTTTTTTAAATGATAGGAATTTTTCATTATTTATTTTAGAAAAATAAAAAATAAAAATAAATTGTCACAAAAAATATCTGAAATTAATTTATAATTAATGGATCGAACGTAAAGGGTTTTTCAACAGGGACGCTACAAAAGTAGAGAGACAGGGACAGCAAACGACGCCATATTTCTTGCCGCTCTTTGGACATTTCTTTTCAGTAACGTTTGCCATTTCATGATGGAAAGTTATACGAATTCGAATTTCGGTAGTAAATTTTAATAATTTCGACTCGTTGTTGGCTCGTATATCTTTTCATCATGAAATGGCAAACCTTACTGAAGAGAAATGTCAAAAGAGCGGCAAGAAATGTGGCGTCGTTTGCTGTCCCTGTCTTTCTACTTTTGTAGCGCCCTTGTTGAAAAACCATTGAAAAAACTTTTGTAGCGCTCTTATTGAAAAGCCCTTTAGAATAATATGTTATTCTCGAAAATTAAAAAAATATGCAAAATTTGGTAAAAAATACCGAAAATAAATTCTTCAATATTTTATGACTTATGTATTTTTTCGTTAATATGATAAAATGTGATCTTTGCATACATTTCATCAATTTGAAGAATACTTTTTCAGTTATTTATCAAATTGATGAAAAATTCATAACATTGATGTTTTGTAGTGATCAATATTATGAATTGTTCTTCAATACAATGAATCATGGTTTGAAAAATAAAATTCCTTAATATGAATGATGTAAAGGGTTTTTCAGTGACGGTACAAAAGTAGAGCGACAGGGACAGCAAACGACGCCATATTTCTTGCCGCTCTTTTGACATTTCTCTTCAGTAAGGTTTGCCATTTCATGATGGAAAGATATACGAATTCGAATTTCGTTAGTAAATTTTAATAATTTCGACTTGTTGTTGGCTACTTTTGTAGCGCTCCTATTGAAAAACCTATGTAAAGGGTTTTTCAATAAGAGCGCTACAAAAGTATTGTCTTGATTATGCGCCGATGTGTTCAAAAAACTATTTTTGTTTGCTTCGCACAAATTAAATTCGTAACTATCAAAAATGAAATTTAACCTACATTCGCAGAAGTTTAATTCTTGAGTATCCATGGATTCTCAAGTATTGAACTTCTGCAGAGAATATATCTTGCTTATTTTTTGATAGTCAAGAAAATAACATCTACAACTGCAGAAGAATATTCTTGATTACTTTTTTGATAACCAAGTTGTTGAGTTTCTTATTATCAATAAGTTTTTCCATTTTGCTATAAAACAAGCTGTAAAGCACTTGTTTATTTTTGCTATTGAGTGTTTTTTTTTCATTTTTCCTTATAATTTACTTTTTCCATTTTATTTTTATTTTTCTTAATCAATTTTATTCTCAGTTTTCTTAATCATTTTTTTTTTAGTTTTTAAAAAAACCCATTATTTACAAAACATTTAATTTAAAATATTCTACTCAACGCAAAAAACAAATCAAAAATTTGTGAATCCATTTTATTTTCATTTTTCTTAACCATTTTTTTTTTATTTTTTATAAAAACCCATTGTTTTCAAAAGAATTTATATGATAAACATTTATTTTATAATGTTCTACTCAACGCAAAAAACAAATCACAAATTTATGAATTTATTATACTATTCTTTTTATAATTTTTGTATACAAAAATCCATTGATAACTGTACAATAAAATTTTCAATTTCCTTTCAAAATAAACACGTCTTTTATTGTGTCATGACCATGTATTTAATTATTTTTTTTTTGTTTTATTTTTACGCTCATTCGACTCACTTCATTCCACTTTCTATTTTAACCAATTTTGGTTGATGGTTACTTCTAATCACATAAAACCATAGAACCAAGAGCAGCGCACAAACCCAAATTTCAAGCAATACAATTTATAACGTCTGTCAATTGGGTCAACTTTTGAATAAATATTTGATTTAATTAATTAAGTGCCTCAATATAGTGTTAATTATTATTCGAACGTCTTTATATCAATTTATAATTTGTTAATTATAACATTAACTAATTGATTTTGTTAGGTTTTTGTTAATTTGATTTTGTTGAGTTTTGCTAAAACAATAAAATATTTTTTATATTACTAATTATTTATTTTTATTTTTATTTTCAGGTAATACACTTAAAAAATATATACAACATTACAATTGTAAGTTAAAAAAATTATTCAAAACTATAAAAATGTATAAACTATCCCTAAGGTAACATTATGAAAATTGTCAATGAAAATTCGAAATATATTTTAAATTTAGAATTTTACAAAATTAGTTGCCATAAAAACTTTAAACATCAATCGCAAAGAAAAAAAAAATGACTTATTGTATTAAAAAGTTGGAGGTATTCTATTTATAGAATCTTTATTAGCCCCTTTGGTATTAGAAAATTTAAATTTTGTTAATAACTACATTTTTTGCACACAAAATCAAATTGAATTATTAAAGTTTCAAATATATTTTATAACATAATGTCTCGACGCCTCTTACGAAAACTCACACGTTTCAATTTGCTTAAGAAAAACTGTCCTTTTTTTCGTAACTACGAAAAGAAGCACAAGTTCAGCTTCCCCACGAAAACAATCGCATTTTTATTATACCCAAGAAAATAAGCATATACGTTTTATAGCCACGAAAAGAAGTATAACTCTATTTTAGCCACGAAAAGAAACACTTTTACATTTAGCTGTGAAAAAAAGGTCAGCTGTCATTTCGCCAAGAATAAAAGCATATATATTCTTTAATGAAAGATATTCCAGTAGACTGTGTGTGCATAAAAGCAAACTTAGGCCATTGGGATTTGGCCAGAACCCTTTTTCGTCATTGTAAAGTTTTTTTTTTTGAAAAATGTTGTTCCTTTGGGATTTGGCGTGGGTTTTTGAAAAAATTAGTTCCTCCGAATTCGAAAAGAACAAATAATTCAAAAAAAAAAAAAATTCCAATGACTGGTTCTGTTCAAATCCCAAAGGAACAAATTTTTACAAAAAAAAAAGTCCAATGTCGCAGTTAGATTCTGGCAAAGTCGAAAGGAACAAATTTTTTTACTACAAAATGTCAAAAAAAAAATGTCCAGTGAGTTCTGGTGAAATCCTAAAGGAACAAATTTTTCCAAAAAAATGTTCAGTGACTGAAGTAGGTTCTGGACAAATCGCACATGCATGTGGAACAGTTTCATGCAAAAAAAGATCCAATGACGCACCTGGATGTAAATCTATTATACAAAATGTCCACTGACACACCTGGAAACTACGTCATCAATGAACAATTTTGGTCATAAAATACTATTAGGTACCTCCATCATCAACATTTTGTGATTTCTTAACCACAAAAATGTATATTGGGATAACAGTCTCAAAATACATATATGCTTTTATTCGTGGTGAAATTAAAAATGCGCTTTTGTTCGTAGATAAAATATAAATGTGCTTCTATTTGTGGGAAAAATAAAGTTATGCTTCTGTTCGTGGAGAAAACGTGAATGAGATTCTTTTCGTGACTAAAATAATTGAATGTTTCTTTTTGTGGATAAATTAAACTTATGCTTGTTTTAATGAAATATTTTTAATGTGTCGTTTTTCGTAAGCAAATTGAAACGTGTGGGTTTTCGTAAGAGGCGTCGGTTTAATATAAATGCAGTGACATTTCTTCGATGTCATGATCGAGTTTGCTGTGTTAAAAATACTTTAATACTAAAAATAATGCAGTATTTAAAATAAACTTTCAATATTTAAAATTATTCATTAACTCTCAGACGTTTTTAGACCAAATATAGAATGTACCACCTTGATCTTTAAAAATACACTGCACGCAATATATGTTTTTACAAAATGATTTATCTTAACTTTTAAATTAAAAATAAATAAACATAAAATAAAAATGTATTGACATAAATGACAAAAACACTAAATTCACAAAAATCAAAATATAATGCAAAATTTAAGTGTATTGAAATCAACATAAGACGTGTCATAACATCAGACGTTATAGATTAACATACGAAATAGGGCGGAAGTTTTTATATTTTATAGTTTATTTAAATACATTATAATTTAATGCTAAATAGCATTGCTGATTTTATGGCATTTTGCATTTTTTTTTTCTACCCCAATATTTTTAATGTTCATTGCTTATTATAGCTTTAAATGCCTTTTCAAAGTACTAGACAGACTCAAAAGCCCAACGTGTGCACCTTGAGCAGCATCTCGATAATAACACAGATATTAGCAACAATAAAAAATTGCTATTGCCACCGGCAGTCACTTGGCTTACAACAGTTTAAGCCGCATCTTAACTAAATTCGCCGAATCGCGCGTGGTGTTTTTATCGATTTTTTATTTTTACTTTAATAAAATACATTTGCCATTTAATTTGAAGGTAAATATTGTAAAAAAAAATATATATACAATTGATAAGTTAATGAAATAATTATAATTGAAATGCTGTTTACCACAGCAGCAGCACCAGTAGTAGCAGCAACAATTGTTGCCAACCGTATATCACACAACATGTTTGAGTTCAATGTTGTTTTTTTTGTTCATGTTTTAAGTTTGTGCCAAGTGAAATATATTTCTGTGTATGTGTTTTATTAATGCAGACATATGATTGCAACAATAATTACAACAAAAAAATGTTTTTAATCGGCAGTCACAATTAAATATCTATTTTACAACATGGCACATAAAACGACATGTTGCTGGTAACAAAGTTCGATAACGACAGGCAAAATGTTAACATAAAATTTTAGCAAAATATGTAAAATATAAATGAAGATTTTCTAAAATTTTGTATTAAATTAGTATTGGATTCAATGCCGTCTAATACATTGGGTTATGAACAAATACATCCGTGATATTTATGCCAGTTCTTTCTCGAGACAATATTTTCCCAAAACACTCAACAGACAATTTTTTTCAGAGACAAATTTTCTTAACTTCAGAAAATACAAATTTTTCGAATTTACTGTTTCAAAACCAATTTATTTTTATATTAAAATTTCTCTAGGCAATTAAAAGAAAAATTCCGTTAATTTTTTTTTTTAAACTAATATTGTAAAGTTTAATTTTGTATTATGCGTCATCGCACATCATACCAAAGATAACTCATACCAAGACAACTCATACCAATGAATACCTCATACCAAGACACTTCATACCAAAAGTCATCACATACCAATGGACGTCTCATACCAATGGACATCTCATACCAAGACAACTTATACGAATGAACACCTCATACCAATAAACATCTCATACCAATGCGTCATCGCACATCATACCAAGTCACGTCTTACAAAGATAATTCATACCAAGATCACTCATACGAAGGCAACTCATACCAATTAATACCTTATACCAAGACACTTCATACCAAAAGACATCACATACCAATGGACGTCTCATACCAATGGACATCTCATACCAAGACAACTTATACGAATGAACACCTCATACCAATAAACATCTCATACCAATGCGCCATCGCACATCATACCAAGTCACGTTTTACAAAGATAATTCATACCAAGATCACTCATACCAAGACAACTTATACGAATGAACACCTCATACCAATAAACATCTCATACCAATGCGTCATCGCACATCATACCAAGTCACGTCTTACAAAGATAATTCATACCAAGATCACTCATACCAAGGCAACTCATACCAATTAATACCTTATACCAAGACACTTCATACCAAAAGACATCACATACCAATGGACGTCTCATACCAATGGACATCTCATACCAAGACAACTTATACGAATGAACACCTCATACCAATAAACATCTCATACCAATGTGTTATCGCACATCATACCAAGTCACGTCTTACAAAGATAATTCATACCAAGATCACTCATACCAAGGCAACTCATACCAATTAATACCTTATACCAAGACACTTCATACCAAAAGACATCACATACCAAGTCACGTCTTACAAAGATAATTCATACCAAGATCACTCATACCAAGGCAACTCATACCAATAAATACCTCATACCAAGACACTTCATACCAAAAGACATCACATACCAATGGACGTCTCATACCAATCGACAACTCATACCAAGACAACTTATACGAATGAACACCTCATACCAATAAACATCTCATACCAATGTGTCATCGCACATCATACCAAGTCACGTCTTACAAAGATAATTCATACCAAGATCACTCATACCAAGGCAACTCATACCAATTAATACCTTATACCGAGACACTTCATACCAAAAGACATCACATACCAAGTCACGTCTTACAAAGATAATTCATACCAAGATCACTCATACCAAGGCAACTCATACCAATAAATACCTCATACCAAGACACTTCATATCAAAAAACATCACATACCAATGGACCCCTCATACCAAGACAACTATACGAATGAACACCTCATACCAATAAACATCTCATACCAAGACATCTCATATCAGTCTTTGTATGAGTTGTCTTGGTATGAAATGTCCACTGGTTAATATATTCATATGAGGTGTATTGGTATGACTTGTCCATTGGTATGAGATGGTATCATATGTCCGTTGGTATGAGTTGTCCGTAGGTATGACGTATCTTGGTTGAGATGTGCGTTGGTATGAGATGTCCATTGGCATGAGATGGTATCAGATGTCCGCTGCTATTAGATGTCCGTTGGAATGAGGTGTCTTGGTATGGAGTGTCTTGATATGAAGTGTTCGTTGGTTTGAGGTGGCTTGGCATGAGTTGTCTTGTCATTAAAATTACATAAAAAACTTTAAAAATTGGTAAAACTTAAAAAAAAATTGGATGAGATACTGCAAGACTGATATTACAACTATAATACGACGTCCACATACCAAGACAACTTATACCAATTGACACCTATTTTTAGTATGAGTTGTCTTGGTATGAGAAGTTCGTTTGTATGAGATGAGATGTTCATTGGTATGAGGTATTTTGATATGACTTATCCATTGGCATGAGATGGTATCAGAAGTTCGTTGGTATGAGATGCCCGTGGGTATGAGGTGTCTTGGTATGGAGTTTCTTGGTATGAAGTGTTCGTAGGTATAAGGTCTTGGCATGAGTTGTTCTGTCGTTAAAATTCCCAAAAAAAAACTTTAACAATTGCTAAATCCATTTGAAAAATTGGAAAATAAAAAATGTAGGCCTGAAATGACAACTGTAACACGACGTCTATGACGAAAGTTGTGACAGTCTAAAAGGGCGAACATTTGCAAAGAATGGTTTAATAAGTATTTAAGATATGTAATAGATGATGAATAATTTAGGTAATTTGTGTAAAGTTTCATACCCAAAAACTCTAATAAAATTTTATATTTTGGACATTTGAAAGGCTGGGGTTTTCAGGCGTGAATAAACTCTACATTTTCTGTCGACTATTAAATATAAACGATTTTATTGCAGAACTTTGCGAGTTAAAAATAGCATATTTTCAGTTGATTCATTTTAATCTCAATATAAAACTTTATAAAGGGTGTTTAGTTCATTGATGTCAATAATTCGGGAGGTCATTCTATGACTCAATAAAATAAGAAAATATTAAATAAAAAATGTCTTATTCAGATTTATTTTATTTAATGTCAATAATTCGGGAGATCATTCTATGACTCAATAAAATACGAAAATATTAAATAAAAAAATGTCTTTTTTTGAACCCAGTTCAAGATACAGTGTGTTTAATAAATGCATTTTACTGACATAACATAGTGAAGTAAATGGGTTATAAAGTCTAATCTGTTGATAAATAAAAATCAAATTTTCCACTTATATTTTAGACATTTAAATTACCTTTTGAATGGTATATCACATATTTGAAAACCATGATTTATTCCTATATTAAAATCAACGTAAATTTGAAATTTACAAAAATAAAAATACAAATTTTTACTTTGTCATTAATTTTCTCAAAATTTCGTTATTGATCATCCCATTTTTGTAATTTATAATAATAGATCAGTTCATTCCCAGTACTTTTTAAACAATTACAGTGATTTTAAATTTGTTAAGCTGCAGAAATAATTATACAGTCGCGTGTCTTGTGATTTGTATTCAATTTTAATAATACAAATATTTATTCAATTTCAAAATTTATAAACTAGAGTTTTAATTTTAAATGAAATAAAAATTTGAAATGTTTAAATTGAGCAAAACTAATAAATATTAAGTCAAAGCTTTTATTCCACAGTGCAATTTAATTCGTATATGTTCTGGCCATTGCAACTACTGGTGATGTTATTGTTGTCATTGTTGCAGCTGCACTAACGTTAACGTGTAATGTTACCACAAAATTCACTTAATGTTGATGTGTTAATAACACAAATAAACAGCTAAATTATAAAAGCAAAATTTTAAACACAAACAAAAAAAAAATAAAGAAAATGGTAACAGAAAAACCAGAAATAACTAAAAACAATTTTGATTTTATTTTATTTCAGTTCTTTTTGTTGTTTGTAAGAGCTATATGTGGAAAATCAAAATTTTATTTTTATATTAAATAATTTAAATTTTTTTTTTAAGAGTTATACTTTTTATAAAATAATTAATATGTAAATAGCTACACGTTTTCTCTTTCAAAAAAGACTTTACATGTTTCTGTTTTATTCTGGAGAAATAGTTGATGTTGGCTCATGGTAGTTTTGGGGAAATTTTAAGCAGAAAAAACTCTTAGGTAAGACATGATCATGGCCAGATAATTTTTGTCACGACTCTCTGGTCGGGTTATGATAAGTTAAAAAGTTAATGATTGCTTTCCGTACATGACCTTAGTACAATTTCTAATCGGAAAGACGGAGTTTGTGTCTTTAAAATTCTAGAAAAATTGCTGCCACAAATATGTTAAATGTAGATAAAGAAATAAACCGCTGCATATCAAGTATAATTGTTCTTAGCTTCTTTGTTTATACTCAAGAACATAATCTCTGCATATCTAGAATAATTGCTCTTAGTTAATTTCAACAGACAGATGATAAACTAACAAACAGATGGCGATGACAGGGAGACATAGCAAAACAAAGAATACGAACGAATATTGTAGACAAATCAAGATCTATGAAAACAAAAATAGATACATGAACACGTGTACCATTTGCAAAGAATACAGCAACAATTTTTCGTGTTCTATTTGGTTTTTTTCTTCTCAATAAATTAACTTCTCATAATCTAGAAGAATAAATCTTGTTTATGTTTTGATAACCAAGTAATTTACTTTCTTAGTATACAGATAATAACTACTAGAATTTTAGTAGCATTTTATTGATATTAGTGAAATTCTGCTGGTTTTCAATCGAACCGGAAGCCTTTCCTGTTTAGAAGTTTATTTCGCATTTTGTTGAGAAGTGTAATTATTTTGATATTTCAAAATTTTAATATGGAAATTTAAAAATACAATAACCTTCAAACTAGACCTTGAGTTGGGCGACTCGTTAGCTTAACTGGGTGACAATCTTCAAATATTTCCACTGTCTAAACAACATAATTAAATGGTTTGAAGATGCTGCATTTGTAGATTTTTTAGATTATAATGTCAATGATATAATTTCAACAAAGCAAATTATTGCGCAGTAATATTAAGATGGCATTCAAAATTAGCGTGGCGCGCAAACGAAACCAATTAAATGGGTGTGTGTAAATGTCAAATAATATTTAATACGCCTAAAATTATGTTACACGCAGGCAGTTGCAGCGAGTGAAACATCTACATTTAATATGCGTGTCAGATATAGGCAGCTGCGTAAAAGAGGCTGTTGTAAAAAATATAACACCATATGACAAAATTTAACTTTTCAACATCTAAAAAAAAACATCTAAAATCCAGAAGAAAACAAGAAATATACGGAGTGATATACAGTTAAACGAAAACATTCTTGATTTTAAGAAACAGATGCACTTAGTTGTCAAAAAAGTAACTAAGAGCAATTATTCTTGATAACGCAGATGTTAATGTCTTAGGTATCAACAAAATTATAAAAATATATAATCTTTTCGTTGAAAAAGTTATATCTACTTCATCGCTGAGACATCGCTCAGTCTGAATTGGAAAATGCTAGTCCGAAATCAATTCACTAACTGAGGGAAAAACTTGTAAAATCGAGAAGGACGTAAGAAATATACGAAGTGCTAAACGAAAGCATTCTGGATTTTAAGAAACTGAGCCACTTAGTTATCAAAAAAGTAACTAAGAGTAACCAAAAGTTTTGTTCTTGATAATGCAGATGTTATGTCTGAGGTATCAAAAATATTATAAAAATATATAAACTTTTCGTTGCAAAAGTTTGTTGTACTTTATCGCTGAGACATCACTTAAACTGAATTTGAAAATGCTCGTCCAATATCGCTTCGTTAACGGTGGGAAAAAACTTCTAAAAATCCAGAAGGAATCAAGAAATATACGAAGTGCTAGCTAATTGAAAATATTCTGGATTTTAAGAAACAGATCCACTTAGTTGTCAAAAAAATAACTAAGAGCAATTATTCTTGATAACGCAGATGTTAATGTCTTAGGTATCAAACATATTATAAAAATATATAAACTTTTCGTTGAAAAAGTTAGATGTACTTTATCGCTGAGACATCACTGAGTCTGAATGTGAAAATGGTTGGCCAATATAAATTCGTTAACTGAAGGAAAAACTACTGGAATTTAAGAAACAGATCCGTTATTTATAATAAAGTAACTAAGAGCAATTATTCTTGATAATGCAGAGCTAATGTCTTAGGTAACAAATATTATAATAAAAATATATAAACTTTTGGTTGAATAAACTTATATGTATTTTATCGCTAAACCATCACTGAGTCATTAAGAAACTAAGAGCAATTATTCTTGATAATGCAGAGCTAAAGTCTTAGGTATCAAATGTGGTTGTTGTCGTTTTCTTCCTAAAACCGTATAACTATTGTTTTTCGATCTAGTTTTGCTCTAATGTTCGCTATTGTGCTTTATTTTGAGTTGTTCGTCTGTCATCGCCATCTTGTTTGTTAGTGTGTCTGTCAATATGTTGAAACTACCTGAGAGCAATAATTCTTGATATGCAGAGATTATGTACTCAGTCATCAAAAAAAGAACTAAGTGAGATTATTCTTAATATGCAGAGATTATGTTCTTAAGCATCAAAAAAGTAACTAAGTAAAATTATTCTTGATAAGTAGAAATATTTTTCCTGTTGGTATTAAAAAACTGTTTTCATAGAAAGAGAACAGTTTTCAGCTACAAAATATGCGCCGCTAAAATTTTTGTTTTTTATATTGTAAAAATATGATTTGCACTTGCAATTCAAAATCAAATAAAAACCGCAAATGAATTCAGCTAGAAAAAATGGATTTACACAAATTCTTACAATGATCCCTAATTTTTCGTATTGGTCGAATTTTGCATTTGTGTAAAATTCTGTCGGACGGTGTAATAAAATAAAAATGAAAAATAAAAAAATTAAAAATAAAAAAATTAAAAATAAAAAAATTAAAAATAAAAAATAAAAAAATTTAAAATTTAAAAATATAAAAAAATGAAAAATAAAAAAATGAAAAATAAAAAAATTAAAAATAAAAAAAAAGAAAAATTAAAAAAAATTAATTAATAAAACATAAATAATAAAAAATTAATTAAAAAAATATAAAAAAATTCTAAAAAAATTGTAATAAAATGATGAAAAGATAAAAAAAAGAATAACAAATGTATAAAAAGATTCATAATAAAATATATAAAAATAAATAATTAAAAAGCAAATTAAAAATATATAAAAAATAAACTAAAATTATATATAAAAGTTGACACATAATTACCAACGCTATAAATGAAATCGACAAGGAAAATACATAAAAAAACGTACGCCAACTAATTGCATGGCAAATAAAATATGTTAATAATACTTGAATTGTTATTATTATAGTTAATAATTGTATTGTATACATTACAAATGAAGTTGCTGTGACAATGATGAAGCATCTTCACCTCATTTTTAGACAAAATTCAGTCAAGTTTTAGGTTTTGGAACTTTAAATGGAGTGCTTGACATAGTGATAATGAACTGATGTACTTGCATGTGGCACTACAACAACAAAACTGTTAACAACAACAATAAAAACAACAACAATATTTATAACAACAACAACTGTAATAAAAACAGCAACTATTTTAGTTATAACTACAAAAGATCAACAAAAAAAAAACAGTCCTACCAATCTCTTCTTACAACATCACTCGACTGGTTTAAAAATCACTAAATACCACTGAACTTTGTACGTTATTTTTGTTATTTTTATTCCATTAAAAGCTGTTATTAATTGTTGTTGTTATTTTCTAAAAATTTCTGTTTAAATATTTTGTTTTTTTTTTCTTCACACTCGTTTTAATTTTCCTTCACTTTTTATTTTTGAATTTTTATTAACAAGTGTCAATAAACCATTTAAGCATCAGGCGAAAACGTCAAAATCTGGTTAATTTTTCTGTCTTTCTCTCCGTCTGTCTATTCGTAGAATTGCATTGCATGTGTCTGACGCACAAAGCGTTGAATGAATGGCATGAAACGAAATGGTGACGGTGACGGCTTTGGTGATGACGATAATGATGATGTTGCTGCCGAAAGCGGTCTTATGTAATGCATTTACTGTCGATTTTCTATTTAAATTATTGCTTTATGATTGGGGTTTTTTTTTGGGTTAATTTCATTTCCAAGTATTTTTTTACACTTTTTTGAACTTTTACTGTTTTTTTATTTAAAATTAGCTATTTTTATTGTATTTTTAGTTTTTTTTTTTATATATTTTAACCAAATATTATAATACATTTATATTATCAGCCTTGTCTCGTTTTGTAACAAAACGGTTTCGGTGTACTGATTCCAAGTTATGGTTTTAATAATATTAATCTAACGTGTTGTTTATTTCAATATCCACAAATACATAATGTAGTCAATTTTACTACATTAATTTTTCTCGGTGTAGATACAAATTGTCACCATTCGTCAACAAAATAGCTTCATTCCCCTTCCATTATATTGAACATAAACTTGTTCAAACATTAAACCCGCAGTAATATGAAATAGTTTTCATCACTCAGAACGAAACTTTTCGTTGTTGATTTATGTTAACAATTATTCTCTTTTAAGTCACAATTTTCGCGAGTTACATTTAGTGCCCCCAAATACATAGTGCCCTAACGTATTTCTCAGTCTTAGCAAAACAATGACATCGGTCACTTTATTGGTACACCTTATCAAAGTTTTGTTTTGGGTATGTGGCATACGAATCTTTTACTACGATACGAAAACGAAATCATTTCACGTCTCCGCCTGTCTGCGATATGTGCGACTGTTGTACCGATTCATAATCGTTCCGCTTCAACTAGTTAATATTTGGCTACTGCTCAAATTTACGTCGACGGCGATGAAGAAAATTAAATGCATCGACTTTTTACTAAAACCAATAAATTTTGTCACGCTACTCACCAAAATTGTGCCCTTTTTTCAACTGGTGCACCTCTTTGACACGCGTCAGATTGTGCAATTCCAACAATTGCTCAATGATTTTGTGGTGGCACTTGGCATGTATCGCGAACTTTACGGACACGCAGTGAAGTTGCAACCATGGAAATTCATTATTTGTATTGTGGTGTTACTGAAGGAGTTTAATTTTTTGTTGTATTATTTTGAGCTCTATGGTCGATTGTTCGGTTTCTTCGGGAATTTGCATATATTCTACAGCATGTTTGTGCCATATGCAACTTTTGTGGCCGTTCTTTTGGGCTTCTCACTGTTGCATTCGCTCAACACAAATGGGCTGCACACGCAAACGAGCTGGGTTGAACAAGCACACGAGCCAACACAACGCAATCGAACAGTTAGAATTATCGCGGAGAATATGCTCAAATATCGCATATTACTGCACCGACTACAGGCGGAATTGATAAAGTTTTTAGCGCCGATACTGCTTATGCAAATGCTTTCAGATTGGTTGTGTTGCGTTTATTACATTCAACACTATTCTTCAAAATTTACTGAAAAAAATAGGAGAACATGTTTGCTAATGCTGCCACCTTTAATGCTGTTGACCATCTATACGACTCATTTGATCGGCGAAATATATGCAATGCGCATGAATACGAGCCAGCATTTTCAGGATGCCCATGCAATGGTGGAATACTATCATCGCTATGAGGAACAGCTCATTTGGCACAATATCATTGTTGGCAATGAAGCGTTCATTATATGGGACATGCTGTGCCTGAAAAAGGCTTTATTTCTGATCTTTCTGGCAGCGGCCTATGAAACTGGAATGCTGCTCTCAAGTATTATCATCGATCATGATCTGGTCAAATGTTAAAATTCGTATAGAAAATCCTGGCGTAGTATTTGGATTATTAAAACCTCATTATTTTAAAAAATAAATATATATCCAAAAGTTTAAACGTTAATATTTATTTGATTAGTATGCAGACACAACATTTTAAATAAATACATTAAATATTCTTACATGTGCACAACAAATATCACGCGTGCTCGCGTTTTCAACTTTATGAAAAGTTCTAGAACATGTTTCAGTGAGCATGCTATATTTGCAGATTATGTTTGTTTCATTGTGTATTAAAATCAAGTCATATAAATACAAATAAATTTAAAAGCTAAAATAAATGTGGTAGAACTAAATTTATCATAACAAATAAATAAATGTAGTCAATTTTACTATGTACATTAATTTTCTCGGTGTAAAATGAAATAGTTGTCATCACTCAGAACGAAACTTTTCGTTGTTGATTTATATTAACAATTATTCTTTTTTGAGTCATAATTTTCGCCAGTTACATTTAGTGCCCTCAAATACATAGTGCCTTAAAATTATTTGTCAGTCTTAGCAATACAATGACATCGATCACTTTATTGTTACACCTTATCAAAGTTTTGTTCTTGGTATGTGGCATACGAATCTTTTACTATGATACGAAAACGAAATCCTTTCACGTCTCCGCCTGTGTGCGATATGTGCGACTGTTGTACCGATTCCTCATTCTGCCGTTGCAACTATTCAATGCAGGAGGTTTAATCTACATGGCATTCCTGATGCTGCAGAGAACTGAATGCTACGACTTATTTGCCGGTCTAATGGCAGTTGTCATCGTAATGACCAAAATTGTGTTTTTTTTTTCATCTGGTGCACATTTGTGGCACGCGTCAGATTGAGCAGCTCCAACAAATGCTCAATGATTTCGTACTTGCACTTTCCATGTATCGCGAACTATACGGACACACAGTGAAGTTGCAACCATGGAAATTCCTTATTTGCTTTGTGATTCTGCTGAAGGAGTTTTTTATTTTGATGATTTCTTTTCAGAACTTTGAATTCATCGGTTTCTTCGAGAATTTTTATATGTTCTACATTCTGTTTGTGCCATATGTAATTCTTGTGACAATCCTTTTGGGCTTCTCACTGTTGCACTCGCTCAACACAAATGGCTTGCACACGCAAACGAGCTGCGTTGAACAAGCACACGAGCCGAGACCGTGCCATCGAACTGTTAGAATTATCGCAAATAATATGCTAAAATATCGGCTATTACTTCATCGACTACAGGTGGAAATGATAAAATTTTCAGCGCCGGTACTGATGATGCAAATGTTTGCCGATTGGTTGTTTTGCAATATGATCATTAATCAGTATTCTTCGAAAGACGTCGCAAAAACTGAGAGAGAAAAAATACTTTGGCTAGTGCCATTAATGCTCTTCATCATATATATTGGTCATATAACCGGCGACATATATGCGGTACGCATGAATACGAGCCAGCATTTTCAGCATGCCCATGCAATGGTGGAAAACTACTATCGCTATGAGGAGCAGCTCATTTTTCACAATGTCATTGTTGGCGATGATGCGTTCATCATATGGAATATTTTGTATCTGAGGAAGGCTTTATTTCTGACCTCGCTGGCAACGGCCTATGGAAATGGAATGCTGCTCTCAAGTTTAGCCATCGATTATGATCTGGTAGAATGCTTTGACGAATAAAGTTTTTAAATTTTATAACGTAACGATTTCAGTATAGCTTTTACGTTGACCGTTATAAAGTAAAATGCACTCGTAGATGTTTGTGTTGTATGAGATATTTGAACATAAATAGTCGACATTCAAAATGTAGTTATTTTTTCTATATAATTAATCGTTTTTTTTTTTTTTTTTGAAAAATATGTCGTCGTCCTTTTTATATTAAGAAGTCTACTAATTTGCTTTTGGAAATAATTAAAATATATATGTATTTTTTTGAAAACATTTTTCTTTATTTTTGATAAATTACGTTTTATGTACTTACTGTGACAAATTGAATCATAAACTCAGGAGCTACCTGGACGATGGTGTACCAGGTTATTTGGTTATTTTCGTTCATGAGTTTCATTTTCAAATCGTATTGGCAAAAAGTCAATACGAGAGTTTCGTGTATTTAGATGGTAAGGAAATTGGTCGTCATGTCGATCATGTTGAAAAAATTTACAATGGGAATATATTTGTCATACGTTTAGTGCTATATTTGACAAAGAGTTTCATTTTTATTGAATATACATTGGGATGTACCTATATCGTCTGTGGGAAATGTAATCTTTGTTTTGTCCAAGAATACCGACAAAACAAAGATACTGTTCGAGTTTATGCAATATGTTGAAAATGAATTTCTAATACATTTTGTGGTAAAATCAAGATAAATAAATACAAAATTTATTTAAAAGCTGTAGTAGAACTAAATTTTTCATAACAAATAAATAAATGTAGTCAATTTTACTATGTACATTGATTTTCTCGCTGTAGATACAAATTGTCATCATTTTTCAACCATAGTAGTTTCATCCCCTCCTCATATTTAATATTTGTTCAAACAAACAGTTAAATGAAATAGCTATCATCACTCAGAATGAAACTTTTCGTTGTTGATTTATGTCAACAATTTTTCTCTTTTATGCCACAATTATCACGAGTAACATTTAGTGCCTCAAAATACATAGTGCACTAAAATATTTGTCAGTCTTAGCAATACAATGACATCGGTCACTTTATTGGTACACCTTATCAAAGTTTTGTTTTGGGTATGTGGCATACGAATCTTCTACTACGATACGAAAACGAAATCATTTCACGTCTCCGCCTGTCTGCGATATGTGCGACTGTTGTACCGATTCCTCATCCTGCCGTTGCAACTATGTAATGTAGGTGCACTTCTCTTCATAGCATTCATGTTTCTGCAGAGAACTGAATGCAACCAAATAATTGCCAGTCTAATATTACTTGTCGTCATAATGGCCAAAATTGTGGTTTTTTTTCCTCTGGTGCGCATTTGTGGCACCCGTCAGATTGAGCAACTCCAACAAATGCTCAATGATTTCGTACTGGCACTTGGCATGTATCGCGAACTTTACGGACACGCAGTGAAGTTGCAACCATGGAAATTCCTTACTTGCTTTGTGATTTTACTGAAGGAGTTTTATGTTATGATGACTATTTTTAAGATCCGGAATTTAATCGGTTTCTTCGACATTTTGTATACGTTCTATAGCCTGTTTGTGCCATATGTAACTTTTGTGACCGTCATTTTCGGCTTCTCACTGTTACACTCGCTCAACACAAATGGGCTGCACACGCAAACGAGCTGCGTTGTACAAGCACACGAGCCGAGACCGCGCAATCGAACTGTTATAATTATCGCGGAGAATATGCTAAAATATCGGATATTACTTCACCGACTACAGGCGAAATTGATAAAGTTTTCAGCGCCGGTACTGATTCTACAAATGTTTGCCGATTGGTTGTTTTGCAATTTTTTCTTTCATCAATATTCTATGACACACGTCGACAAATCTAAGCAAGGAAATTTTGTATGGCTAATGCCATTAATGTTCTTCATCATATATATGACTCATTTAACCGGCGACATATATGCGGTGCGCATGAATACGAGCCAGCATTTTCAGCATGCCCATGCAATGGTGGAAAACTATCATCGCTACGAGGAGCAGCTCATTTTTCACAATGCCATTGTTGGCGATGATGCGTTCATCATATGGAACATTTTGTATCTGAGGAAGGCTTTATTTCTGACCTCGCTGGCAGCGGCCTATGAAAATGGAATGCTGTTCTCAAGTTTAGCCATTGATCATGAGCTGGTGGAATGCTTTGGCCTTGACGAATAATGTTTTTAAATTTTATAACGTTTTTTTATTCAATTTTATAATCATTTTTTAAAAATAAAAATATATCCTATAATTAAAACATTAATTTGTATTTGATTAATAGTTTAAACACCATTGTGCATAACAAATTCAGTGATCATACTATAATCGTATACACGCGTGCACTCGTTTTTAACTTTATGGAAAGTTCTAGAACAAGTTGCATTGAGCATACTATGCTTGCATATAATTTTTGTCTCATTATTTTATGTCTCACATTTTTAGAAAAACAAACCAGAGCACAAATACTGCTACACTTTATGCAATATGTTGAAAACAAATTTCTAATACATTATGTAGTAAAATCAATACAAATAAATACAAAATTTATTTAAAAGCTGTAGTAAAACTAAATTTTTCATAACAAATAAATAAATGTAGTCAATTTTACTATGTACATTAATTTTCTCGGTGTAGATACAAATTGTCAGCATTTTTCAACAAAGGTAGTCCCCCCTCCTCATATTGAATATTTGTTCAAACAAACAGTTAAATGAAATAGTTGTCATCACTCAGAACGAAACTTTTCGTTGTTGATTTATGTCAACAATTTTTCTCTTTTATGCCACAATTATCACGAGTAACATTTAGTGCCTCAAAATACTTAGTGCCCTAACATATTTGTCAGTCTTAGCAATACAATGACATCGGTCAGTTTATTGTTACACCTTATCAAAGTTTTGTTCTTGATATGTGGCATACGAATCTTCTACTACGATACCGAAACGAAATCATTTCACGTCTCCGCCTGTCTGCGATATGTGCGACTGTTGTACCGATTACTCATACTGCCGTTGCAGCTATGTAATGTAGGAGCACTTCTCCTCATAGCATTCCTGTTTCTGCAGAGAACTCAATGCTACCAAATAATTGCCAGTCTAATATTACTTGTCATCATAATGGCCAAAATTGTGGTTTTTTTTCATCTGGTGCGCATTTGTGGCAATCGTCAGATTGAGCAACTCCAACAAATGCTCAATGATTTCGTACTGGCACTTGGCATGTATCGCGAACTTTACGGACACGCAGTGAAGTTGCAACCATGGAAATTCCTTACTTGCTTTGTGATTTTACTGAAGGAGTTTTATGTTTTGATGACTATTTTTAAGATCTGGAATTTAATCAGTTTCTTCGAGAATTTGTATATGTTCTACAGTCTGTTTGTGCCATATGTAGCTTTTGTGACCGTCGTTTTCGGCTTCTCACTGTTGCACTCACTCAACACAAATGGGCTGCACACGCAAACGAGCTGCGTTGTACAAGCACACGAGCCGAGACCGCGCAATCGAACTGTTATAATTATCGCGGAGAATATGCTAAAATATCGGATATTACTTCACCGACTACAGGCGAAATTGATAAAGTTTTCAGCGCCAGTACTGATTATGCAAATGTTTGCCGATTGGTTGTTTTGCAATTTTTTCTTTCATCAATATTCTATGACACACGTCGACAAAACTAAGCAAGATAATATAGTATGGCTAATGCCATTAATGTTCTTCATCGTATATATGACTCATTTAACCAGCGATATGTATGCGGTGCGCATGAATACGAGCCAGCATTTTCAGCATGCCCATGCACTGGTGGAAAACTATCATCGCTACGAGGAGCAGCTCATTTTTCACAATTTCATTGTTGGCGATGATGCGTTCATCATATGGAACATTTTGTATCTGAGGAAGGCTTTATTTCTGACCTCGCTGGCAGCGGCCTATGAAAATGGAATGCTGTTCTCAAGTTTAGCCATTGATCATGAGCTGGTGGAATGCTTTGGCCTTGACGAATAATGTTTTTAAATTTTATAACGTTTTTTTATTCAATTTTATAATAATTTTTTTAAATAAAAATATATCCTAAAATTAAAACATTAATTTGTATTTGATTAATAGTTTAAACACCATTGTGCATAACAAATTCAGTGATCATACTATAATCGTATACACGCGTGCACTCGTTTTTAACTTCTTGGAAAGTTCTAGAACAAGTTGCATTGAGCATACTATGCTTGCATATAGTTTTTGTCTCATTATTTTATGTCTCACATTTTTAGAAAAACAAACCAGAGCACAAATACTGCTACACTTTATGCAATATGTTGAAAACAAATTTCTAATACATTATGTAGTAAAATCAATACAAATAAATACAAATATATTTAAAAGCTTACATAAATGAATTAGAACTAAATTTTTCTTAACAAATAAATAAATATAGTCAATTTTACTATGTACATTGATTTTCTAGGTGTAGATACAAATCGTCCCCATTTTTCAATAAAAGTAGCTTCACTCACCCCTTCCTCATATTTAATATTTGTTGAAATAATTGTCATAACTCAGAACGAAACTTTTCGTTGTTGATTTATATCAACAATTATTTTCATTTATGCCACAATTATAGCGAATTGCAGTTAGTGCCCCAAAAAACATAGTGTCCTAAAATATTTGTCAGTCATAGCATTGCCATGACTTCGATCAGTTTTGTGTTACATCTCATCAAAGTTTTGTTCTTGATGTGTGGCATACGAATCTTTTATTACGATACCAAAACGAAAGCCTTTCGCTTCTCCGCCTGTTTGCGATATGTGCGACTGTTGTACCGATTCCTGATAATGCCGTTGCAATTATATAATGTAGTTTTGCTCCTCTACTTTACCGCGGTGGCGCTGCGGAGAACAAAATGCTACGACTTCCTTATCCTACTAATAATAGATGTCATCCTTCTGGCCAAAATTGTGCCCTTTTTTCAACTCGTACATATCTTTCGCAAGCGTCCGATTGTACAATTTCAACAAATGCTCAATGATTTTGTGCAGGCAGTTGGCATGTATCGCGAACTATACGGACACACAGTGAAGTTGCAACCATGGAAATTCTTTATTTGCGTTGTGGTGCTACTGAAGGAGTTTTCTTTTTTGATGTTTACTTTTGTGATATATGCCGACTACGGTTTCTTTGGGTATTTTCATCTGTTCTACAGCATGTTTGTGCCATATGTAACTTTTGTGTCAGTCATTTTCGGCTTCTCATTGTTGCACTCGCTCAACACAAATGGGCTGCACACGCAAACGAGCCGCGTTGTACAAGCACACGTGCCGAGACCGCGCAATCGAACAATTAGAATTAACGCAGAGAATATGCTCAATTATCGGTTATTACTGCACCGAATACAGACGGAATTGACAAAGTTTTCAGCGTCGGTACTGCTAACGCAAATGCTTTCCGATTGGTTGTTATGCGTTTTTTTTATTCAACAATATTCTTCGAAATTCAGTAATATTACTGATAGACAAGGTTTAATACTGCTGCCACCGTTAATGCTTTTCATTATCTATACAACTCATTTAACCGGCGACATATATGCGGTGCGCATGAATACGAGCCAGCATTTTCAGCATGCCCATGCAATGGTGGAAAACTACTATCGCTATGAGGAGCAGCTCATTTGGCACAATATCATTGTTGGCGATGATGCGTTCATCATATGGGACATGCTGTGTCTGAAGAAGGCTTTATTTCTGACCACGCTGGCAGCGGCCTACGAAAATGGAATGCTGCTCTCAAGTATAGTCATCGATCATGATCTGGTGGAATGTTAAAATTCATTTAGAAAATCACCGAAAATTTGATCATTTGTTGAGAAATGATCAGACATCGATGAAAATTATGATTTTTAAAAATGTGAATATGAGTAATAAAAGAATTTGAAACTCAAATAAATTTTTGATTTTGATTTGTTCCCTCGGCTTAACATTTTATAACGAAAAGGTTTCCGTATACCGATATCGGCAGGTATAAAGTAAAATTCAGCCGTAGATGCTACTCGGAACACGGGTCACAATTGACGGATTATAGCAATTACACCTATGAGGCATAAATAATAATAATAATAGTTTGGCGCTACAGTCCTGTATAGAACTTCGGCCGAGCTCTCTCACCATTTTGAGCTGTGCGTGTTTATTTGTACTCAAAGTGGTGGGACCTACAGTTTATTGCCGAATCCGAACGGCGGGTGAGAGCTTTTCAAAGGCAATGGTTTTACTCTCGTAGGTTTGCCATTTACTGACGAGAGGTAGCGCGGTATAGAAAAATGTTTCTATGAAAAGATGTTGTTAGCCCCAGTCCAGACTTGAACCGGGGACCTTTCGGCTCGCAGTCCAACGCACTAACCACTGAGCTGTCGCGGCTAGGCATTACGCGATAGGCATTACACCTATATATTAGCGGTTCCAATCCCGAACCATTTTGGCAATCCCGGGACTTTCGGGATTATACAAAAATTCCGGGATCTTGGAATTAGATCTGAATTAGTTCCGAATTAGTTACGAATTACTGAAATTTGTTCAATAATCATTAACCGATCGAGATTCCATGTATAACATTTTATTATAGTAGAAAAAAATGACTGGAACCTTCTTTAGATTCCAGAAATTACAACGAAAAATCGTCTAAATATTGACAATAATCTTTGCAATATTATTTAAGTTATAGAGCTTATAGTACAATATATTTGAAGGTATTTTGTAACATATAAAAATATAAAAATTGTCGTCCATCATTTGCACCACTACTCTCTGGTATGTCACACCTGTTGTAATCATTTTCGTTCACATTGTAACCTATTATGTATAATGTAACCGTTTCACTATTAAGTGCCATAATAATACTTAAAATATTTCTACATCATCATCACCTTGAATTATGTCTGGTTCATTTGTACGTTCATTTGTTAAATCGAGTCGCTTTAGTTCATTAGTTCAGGGCGCAAAACATAAGATGCAACACGTTATAATGTGTTGTACCCAAAACCTGCATTAGTTTCGGGCCAATTTATGCCACAACATTACAATGACTTTGTAAAAAATTCAAAATAAATTTATTTATAGAGCTTATTACATCATCAACATCATCATAATCGTCGTCAACTATTTTAAATGCGGCAATAAATTATGTGAAGAAATTAAAAATACAAATTACAAAACATTAAAAGAACCATAATCTGTTAAAAATTAAGTCACACCAATAGAGCAATATAATATATCGTTTTGGAAAAATACTAAATTTATTAAATCATTTAAAATACACAGAGAAAATAGTTTACTGATGATTTATGAATAAGGCGTTCATTTAAAATACACAGAGAAAATAATTTACTGATGATTTATGAATAAGTCGTTCATTTAAAATACACAGAGAAAATAGTTTACTGATGATTTATGAATAAGGCGTCCGTAACACATAAATACTAAATAAAATGTAGAATTCATGGATAATAAATTATTAAACACTATGTATTTATTATGAATATAATTCATAAATTTTACAAACTTTATTATTAAACACGAAAATCGAAATTATGAATAATTATTCATAACTTGTGTTACTTATTACATATACTTTTAATAAATTTACATCAGTTGAAAAAACCACAGCGTAACTCCAGTGAGAAAACCATTTATTTGAATGAATAAAGTGAAAAATGGGTTATTTGAAAAGAAATTTAACAGACTTACAAGTTAAAATGAAGTATTTTTTCTACTGACTTATTATATTTTCAAATGCGATACTTTTCACTTTTTTCTGCATAATTTTGATTTGTTTTTTCATCTGACGGCTACGAATATTTGGCAATGTATGAAATTTTAATCATGATTTATGAATAATAAGACATAAAATGTTGCAGAACCTATTCCATTTACTCATGATTTATGAGTAATTGGAATAGGTATATATTGTACATAAAACATGAGAAAACATATGCATGCTTTTATACAATTAATTATAATAACTTTAATCATATATTATGAATAAAAACCAAATCATTATGATTACATATTCTTGGCTAGATATTATGATTTATTTTTGCAAAATATTTGAGAACATTTCTCTCTGTGCACAGCCAGTCAAACCACACAAAAAAAAAACACAAACTAATTGTGCTATAATATGTCGTCGTATTTTTTATTTTAAGAACTCTACTAAATTTTTACGAGCAACAATTAAGTTTTAAGAACTAATGTATGACAGTATTCATCCATCATGAAGCCATCTATTCATCCATCAAATGTGGCCAAGAACAATGAATAAATATAGCAATGTGAAACCACTTCCTGAACGAAATACTACGAAAATTCCCAGTTTCTGGACATTAAATAATTGTAAAGCATTTATTTAATCAAGCGAAATATGAACAACAAAAATATAAAAAAAAAATGAAACTACTACAAATGAGCACACATTAAATAAAACTAACTACAATATATAAATTCAACTACGTCCGATATTTGATTCAATTGTGTTTGAACTTGAATGAGTGTAAGTTTGTCTGTATTTAAATGTGCGCTGCACGTGTCCTTGTTTTAAGCATATTAATGATAACAATGATAATTATAATTATAGTGAGAACTTTAAGGTTTAAGTTGAAGGTATTGTCACATCGCATGCTAAGCTAAATTATAGTGTCTACTATATTTTTGTAAAACCGAGTTTATTAGCTTCGCAAGACCTTTTGTGACACGTAATTTTTTTTTTTTTTTATAAATGTGTGCTGTGTATTTTTAGTTTTTTTGTTTTTTTTTTTCTATTACATATTTTAATACATAAATCTAATTTGTTTTTAATTTATATTAAATTTCAGATGGCTTGCGGCATCTCCTGTGTGGACAACACTCTGAATAGATTGTTTTATCATTTGGGTGTTTTTATTGCCAAACATCCGGGTTACTTTATATTAGTGCCGATACTATTGTCACTGCTGTGTATGACCGGGTAAGTTTATGCTATATTTCGGTTCAATTTTTGTTTGTTTCTCGAATTCATGCATTCTGTAAACACGAGAATATATTAATTCTACTTTCCGAATTTGTATCAAATAAAGGCAATACATTTTTAAAAGTTTTCTTAAATTTTTATAATACAATGAATTTGAATTGTCATATTGATGAATTTGTCATAATTCTTTTTGAAACAAAAAAAAAAAAAAAATTTTAAATAATTCGAAAAAAAATGTTGTAAAATTGTATTTAAAAAATAACAGTAAAAAAATGTCGGACAAAAAAATTCCCAAAAAAATAAAAATTGTAATTTTTTTTTTTTTTTCGAAAAAAAAATTTGTTCGAAAAAAATTTATTAGAAAAATAAAATAATGAAAAAAAAAATATTTCGAAAAAAAAATTTTGAAAAAAAGTTTGTCGAAAAAAAAATATGTTCGAAAAAATTAAAAAAAAAAAAAAAAAAACGTTTTTTTCAAAAATATATTTTTTATATATATATAACTTTTTATTAATAAAAAGTTGTAATTATAATAAATATATTGTTCGAAAATACAGTCTACGGAAAACTATTCTACGAGTTCATATCGCTGGATTGTGTACAAAATAAAAACACTCCTATGTTTGGTTTAAATTATAACAATTAACTTTATTAATTCACTTTAATAAACAACTTTACTAATAACAAATTCTAACAACTGCTGCATGTCCACAATTTAACTTGACATTTATCACACGAGATGCACTCGACCACTTTACAATCACTACTGAAGTGCTGTACCTCAGATGCGGCTCCCTTATATACTGCATGCATCAGTTCGACACGTTTCGACAAGCTTCGACTTGTTTCGAGAACCTTCTACTCGTTTCGTGAATGACGCATGCTATTGGCATCTCATTCACACTCATGTGTTTTAATGTGCAGATCTTCCATCTCTTTCTCGCACATTGCTCATTACGCTGAATGATCTTCCGTCTCTTTCTAACACATTGCTTAGTGCGCTGAATTGTCTTGCGTCTCATTTATTATTGTTGAATGCTTGCACAGTGGGGCAAATTACCTCTTTTCGTAACAATATTATAAAACATTTTCCTAATTTTTGCATGTCGAGCAAGCATTATATAAGAAATAACACACAAGAACTACTTGCGAACTGAGAAGTACGGTTAAAAATGAACGAAAAAAAATATATTTTGATAGAAATTTGGTTTAATGAACAGCGTTCTTCAATATGGTCAACATATTGTTTTATTTTATATTTTGGTAATATAAGGAAACGTATTCTTCACATACAGTTCAGCATATTGAAAAACACTTTTTCGACATTTACCAAGCGTTCTTCATATTTATGATAGCATTCATAACAATAATGGCGTTAGTCATTAATATTATGATTGGTTCTTCAATACAATGAATCATGGTTTGAAGAACGGAATTCATCAATATGATGTACATTTTTTTTGTTTGTGCAATGTTCGTCTTTTCACTCGTTACTCGTTGCGCTCACTCACTGTACTTGTTGCTGTTACAGCGACAGTAGTGTCATTTGGTTTTGTTTCTCAATACAAAAATGTCTTGACACTACTTGACACTGCAATGAAGTGAAGTCGCTGCAGAGACTTCACTATAACAATGTAGACTGTCATAGCAAAATGCACTAAATACTGTAGAAGGCAGTAGTGAAAATTTTGCAGAGCGAACTTCAAATACATTTGAGCAGATGTTTATTAAATATGCATATTTTTATTTAATGCGTTCTACTTTAAATTTCCAATGCTTTGGATTATATAGATTGTACAATTTTAAATGCAATAACATTTATAAAATCCGTTTAATAATTTAATTAAATAATATTTTCTTATTTGCAGCTATCAACAGTTAAAATACCAAATCGATCCCGAGTATTTATTTTCACCCGTCAATGGCGAAGGCAAGGCCGAACGAGCGGTCGTCGAGCAGTATTTCAAGGTCAACTATACACATCGCTTCAATGTGGGGCGTATCACCAGACCAGGTGGGTAACATTAGACAGTAGATAAAAATAATCAATATGTTTTTTTGGGAAAGCGTTGAAACTGAAATTGTTATAATTTTTATGAAGTGAAAAAATTGCATTTAATTTAACACCGGAAACAAAAAAAAACTATATTTTGTAGCAAACATCTAATGCTTGTTAGTTATAAGAATTTCACGAATTTTTAAAATTTAATTGATCTAGTTATCAATATTCGAAAAAACTTTACAAAACGACTTGATAAATATTTTTACAGCCAATTATCCGAAAAACATTTTATGATTGCAATAATTGAATGTTTACTCTAAACAGTTTTATTTTAATAAGAAAATTATGTAGCTTTTTAATGCCAGTTTCAATTTGGTTACAACCATTCCACATTTTTAAAACGGTATAGTTCCTAATGAAAGGTTAAAATGTCCATTATACAAAATGAAAGACAATTAGTAATTAATTCACCCAGAAAAAAAAATCCCACAAATCCCCTTAAAATTGGTCAATAGGACAATTATTGATTTAATAGTATACAAAAAATAAATCTGTTCACATAAATTCAATGGCAATATCATGGTATTTTCTGGTATTTAATGATATTTCCCAATTAAAATAATAATTTTCCTATTGACTATTTTCAAAAGTAAAAAAACTATTATATATATAGTATTTTTTTTCTGGGTGTTCATATGATATTTAAAATGTTTGTGATATGTTGACTATAGAAGAAGTAATGACAGCTATTTTAAACTAAGTTTAGTTTGAAAGTGTAACTGAAAAACTGGACACAAGTATTTTTTATGAATTGCAAAAAACCTAAAATATTTCAACATGAAATACTTCCATTATCTAAACAGCTAAAAATATGTTTTGCTGTAAACATATTGTGATTGTAGTCAACATGAATGAATTTCAGGAATTTTTGAAATCAATGTAGTAAAAATATCATGCGATAAGTTCTATATTTATTTGAATAACCTTTCCAAAACAAACACAAATTAATGAAACACTTGGTTTATGATTGATCATTCAATTTTTGTTTGCAATTATAAAATGATTGCTGAAAACATAGCTTTTGCATGATTGCGTAATTTCTAAAAATCATAAAAAAATACCGAAATATTCCAATTTTTCTGAAGAACCATTATAAAAAATGTATTTCATCACACCGAAAAAAACATTTTTTTTGCTACAAACATATAATGATTGCCAACTTTTTTTTTATAAATTTAAAGTGGTACTAACATCATAATTCAAAAATTAATTCTGATTATATAATTTATGATTTGGACTTATAATATGTTTGCTGTAAACTAATATTTATTTAAGTATTTTATAAAATGATTGCTGAAAACATAACTGTGGCATGTTTGCGTATTTTCTTAAAATCATAGAAAATATCAAATATTTCAATTTTTCTGAAGAACCATTATAAAAAATGTATTTCATCACACCGGAAAAAATATATTTTTTTTGCAACAAACATATAATGATTGTCAACTATTTTTTATAAATTTAACCATGATTCAAACATTTAATGATTGTCAGCTTTTTTTATAAATTTAACCATGATTCATAGAATTAATTGAAAGTTCGTGCAAAAATTTATTAAAATTTTGGCAAGTAAGTCTGATATTTTAATTTATGATTTAAAATTATAATATGTTTGCTGCAAACTAATATTTATTTAAGTCATTGCGTATTTTATAAAATGATTGCTGAAAACATTGGTTTTGCATGATTGCGTATTTTCTTAAAATCATAGAAAATACAATTCCAATTTAGCTGAAGAACCATTATAAAACAATTTAAGGTTTTTTTTTTGCAACAAACATATAATGATTGCCAACATTTTTTTTTATAAATTTAACGTAGTACTAATATCATAATTCATACAATTAATTAAAAATTCGTGCAAAAATTTATTAAAATTGTGGCAATTAATTCTGATAATATATGTTATGATTTAGAATTATAATATGTTTGCTGTAAACTAATATTTATTTAAGCGATTGCATACTTTTAGCATTAGAGTTTCAATTTTAATTGGTTCATAATAGGGAAATTATCATCAACTATCTTTTTTCACAATCCGTTCAATTACCTGATGATCATGATCTGGACAAAATCATGTCTACACTAATAGAGTAATTTTAAAAAGTTCGAAAAAGTTTAAACCAAAATCTTATAAAAATTAATAATTATTAAAAATATAATATAAACTAATAACTCTAAACAAAAATATAATATCAAAGAATTCATTTATAAAAAATTAAACAGTTAATAAAAAAAAAGTATTTCCCATACCGGGAATCGAACCCGGGCCTTCTGGGTGAAAGCCAGATATCCTAGCCACTAGACCATATGGGATATATGTTGAGCGAGCATTAACATCCAGATATACACAACGAAATATAAGTGGTAAATTTTAATATGTCATCGTTGTAAAAATAAAACTCAACAACTTAATTTTAAAAGTTTTAGTAGTTGATTTACAATTTTTTTTTATATAACAGATAATTTCTTAACGATAAAGTCAATATTTACAACAAAACAACAAAAAATGTTAATCTATCGTGTGGCATTTCAATTTTTGATATAGAACAACTGGTTTTTATTATATTTATGAATATAATACACGAAAATGTAAACAATAATTTATTAGTTGCTGTTTCTAAAATTTCGATTTGTTTATTTAAATAACATAATTTGTGTTTTATAATTAGAAATATCTAAAAAAAATAAATTGCCTAAAAATATACTCTAATAAACAGACTGAATTAAATTGAGTAAATTTATAAATTAAAAATTAACCAAATTTGATATCACATTTTGTGCTATAAAAATTTATTCAATGGGCTCTTAAAAGCAGGTAGTGCTTTAAAACTATGCTGCAATTTTGGGTAATTCAATGATTTTCATAGTCATTATCATTACAATGCAAGACAAACAGACAGACAGCTATAAAGTAGAGAAAGTTGTTGTTGTTATGTTAGCTGTTGGTAATACCAAACTTGGTAATGTTCAAGGTGCTCTATGAAAAACTTAAAGTAACAATCTTCTCAACACAATCAAAGTAAAAATAATTTATTATTATTTTTATTTTTTGTTCGCAATGTTGGTCATGTTATTGTGAGCGGAGTTTAATGATCTTGTATCTCGATTTTTTTTATTTCTCGTGCGACATACAAGTCAACGTTTAACGTCGTTTGGTGGTCCAATAACTTATTTTACATAAATAATACCTAAATAAATTGTATCATTTAAAGCTAAAGATTAATAGGGTGTGACGTTTAAAAAAATATATTAAAAAAAAAAAAACAAAAAGTAGGTTAAAATTTTACAAACATTTTGGTATTTAACATAAATGCAAGTTTTATATTAAATAATTTAGTTTGAATTACCTCTTTGTAATAAAGTAATTTATTTTATAAATTTTATATTTTCCATTTTTATGGTTTATTTATTTTATCTTCAATTATTTAAAATTTAACGTCATAACATTAAATAATAACAACATACCCAATGAACCATGCAACCACAAATGTCTTATATAAGACCTACGATCACTCATATTAACGGGCATAAAAATGTAATCAATTTGTTTGTGATCAATACTAAGTGTTTTTTTATAGCCACATAAAAACATACTTAAAAAACATTAAAGAATTTAGTGCTTGTTTGTATAATGAAACAAATCCCAAAGATTTGAAAGCCACATTTGTTTTATTTCAATATTTCCGAAGTAAATTCAACATACAATCATTGATTATAACATTTTATCCCTGTTACTATTTTGTACTACACATTTTAATTAAAATATAGGGCAATTTGGGCTAAAATGGGAACATGGGTTAACGTGGGAAATTCTAATTTTTTGATATTGTTTTTGCATTTTGAAAAATAAAGGGTTTTTCAATAAGAGCGCTACAAAAGTTTTTTCCAAGGGTTTTTCAACAGGGACGCTACAAAAGTAGATCGACAGGGACAGAAAACGACGCCATATTTCTTGTCGCTCTTTTAACATTTCTATTCAGTAAGGTTTGTCATTTAATAATGGAAAGATATACGAGCCTACAACGAGTCGAAATTATTAAAATTGACTACCGAAATTCGAATTCGTATATCTTTCTATCGTGAAATGGCAAACCTTACTGAAGAGAAATGTTAAAAGAGCGTCAAGAAATATGGCGTCGTTTGCTGTCTCTGTCGCTCTACTTTTGTAGCGTCCCTGTTGAAAAACCCTTTACAAAACAATGGTCAAATGCTTTTTAATATAGCATCAAATTTTTCAACCATAATTATATTCATTCATAATTATTAATTTAATCCCGTGTATAGCATTTCGAGAACAAGTGAAACAAATTAATAGTTTTTTTATATTAAAAAGTTTGAATTTTTGTCGTTTTTAATTAGGAAGTTATGTTTAATATGATCGAATTTTGTATATATTTTGAAAAACAAATGGGTTTTGCAAATAATTTAACATTCCTTAAATAGTTATGATGCAATTTTTGTTGTAATTTTAGTGAAAATATTGTGTTATATGAAATATTTAATTAAACTTCAATCGTGGCCACAAACTAATGAAAAGAAAATTTTGATTTCAATTACCAAATCATAAAATCCCTATGGGATGTTGAAAAAGATTATTTAATCAAAGCAAATAGGTGATATTTTAAAGAAAATTATTGGCATTAAGGGGATTCATATCAGCACTGTAAATTTATCATCTCGTAAAAAATAAAATTACGCGCAACTCGAAGGGGATTCATATCAGCACTGTAAATTTATCATCTCGTAAAAAAATAAAATTACGCGCAACTCGACATGAACGCACCATTAACTGGCTTCGCGTAAACTATTTTATAAAATGTTGGTTGTACTCCAATTTTTAATTATATCACTTATAATCATTTCACAACACAATTTAATGAAAACACATTTGCCAAAAAACATAATTTTATTGACAACTAAACGAAAACATAAAACAAAATATTCAAGAAATTTTATTTACGTTATTTTCACATAAAAATCGGCAAATATATTTACGAGTGCAGCGTAAAATATTCTCATACAACTTTTGCGTAAATTTCTACTATTTACGGGATTTCCACAAATTACGAGGTTTACGCGCTTGATATGAATCCCCTTATTAATTTAAAAATTGTCTCGTCAAAAATTAAAATACATTTAAAATTAAAAAACCATTTTTAACAGGTGTTTAATTTGCAAAAATTTGACATTTATATTCATTGAAAAAATTCTCAAAAATGTCGTAATTTAATTCAAGCTTCTTCTTAAATTTTGATTATAGTTTCGAGACCTTGTATCTCTTTTATATTCTAATTCTTAAATACTTTTGTCTTTCATAAATTCAAAATTTGAATTATAAAGTATTTTTTGACCAAATCATGTCTTCAAGTTTAATTTGCTCGGCGCACTAAATAAAATCAATTGCCAGCTTTCATTACCATTAAAATACTTCTTTTAATAACTATACCAGCAAAAAAATCCATCGTAAGTCTTGTTCAACGGGAAGTCGCACCAGATTATTACACGACTATGTCGGCTTAACACTTATTGACCAGGAACCATTTTTTTTTTGGTTTATAACTATAATAATTACGCTGATGTCAATTAAAACACGATGATGTTGCCTGTGGCTGTGGCTGCATTGAATATAAAGTAGCAACATAAAAAACTATACCTACAAAATTGGATATAACGTATAATAAATTTAAAAAGTCTACAAAAACAATCTAATTTAAAAATACAAATTGTAATTGAAATTTAATGAAACTTATAAATAACACTAGACAACTGACCATTCAAACGCAAAAAATATTATTTTAAATAAAAGTACACATGTGGGCATTTCTTGGGGTTCCGGACAGGACATGAGTACGCTTAAAACTTTAATATCTCGAAGGAAAAGTAATGAATTATGGAATGAACTACAGGATTACAAAAAAATAGAGAATTCTATACAGTCGATCAAAAGATATAAATTAAATAGTCGTATTTCCGGACGCGACAAAAACGGAAGTGCATGTCGAGGTTCATATTGAAATTCCATAAAGTCAGCACATTTTGCGTACTAATGATTTTTTTGAAATATTTTAAATGATAGTTGAAATCATGTGCTTTCTTTGTATATTTACACTTTGTTTCTAAAACTTATAGTTTTTTCATAACAAATCAAAGAAAAATTCCGAATGTGACAAAAAATTTCGCATAGAAATTATCAGTACGATTTTTTATTTCAAAAAAAAAACTTTTTGCTTATAATATATTTTATTTAATTATCACATAACATAGCTAAAACAATTTACTTTATTTTTGTATATGTACACTTTGTTCCTAAAGTTTATAGTTATTTCATAATAAATCGCAGAATAATTCCGGACGTGCATGTCGAGGTTCATATGGAAATTCCATAAAGTCAGCACATTTTGCGTACTAATGATTTTTTTGAAATATTTTAAATGATTGCTGAAATCAGGTGCTTTCTTTGTATATTTACACTTTGTTTCTAAAACTTATAGTTTTTTCATAACAAATCAAAGAAAAATTCCGAATGGGACAAAAAATTTCGTATAGAAATTATCAGTACGATTTTTATTTTAAAAAAACTTTTTGGCTTATAATATATTTTATATAATTATCACATAACATAGCTGAGACAATTTACTTTATTTTTGTATATGTACACTTTGTTCCTAAAGTTTATAGTTATTTCGTAATAAATCGCAGAATAATTCCGGACGTGCATGTCGAGGTTCATATGGAAATTCCATAAAGTCAGCACACTTTGCGTACAAATGATTTTTTTGAAATATTTTAAATGATAGTTGAAATCATGTGCTTTCTTTGTATATTTACACTTTGTTCCTAAAACTTATAGTTTTTTCATAACAAATCAAAGAAAAATTCCGGACGGGATATTCCGGACCGGACAAAAAATTCCGTATTGAAATTATCAGTACGATTTTTATTTAAAAATACTATTTCGTACAATATAATTTTTTGAATTATCTCTGAACATAGCTAAGACAATTTACTTTCTTTTTGTATATGTACACTTTGTTCCTAAAGTTTATAGTTATTTCGTAATAAATCGTAGAATAATTCCGGACGTGCATGTCGAGGTTCATATGGAAATTCCATAAAGTCAGCAAATTTTGCGTACAAATGATTTTTTTGAAATATTTTAAATGATAGTTGAAATCATGTGCTTTCTTTGTATATTTACACCTTGTTCCTAAAATTTATAGTTTTTTCATAATAAATCACAGAAAAATTCCGAATGGGACAAAAAATTCCGCATCGAAATTATCAGTACGATTTTTATTTAAAAAAAAAACTTTTTGCTTATAATATATTTTATTTAATTATCACATAACATAGCTAAGACAATTTACTTTATTTTTGTATATGTACACTTTGTTCCTAAAGTTTATAGTTATTTCGTAATAAATCGCAGAATAATTCCGGACGTTCCGTATGAAAATTTGGACTACGATTTTTTACTAAAAATAATTTTTTTGTATATGACAATATTAATAATCATTTTTATGAACTATTCAAATTTCCGATGTTCTTTTTAATTTTTTATATTTTTTTTTAATATTTTTGAAAAAAAATTTTTTTTTTGATATTTTTTATTTTTACTGTAGTTTTACACTTTTGGTACTCAAAGTTCCGGCCGGGACATATTTCAATTAGCTGTCAAAATTTGTCTAGAATTACTAGGAAGTCGATGTTTACATTTTTGAAAATGTCGAGGAAATTTTAAAAAATGTATTAGTTTAATATGATAATAAATGTATCTTTTTGGTTTCGGACGTGACAATAGGATACCCTTAAACAAATATCCAAATTTTTCCGTTAATTTAATTTCGATGGTTTAATCATGTATACGATTTTTATTTAAATTTCCTTTGATATATTTTTTTGAGGAAGATCAGACAGAAAACTTAAGTCTGTAAATAGTTAAAGTACAAAATATGTAGAAACACAAGAGAATTGTCAAATATATGTTTTACGTAAAAACTATTAAACTTTAAGAATCTGCAAAACATGAGTATGAGGACTTGATTAGAATCTTGAAGTCCATCGGAAAATCATACTAATATCACGAATATTTTTTTTTTGTTGTACTGTGTAATGATTAAAAATATATGTGGTTTGTTATAATTGTCTGTCAAACAAATTAATGTATCACAAAAATTAAAATTTTTCATCATTTGCTCGCTTTTTTTTGTACTGTTTCAGAATTAGATTGATTAATAAAAAAAATAATATAAATCGACTGCGTGCCGCTCAAGAAATAAATTTTATTTATCGAAAATTTAAATCGAAATTGGACTGGTGCATTATGTTACCGTTGGTTCATTAAATCTATACAAAATCGTTCGTTTTCATATGCACTAAATTTTTAAAACCCATACATATTTCTTTTTATTATTCTATTAGTTTACGCTCTGTTGCTTTCAGTTTGTTGTGGATCTCTAAAGAATTTCTTAATGTGAAAATTATTTCATGTAACTAATACAAATATTTTTACTGGGAATTAATTTAATTGGAATTACGTGTTTTATTAAACACATGAAGATGATATTTAGAGCAAGTTTTTAGTGGTAGTTGAACTCTATTTGTAGTTTAAACTTAGTTTAAACTTAGAATCGCGTTTTTCAGTTAATTTTAAACGTAGTTTTAACTTAGTTTAACCCACCAATGTCAGGGGGCCCTTAATAGTCATGTGTCTTAAACTCGAATTGAAACGATTTACTATATTTTATCAATTTCAGTTTTACTTCCACATAAAAATTAATGTATATGCCCTAGCTGAAATATTTGTAGGGTTACGAGATTCACACGAGCTTAAAAATTTACTTGTCACCTCTTTTCATCACCTCCTTGTAAAGTATTTACATTATAGGGTATTTTTGAAGGGCCATGATTAGATTCCGGACGGAAAGTATTTAGCGTATTCACAGTTTCATGGTATTGGTACGACATTGTATGAATACGACAGTACGGCAATTAAACTGTGAGCTCCACTTTTCAGCTTGTTCAAATATTTCGTCAAATAAATGCAGCTGATTCTTATAAATTTGGGATTTTTTTTCAAAATATCATAAATATTCCTCGACTTTAAAAGAAAAACAAATAAATTAGCATTTTATGTGCACTTTTAATATTCAATTTTACAATATTTCTTCCTTTCACAAAATATGACATCAAAAAACATATCTCAGGGCTACTCTGAAATACAACACTTGTGGTATTTCACTTTTATAAGGGATGCAACAACAAATTGACGTTTCTCCGTTATTGTTATATACTACATGGTACGAATACTATACTAAAATACGACGTACTGTGAATACGCTAACTGTGAGCACCACTTTTCTGCTTGTTTCGTCTAATAAATGCAGCTGATTCTTATTAATTTGGGATTTTTTTCAAAATATCATAAATATTCCTCGATTTGAAAAGAAAGACAAATAAATTAGCATTTTATGTGCACTTTTAATAATAAATTTTACAAATTTTCTTCCTTTCACAAAATACGACTCTAAAAAATATGTCTCAGGGCGGGCTACTTGTGGTATTTCATTTTTATAATGGATGCAACAACAAATTGACGTTTCTGTATTATTGTATCGTATATATGTATACTACATGGTAAGAATAACATACCAAAATACGACGAACTGTGAATACGCTAATTGTAATTACACTTGTAGTATTTTTTTTTTTTGATATTTTGAAAATAGCAAAATATTTATTTTTCCGTTTTTTGTACAATAAAAGTGTTACACATATAATTTGTGTATTTTTAAATGCTGCAATTCAGAGATGTATGTTTAGTAATTATTTACGAGGCATTAAAATTAAACATTTTTTACGATTAATACTGATAATGACAATTGAAATATGGATTGTCTTAAAAACTACAGAATTTTTAAAAAATAAATATTCTCTAAACATTTTATATTATTATATATAGCTAATTATATATCTTTTATTATTGAGAAATCGAAATGTAAAAATTCAAAAACCACATAGCTACACTTAGTAAGTTTATGCTTAAAACAGTCGTAACGAAGAACTAGTATCATTGGACAAAACTACACTATTAAAATTATGATCACGTTTAACTGACTCTAAAATGGTTTAGTGTACGAGTATTTTGTATGACTTGAATGTGCAGAAGGTTAAGACCGGTACTATTTTGAACAAATGCAAATAGTTTCTTTTATGCAGAGTTTGAAGGTCAAAAGTATGAATAATGAGTGCTTAGCATTTAAAAATCATACTAACTTTTAATAAATTGGAGACTTGAAAATATCTAATATATATTTTTTTCGTTATAGGACGTTTTGGACGCGTCATCGTCATTACAAAGGATGGCAATGACAACATGTTGCGCCGCGATATATTCAAGGAATTACGTCTCCTGGACGATATCATACAGAATGCCACCACAACGTATGAGGGCGAAAACTACTCATACAAAGAATCGTGTGCACGCTGGGAGGGCGAATGTTTTATGAATGATATTTTGAATCTGGATTTTATTATAGACGATGTAAGTAACAAAAAAGCACAGCATTTCCAAAGACATCTAACTAAATTATACCAAATATTTTAAAGGTTGAATCGGGCGAATTGAATTTAACATTTCCGATTATGTTCAATCCAGTTACATGGGATGCGCACGCTTTTCCGGTTTTCTTCGGTGGCACCAAATTGACGGAAGACAACATCATTCTCAGTGTGCCCGCCATACAGCTGGTGTATTTTGTGACCGCGGATACAAAGCGACAGGATGCAAAGTACGTTTTTGTTAGAATATTTTGAATTAGTTTTGTAAATTCTTATTTATTTAAATCCATTTTTACAGAGGTGCCGAATGGGAGGAAACTTTCTTAAAGGTCGTTGGTAATGCTCAGGAGTCAGGCATGTTCAAACACATTTCCGTGGCTTATTTTGCGTCGCGCACACTCGATCATGAGCTGGAGAAGAATACGCAGACTGTGGTGCCATATTTTAGTTCTACCTTTTTGTTGATGGGTTTATTTAGGTGGGTTATATTTTTATTTTGTATTTTTTATAATTCATAATTTATCTAATTTAATTAATCTTAATTTTTATAGTATCATCACGTGCATGATGGGCGATGCTGTGCGTTCAAAGCCTTTTCTTGGGCTGATGGGCAATGTCTCGGCGGCGATGGCAACGTGTGCGGCTTTTGGTTTGGCCATGTATCTGGGCATTGAGTTTATTGGCATTAATTTGGCGGCGCCATTTTTGATGATTGGTAAGTGGATTTATAATAATTTGTTTTTTTTATGGGATTTTAATTAGTTTTAATAACGGGAGTGAGAAAAGTAAAAATTTAATACGATGAGAACAGTTTAAAATGATTTGGGAACAGTTTATACTGATTTGGGAACAGTTTGAACTGATTTGGGAACAGTTTAAACTGACTTGAGAACAGTTTATACAGATTTGAGAATAGTTTAAACTGATTTAAGAACAGTTTAAACTAATTTGAGAACAGTTAAACTGACTTGAGAACAGTTATACTGATTTGAGAATAATTTAAAGTGATTTGAGAACAGTTTAAACTAATTTGAGAATAGTTTAAACTATTTTGAGAACAGTTTAAACTGATTTCAGTGCGGTTAAAGAAATAGTGAGGACAGTAAAAATGATGAAAATAGTTAAAAAAAATTGTGAAACTATTGAGAACAGTTTTAAATACAGTTGAGAGCAATAAAGATATGGTGAAAACTGTTCGAACTTATTTTAAACTCATTTAAAGAGCTGGTGTGAAGAGTTGGAACAAATTTTAAGATTACTTCCAGAAATTTTAAAAACTTTGAGAAAAGTTGAATAAAATTTAAGAATTGTATTAAATCAAGTTAAAACAGTCTAGTAGGAACAGTTGGCTACAGGCTAAATAAATGTTAGGATAAGTTTAAAGCAAAATTAAAAACTGTTTAAACTATAAATGTTTAAACTAATGTTGAGAAGAGCTTAAGTGTTTGTGAGAATATGTTGTACTACAGTTAAGAACAGTTAAGAAAACGTTGAGAATAGTTTCAACTCATGTTGAGAATAGTTAAAAATACATGATGTGGAATTTGAACTAATATTGAGAATAGTTAAAGAAATGTTAAGAACAGTTTGATGCAATTTTAAAAAGAGTTAGAAAGAGACAATTAAAGCAATGGCGAGAACAGTTTAAACTAGTGTTAAACTAATGTTAAGAACATAAATTCTATAAAAAATTCTATTAAAAAAATATAATTTCTATATAAAAACCATTAAAAATTAGTATTCTTTAATGTGAGAACAGATTATACATGATTTAAGAAATACGAAACCTTTAGACAGCGTTAGAACAATATTGGGAACAGTTTAAGTATAACCAGCATTAAATGATTAATATTTAGGCAAAAAATAAACAATTTGATATGGGAATAGTTTAAATACCTTGAACATTACCAGCTAAAAAGTTTCATCAAAGATTGAACCATATTTATTAAAGTTTTTTGAAAACAGTTGTCACATTTTAAGGGTTATTTATGCATTATGCACTTGTTTAAAAATTTACACAAAAACATTTAAATCAACACGTTCGTCAAACGTGTCTCATACAAACGGAAATCTTAACGGGTGCACGCCTTCGTTGCGCCTCACGCTCAAGGCATTGTTTGACGTTGATGGCATTTAATTTGTTTTTATGACTTGCCGCAAAGCGTGCTGGCGAAACGTCAAGCCGTCAAATGATTTATGGCCCATTGAGCAGACTTGCGAACGAGTGAGTGTATGAATGAATGAGTGGGTGTATTTTTTTTTTTCAAATTCATTATTACTTTATTTACATTGTTTGCATTTAGTTTTTCTATAATCATAAATGTTTCAATTTTTATTTCACCCTTTTTAGGCATTGGCATCGATGACACTTTTGTCATGTTGGCCGGTTGGCGTCGCACCTCCTCAAAGATGCCCGTACCAGAGCGTATGGGTCACATGATGTCCGAGGCCGCAGTATCTATTACCATTACCTCACTCACGGATATGATCTCTTTCTGGATTGGTATTATCAGCCCGTTTCGTTCGGTGCAAATCTTTTGTACTTACTCTGGATTTGCGGTGTGCTTTACTTTTATCTGGCATATAACGTTTTTTGCCGCCTGCATGGCCATTTCTGGTTATAGGGAACGCAAAAATCTGCATGCGGTCTTTGGTTGTAAGGTGCAGGCGTTGTCGGTGGCAATCAAGGGTGAGTTTTGGAAAATTATATCTAAGAAATTCTACAGCATAACTTGTGCTTTAAAACAGAGAGAAACAATTTCGATATCTTGCATGTAGTCTCCATTTCAATCTATATTCGACTAATTCTCATCGATTCTATAATTTCTTGGTCTCGATTCGCGATCTTTAAACTTAAATTGATTGTTTAACTCTCAATCTCTAGATTCTATAATTCGCCTGTTTTTGCTATTATCTCGAAATCTGAAGATTATAATAACTGAAATCATCTGAATAACAATTTCTGTCTTTAGAGTGTACTATGAATCAAGATTTATGAATTCGCCATCTTGAAACAAAACTTGGTTGTTGGAGTAAACCCAATCATGTTCTGTATAAGTTGGAAACAATACCAAATTCTCGAAAAGACAGACAATTACAGTCGTGTATTCTATAAGAAGGAAACAATTCCAATCTCTAGATTCTATAATTTACCAGTTTTCGCTCTTTTGTCGAGATCTGCTGAAGATGTTTTATGTAAGAAGGAAGCAATACCAAAGGAAGATTCTAAAACTCGACTGTTTTTTCTATGATTCCGAACTCTGAAGACTGCTCGGAATGCTCTGAATCCCAATTTCCAAACTCGTCTGCTATTTAGAGTGTTTTACGTATCAAGATGTTTTGTATAAGAAAGAAGCAATACCGAAGTAAGTTTCTAAAACTTGTCTGTTTTTTCTATGATCTCGAACTCTGAAGAGTATGATAACTGGAATGCTCTGAATCCCAATTTCCGAACTCGTCTGCTTTTAAGAGTGTTTTATTTATCAAGATGTTTTGTATAAGAAGGAAGCAATACTGAAAGAAGATTCTAAAACTCGACTGTATTTTCTATGATCTGGAACTCTGAAGAATAGGATAACTGGAATGCTCTATATACCATGTTAAAAATTGTTTTGTATGAAAAGAAACAATACCAATCTCTAGATTCTATAATCCGACTCTTTTTGATTTGGCCTCGAGCTCTGAAGAATATGATAAATGCTCTAAATCTCAATTTCTGAACTCGTCAGATCTTTAGAGAGTCTTATTCTCGTTCTTGAATACTCCCGATCTTGTATACTCCCGATCTTGAATATTCTTGATCATGGGATCATGTTTTGTATAAGAAAGGAACGATACCAATATTTAGATTCTAACATTCGACTATTTTTGCTATGACCTCGAGCTCTGAAGAATATGATGAATGCTCTGAATGCCAATTTCTGAACTCTCAGATCTTTAGAGTGCCATATGTATCAAGATTTATGAATTGTCTATATTGAAACTAAAGTCGATGTTGGAGATACTCCCACTCATGTTCTGCATAAGAAGGAAACTCGTCTGCTCTTTCGAGTGTTTTATGTATCAAGATTTATGAATTCTCGATCTTGAAACTAAAGTCGATTGTTGGAGATAAATCCCAATCATGTTTAGTATAAAAAGGAAACAATACCAATCTCTAGATTGTTTAAATCGACTGTTTTTGCGATGACCTCGAGCTCTGAAGACTATGATGAATGCTCTAAATCCCAATTTCTGAACTCATCAGATCTTTAGAGTGTCTTATGTATCAAGATTTATGAATTCTCTATCTTGAAACTGAACAATTTGTTGGAGGCACTCCCACTCATGTTTTTTATAAGAAGAAAACAATTCCAATCTATAGATTCTATAAAACGAATATTTTCTTTCATATCGAGCTCTGAAGAATACAATGTTTGGAATGATTTAAATCTCAATTTAGGAGCTCGTCAGAGTGTGAGTCAAGATTTATGAAGACTCGATCTTAAAACTACACTGGATTATTGGAGATACTCCCACTCCTGTTCTGTATAAGAAGGGAATAATTCCGATATCTCGAATACATTCTCACTTTGAATCTGAATTCGGTTATTTTTTCTTTTTATTCTCTATTTATCTCGTCTGGTCTTTAGAGTATTATGAATCATGATCTAATTATACTCGATCTTGAAATTTAACTCTATTGCCAGAGACAATTCCAATAACGTATACGTTCAGACTATAATGTATATTCAAACTAAAATACTTCCGATCAAAACTTGTTAAAAGTTTTCAATACCAGCGTCCGTCTTTTTTTTTTCTTTTGTTAGCCTCTAATTCAGTTCACTAGCTACAACCTTTCACAAGTTTTATCGCGAACAATTCGTGATCGTTGTTTGTGCTACATGTCTGTCATGCCAATCTTGGCGTGCAACCCTGAGGCACGCAATAGCCAACCGGTTGCAATTGTTGTCTGCTGCAATAGCTTCCGTTGCACTAACTGCCACAAGTTGCAATTAAATCTTGTGCAAAGTTGTTGACAATTGTGGGCGATTTTGCGCGCAACCATGTGGAAAATGTTTTGCTAAACTCTTTTGTTCACTCACTTTCAGAGAAGCGTAATTTCCTCTACAAGGCAATCATGGCCGGCGGCATCAATCGTGATGATCCCGATAATCCAATCGACAACAAGGATCACATGTTCATGGCCTTCTTCAAGGACAATTTAGCTGCTGTCATCAACAATAAATGGTGCAAATTTTTGATCATCATCATATTCGCTTCATATCTGGGTGGCGCACTCTATGGCATCACACAGATCAAGGAGGGTCTGGAGCGTCGCAAGTTGTCACGTGCCGATTCGTATTCGGTGGAGTTTTTCGATCGTGAAGATGATTACTATCGTGAATTTCCATATCGCATGCAGGTAAGTCACTGAACATGAATTGCTTGTTGAGTGTTATTTTATGAATTCTCTGCGTTTTTTAGGTTATCATCACCGGCGATCTTAACTACTCTGATCCTATTGTGCAGTCACAGATTGAAAATCTCACCAGCACCCTGGAACAAACCTCGTATGTTACCTCTTCGCTGTATACTGAATCGTGGATACGCTCTTTTCTCTCGTTTGTCGATCGCAATGATGATTTCTTCAATGTCAGCATCGATAATGAGCAGTCGTTTATCGATGCTGTCAAAGAGCATTGGCTCTATCCCGGCAATCCTTTCTCACTGGACGTCAAGTTCAATGACAACGAGACACGCATTCTGGCTTCACGTTTTCTCATACAGGCTGTCAATATTACGGATACCAATCACGAGAAGGAGATGGTGCGAGATTTGCGTAAGATATGCAAAGACTCAACACTAAATGCCTCCATATTCCATCCGTATTTCGTGTTCTTCGATCAGTTTGAGCTGGTGCGTCCGACCTCGCTACAGGCTATGATCATTGGTGCCGCCATCATGATGATCATTTCGTTCATCTTCATACCGAATATACTGTGCTCATTGTGGGTGGCCTTCTCGGTGATCTCCATTGAATTAGGCGTTGCTGGCTACATGGCGTTGTGGGATGTAAATCTCGACTCGATCTCCATGATAAATCTGATAATGTGCATTGGTTTCTCGGTCGATTTCACCGCACACATCTGTTACACTTATATGTCCTCGAAGAAACGTAGTCCTTCGGGACGTGTACGCGAGGCGCTGCATTCATTGGGGCTGCCTATTGTGCAGGGTTCAAGTTCTACTATATTGGGCATCATTGCATTGTTGCTGGCGCAGAGTTACATATTCCTGGTCTTCTTCAAAATGGTTTTCCTCGTCATACTCTTCGGCGCCATGCACGGTCTCTTTCTGCTGCCCGTACTGCTGTCGCTCTTTGGACCGGGCTCTTGGCAAACCTGGACGGGCACAGATAGCGGCACCGATGAGAACATCGATGATGTGGAGCGCGACATGAAGCTGTCGCCGCTGGATAAACCGTTCGGCAATGCTTACTACATGCAGTACCCACCCATGGCAATTGCAGGACCCTATGGCAATGCTAAAGGCTTTCTCGGCGCACCCTACAAGGCATATGGCGAAGAAAAAGATCTTGGCATCGGCACCTCGGGTGAGGATTCCAGCGAGAGCAGCTCTAGTCGTTCGCAGCGTCGCCAGCAGCTGGAGGACGAGAACACACGTCGTCGCTACGAAGAGGGCTGGCGTCGTTCCTCCTATCAGAATCTCTACGCGAACTCGCAATCGCAGTTCCAGCCACATCCCGAACTTTATGGACAGCAAGTGACAGCGCATGAATGGCGCGCGCGTCTTGACGAACATCACCAGCAGCAGCCAGCTGTGCCGCGTCGTGCTGGCTATGACAATTATGGCGCTGAAATCGCTGAATTGCAACAGCTGCCGCAGCAGCAGCAGGGACATCGGCGTCGTTCCTCGCATGCCGATGTGCTGGACATGACCACCGAACATCATTTTACACCCACATCGTCGCTGGATGAGCGCATGCGTCGCAAATATCGCGCTGTCGCCGCCGCTGCAGCAGCAGTCGCAGGCAGTGGAGACGACAGCAGCTATCAACAGCAACAGACACCTGTGCCGTTGGCTACCAGCTCGGCGAAGCGCTATCATCGTCGAAGATCTTCGGAGGATTCAACGCGTCACTATCAACGCTGGCCGGCGTCGAATATCGAAGAGCGTCGTGCGCGTCGTTACTCACCAGCAGTTACAGCCGCAGCGGCGTCTAATGGCGTTGCCGCCGCCGCAGTCAATCAGGAGGAGGAGATCGTCTATCCAAATGCCTATTTTCCACATCCGCCAGTGCGCTCCTCGTCACATCACAATCTCTACTACCCGGCGCATCCTACTGATCGACCTACCTACCAATATGGCGGCTACTACAAGTGAGACGTTGCGCAAACGAGGCGCTGTGTAACAAACGTAACTGTGCTTTAGTCAAGTGACAAACCCACGGCAATGTTTAGCATGCGCGTGGGTTTTTGAATGTGCTAAAACAAAGCTGTGCGTAGCAAGGACACGCACCAGCTGTTTAAACCTTCTTCTGAAGGTGCCTTTTTAAGCATATCTTAAGAAATTGTTTAAGAAATATTTAAAAACGTTATAATTTTATTATTTCATGACTTCAATTATAATTTTTATACATGTAGTCATTCAATATCATTTTTTGCATTCCACATACAAAATATAGAAATGCTCTATAATGTTAACACCAATGTTAACATTATGTGATCCGCTTCAAATTCACAAACTCTGCTAAAACTCTGACTATAAATAATAATACTTATTTAAATCTTTTTAATATAAATACTCATTCATTGCACAAATATTTAAGCATGTACATACAAATTTATTTATGTAACTAAAATAGAAAATTTTTCTTAATATACAATTTTTCTATTAGTTTTAACTAAAAATATTTAAAATAGTTTATGTAAAAAAAAATAGTCATTTATTTTTGAGTATCACCTATTTAGGTTAAGCTTAAATTTAATGTTTTTAGTTTTTTTTTTTTAGCCTAAGTTTTATAATTTGTTGCTATGAATTAAGTGTTTCCACTTGTTTCACTTTTGTAGATACACATAACAATTTTTTTTTAACTATATATTAAATAATTAATTAGTTCTAAACTAAATGTGTATAATAAAGAGTAATTTTTATATGGGAATTTGTAGCTGTCATGGTATTATTTCCACTCATACAGCGTGGCTAACCTATAGGTAAATAGAATATGAAATTTTTATAAATGAGAAGAATTTATTTGAAATAAAATGTATTGAAAACTAAACTGTGTTTACTCTATTTAAACAAGTGATTGAATCCCAATATATATATATTACTAGCTGGAGATGTGCACAACTCTTGCAAAGATTTTGTGAATGGAGCAATTTTATTAATATAAAAAATATTTTTATTATTTATATGAAGGACCCGTGCTTCGCTGTGGACGTTTTTTTAAATAAATTAATAAATGTAGTAACCAAAACAAGAATAATGCTCCGCCAAAACAACTTTTCTCAAAGACAATTCTTCGACGTAGAATATTTCGCCGTAGAACATTTCGCCGTAGAATTCTTCCCAGTAAAAATCATCCCCATAAATCTTCCTCATAAATTGTACCCTATAGAACGCTTTCCCGTAGAATTCTTCCAGTAGAACTATTCCCGGTAGAATTCTTTCCCGTAAAATTCTTCACCGTAGAGTTTTTCCCAGTAGAAGTTTTCGTGTGGTAAGTTTTAGTGTGGTATGTTTAAGTTTGGTGAGTTTTGGTATGCTGAATTTTATTGTGGTAAGTTTTAGTGTGGTGAATTTTAGTGGAGATTTTTTTTGGTGAGTTTTAGTGAGGTTAGTTTCAGTGTGGTGAGTTTTAGTGTGGTGAATTTTAGTGTGGTGAGTTTTAGTTTAGTGAATTTTAGTGTGGTGAGTTTCATTTAACAAAAAATGATTCGACAAAAACAACAATGTTCGAAAAAAAAAATTGTTAAAAAATGTGGGTCACAAATATAACGCAATAGTCGAACAACATTTGAAAAAAAAAATAATCGACAAAAACAACAATGAAAATTTTCAAAAAATAGTCGATATATATGAACTGAAACGCCAATATGCATTGTATTACATACAAGATAGCGAAAAATCTTTTAAAATCCAGAAGGCATCAAGAAATATTAAAAAAAAGTGATATGTAGCTAAAATAAAACATTCTTGATGTTAAGAAACAAGTCCACTTGGTTATCATAAAAAAAGGAAAGAGCAATTGTTCTTGATATGCAAAAATTATGTTTAAGCATAAAAAAGTAACTAAGAGTAATAATTCTTGATATGTAGAGGTTTTTCTTCTTCTTTGGTATCAACAGATTTTAATGATTGTTGGTTTATGTATCTGTGTTCCTGACCACGTGTTATTTTTGCTGTTGTTCAATTTTGTGTGTTCTTTTTGGTTTTTAATAGTCAATAAATTAATAATAATAATAATAGTTTGGCGCTACAGTCCTGTACAGAACCTTGGCCGAGCTCTCTCACCATTTTGAGCTGTGCGTGTTATATTTGTACTCAAAGTGGTGGGACTTACAGTTTATTGCCGAATCCGAACGGCGGGTGAGAGCTTTTCATAGGTAATGGTTTTACTCTCGTAGGTTTGCCATTTACTGACGAGAGGTAGCGCGGTATAGAAAAATGTTTCTATGAAAAGATGTTGTTAGCCCCAGTCCAGGCTTGAACCGGGGACCTTTCGACTCGCAGTCCAACGCACTAACCACTGAGCTACCGCGGCTACTATTAACTTCTCAAAATCTAGCAGAATAAGTCTTTTTTAGTTTTTTGAGAACTAGTAATTTGGTTTCTTAATATTTATATGATAAAGTCTAGAATTTTAATAGCACTTTATGGAGATAGGGTAAATTCTGCTATTTTTCATTCGAGCTTAATTCTTCTCTATGTTTAGAAGTGTATTTCCCTCCGCGTATTTAGTCATTTGATAACTGAATATATTGAGACTTTGGATGATGCCTAGGATTTGGAGAGTAAGTAGATTGGATTCAAGAAAGTTTCAGTTTGAAGTGCTTCTCTGAATGGGTCAACCATTTTCAGGTAAGTGGTGGTCACGAAGTAATAAGGTGTTCCATAAGATTCCTACATCCTTTCATTTGCGAAAATCATTTAGATGGATTCTGAATCTTCTTTCCTTTTTAAGGCAGTGTCCAGTTAAAGTAGTTATTATTCGAATGTTACTCTTTTTAGAGGAAGACATTTTTTGGTTTAATTTAAAAACAAATTTTTCCACTGTCCGACAGATGTCCGCATGAATTAATTTTTAAGTTCTATGATGTGTTCTTTACATCGGCTACAATATTTGATAGCACCAACTAGAGATGGTCGCGTGCCTGTTTTTGATGGCACGGACACGCACGGGCAGCCGATAGGTGACACGCACTAGCACGACGACTAAATAAAAAAGCACGCACGATAAGCACGAAAAACGCGGGATATAGAAGGACACGAAGAAGCACGGAAAAATACGAAAAAAACACGGAATCACATGAAAAACTAGGCAAAACATCAAAAATATTATTATAAACAAGAACTAAAACCCATTACAATATCTGTTCTGGTTCCAAGATTTTTAAAATAGCGGTTCCGATTCCGGTTTCAACGAAAAATTATATAGGTTCCTCTCCGGAATCGGAACCTGTTGGGAACCGCAAAGAACTGGAACGGAAACCGCAAAGAACTGGAATGGGAACAGTTTTGATTTTTAAAACAGGAATCGGAACCATTATTAAAAAATGCGTGGAACCGACACCGATATTCCAAAGTGTGTTTGTCCGCGGTTAAAATATCACGAAATTTTTATTTTCTGATGCTGGAAGTAAAGGGTTTTTAAATTGGAGTAGAAACTAAAAAAAAAAATCTGTAATGGTCGCGTGTATGATTTTAGAGGCACGGACACGCACGGTCACGGCAACAACTAGCACGCACAGAAATTTGCACGCACGAACTCAGATTTTCGGGTGTTATACGAAAAAAGCATTGCTCATCTCTAGTACCAACGATTTTTTAGTATTTTACTCTTCGAGTTATTTCCGCCTATTAGTTCTTAGTCACTCTCAACATCTGATATAAATAGAGGAATAAAATAATGGTTTTAGTTTATGTTTTAGACTGACAATTCTTCGCGAGACAATTGTTACCGTGACACAGTTATTCCAGAGGCAATGATTACGGAGGCAAATATTCCCCGAGACAATTATTCCCTAAAACAATTATTCACCAGCTCATTTTTTCTCATCTATTTCTTATCGAAGATAATTATATTATTCTTGAAACGATTCTTCCCTGACAAATCTTCCTTCAAACAAATTTACCCAGAAAATTCATTTCCAAGCTAAATATTCCCTGACAAAATTATCCCAGAAAATTCTTTCCCATATATTTCTGTGATAGTTATTCCGAATACAATTCTCCATACATTTTCGATACAATTACACTCGAGACGATTCAAGAATTTTAGCACATTCTTTCTGAGACAATTCCTCCTGAGACAATTCCTCCCGAGACAATTCCTTCCAAGACAATTCCCTCCGCGACAATTCCTTCCGAGACTATTCCTCCCGAGACTATTCCTCCCGAGACAATTCTTCACAAAACGAATTTTCCCTTAGACAATTTTTCCCAGAAAATTCTTTCCTAAAATGAGACAATATTTCCTAAAATTATTCTCCATAAATTATTAAATTTTAATGTTACACTTTGCGTCAAATACTTCACAGGAAGAACGAAAATATATTAGTTATTTCCGAGCGATTGCTTTTCCATACCTTTTCGTTCCGACACAATTTTTTCCCATACATTTCTTACGACAGGACAATTCCTCCCGAAACAATTCTTCCCATACATTTCATACCCTAGAAAATATTCTCCGGACGATAATATTTCCCCAAGTCAATTTATACAGGGACAAAATATGCCCAATATAATTCTTCACTGAAATAAATTTCCTAGAGAATTCTTGCCCATACATTTCTTGCCCATACAATTATTTCCTATACGATTCTTCCAAGAGATATTCTTTAATACTTTTATATTGCGAAGAATTGTCTGGTAAATAATTATCTCTGGAATAAATAATAGGTTATCTCAGAGAAAATTTGTTCCGAAGAAGAATTTTTCCGGGAAGTCATAAAACTGAATTCCAAAACATTTAATAATGGGAAAATTACATTTTATATATGTTTTGTTCAAAGTATATTATGATTGTTTCTCCGTGTCATATATATGTTTAGCCCAGGGATTCCCAACTGGTTCGCCAATAATAGTACATAGTATTATTATCAATACTCATTAGACAATTTTTATCGTGTGTATGTTGTAATCAATCACACCTGTAAATATTGTTTGACAATGATTAATTACTTTGTAAACGTTTAGTATTTAAAACATATAAAAATAAAGGTTTTCACTTATCTCGAATAATCCGGAAAAAATGCTGAAATTTTTGGTATTAAGTTTAGGTCTGCTGCAGTTGACAGTCGCACAGTTAAATCCAGATATTCAGATTCCAAACCTCAATGAGACGGAATTGGAAAAACCAACGTATAGGTTTGCGCCATTCATACTGAGAAATAAATTATATTCAGTTAATGCTGTAATTAAGGTATAGCGATTTAAAAAATTACCCATATATGTGTTGATCTTTAAACAATTATTGAACTAGGTTAATTGGTATCAAGCTCAAAAGATCTGTAGCTATCAGGGCATGACTTTGGCTACGATAAACTCAGCGGAGGAAATGAAAGAATTGCATCAGTACTTTATAGATAAAGGTTAGAATATATTCATACTATTATTCATTATCATTACGCCTTAAGTATATTATCCATAGATTATCTTCCGCAAAATGGCCACTACTGGTTGTCCGGCACCGATTTAGGTTCCCAACATCAGTGGTTCTGGTTAAGCAATGGACGTTCGTTGGTGTACAACAATTGGGGTAGAAACGAACCAAATAATCAAGGTGGCAATGAGCATTGTATAGAACTAATGCCCACTGGCGATTGGAACGATTTAAATTGCGATAGACCATTATATTTTATATGTGAGAATCGTTGCGAATTGGACAGCTATTCTGTGCCTATATATGATGCGGGAAAATAATTTTAAAGCTGTGAAAATTTACTTTAATAAAAAGGTGATGGTTTAGAACTTGCTAGCATTTTAATAATAATAATAATTATATAGCGCAACAGCTCTGAATAACAGAGGCTAATACAATCTCACAATTTGACCTGTTTTTTTGTACTCTAATGTAGTGGGACCTACAGTTTGATACCGAATTCTAACGACAGAGTAAACCACTTTTTCAAGATAATGTTTTGCTCCCGGAGATTTGCGTTTTTATGACAAGTTATGACGTACTGACTTATAAAATCATAGAAGTGATGTCCATTTATCAAACAAAAAAAAAAATGGAAAAAACGTTACTTTCACCTATAGTACCATGAAACTTTAAGTCCGTTTAGATTTTACTTCCATTTAAAGTTGAATATTGGAATAAAGCACCTCAGATAAAATAATTCTGAACTCAAAAGAGTCTCCAAAATTCCAATATATATTTTTTTTGTCTAATTTTCGGTAGACATTTTGGGCTCTATTACATGGAGGGAAACCAGAAGGAATCAGTGATATAGATATATCTAAACAGAAACATTGTGTATTTTAAGAAACAGATCCACGTAGTTATCATAAAAGTTGCATATCAAGAATAATTGTTCTTAATTATTTATTTGATACATAAGAACATAATCTCTGCATATCAAGAATAATTACTCTTAGTTACTTACTTGAAACCTAAGATCATAATCTCTGCATATCAAGAAAAAATGCTCTGAGTTATTGACTTGATACCTAAGAACAATATATCTGCATATAAAGAATAATTGCTCTTAGTTACTTTCAAACTAACTACAAACATGCATACTAACAAACAGATGGCGTTGGCAAACGGACATCGACATACGAGTACAAGCGTACATTACAGACAAAGCTAGATCTATGAAAACAACAACAGATTGTTGTGTTCCTTTTGCAAAGAATACAGCAAAAATTATGCGTGTTCTTTTTGGTTTTTAAAGTAAATAAATTAAAAAAATCCAGGAGAATTAATCTTGTTTTCTTTTTGATAACTAATTAAGTAGCTTTCTTAATATTTAGAAAATAAATTCTAGAATTTGAGTTGCATTTTATTGATATTAGTGAAATTCTGATATTTTTCATTCGAGCCAATTTTCTATACATTTTTATAAGTTTATTTTCTTCCGTGTAATTACTCAAATATGAATCTTTTGAAAATATTAAAAGTCTCACAAATGTGAGTGTTTCTGGGCTCGTTAAAGAGTTCGGGAGCATTTTTTGTTTAATTAATTGGTCAAAAATGTATGTTTTATGAGTATTAGAAGTATCTAAATTGTAAAGATTTTTGTGTTGCTAAAATCGTGATCACATTCTATTAAAATTGTTCAGTAAGACAGTAATTGATTCATATAAATATTTTCATATAAACACAAAAACAATTTAATAGTATTTTGTAGTATTTAATGGTATTTATACATTAAAATAATATTTTAGCTTATTGACTAATTTAAATAGTCAATTAATAAAATTAGTAAAATTAATTTTATTCTATTTTTTTTATGAGAGAATTACCCAGGATTCGAGAGCCTTTTTGAACTCTTTGAAGTGCACATATATGAGGGTAGCACTCTAAAATTGTACTCATTTAAGAGTACTAAAATAAAACTATCAAATATTTTATTTTATTTATGATTTTAGATTTCTGATAATTTTTAATAATTTTATTCTATTTTTTTATGAGAGAATTACCCAGGATTCGGGAGCCTTTTTGAACTCTTTTAACTTCTCATATATGAGGTTAGCACTCTGGAATTGTACTCATTTAAGAGTACTAAAGTAAAACTGTCAAATATTTTATTTTATTTCTGATTTTCGATTTCTGATAATTTTTAATAATTTTATTCTATTTTTTTATGAGAGAATTACCCAAGATTCGGGAGCCTTTTTGAACTCTTTTAAGTGCTCATATATGAGGGTAGCACTCTGAAATTGTACTCATTTACTAGTACTAAAGTAAAACTGTCAAATATTTTATTTTATTTCTGATTTTCGATTTCTGTATTTTAAATGAAACGGTTTTGAAACAGATATCGCTTTTTTTATGATTATGATTTCAATTACTGTTTCCCTTAAAAAGAAAAAAGACATTTTGAATATAAAACTGAACCCGCTTTTATGAGTATCCTTTAGGTTTTTAAAGGAAACGTTTTAAGACGAATATCGGTTAAGGTTTTAAACCATGGTTAAAGTATTATGAAATAGGAATTAAAGTTTCGAAATGGTATAATATAAATATAAAATATATTTTAGAGTGTATATTTGGTATACAAAAAAAAAATAAAAAATATTACTCTGAATTGTATAAATTTATTAATTAGACTTTATTTTAAAATACATTTTATCGTACGTCGCAACTATATAAGGAATTATTTGGTTTTTTATAACTAATAAATTTTATATTTAACAAAATCCAAATAGAATTCAAAGAAACCAAATACATATTATGTGTTATTAAAACAATATATTATTTGCATTTAAAACTTGATTTCATCAATAAAAAGACTTCTTTGTGATGCCATATAAAATCATGCAATAATTTATTGTTTTTTTTTTGTTGCATTCATTATATATGCGAAATATTTGCGAATTTATTAAATGTACTGAATTCTTCATCTTGTTACTGAACAGAAACTTTAATATTTGAAATATATACAAAATAAACAATTTTTTATAGGCCATGCCAATACTCGATTCTTGAAACAGAAAGTGATTTCGAGATTTTGAATAAAATATACTGGCTAAAATGATATATGCAAATATGATATATGCAAATATGTTCTATGAGGGTTACATATTCTGCATGGGAAGTTTCGAATACGAATTTATTTTCCAAAATAATACCAAAATTAGTTAGGAGATTCGTGAGAATATTTATTCATGATACCTCTTTGAAATTTAACCTATAAGGGAAGACTTGTACAATATACATGTACAACCTGCTATACACTTCCTAAAATATTCCAATTATTAGTGTGCTATACCCGAAACATTTCAAAAAAATGCCAGAAATGTCTCGTGGAGGTTATTAAATTATGTGTAATTATATTGGCAGAAAAAGTCGGTTTTTGTTATAATATCCTCCTTTGTCTGCTTAAACATTCCAAAAAATGCTTAAAATCTTCTTATCGTCTGTCAGAAATTTGGTTCAGATTCCTGTTCTGCGACATATTGTCGGCAAACAAACAGATAAATGAATGTTTATGGGAATTGCTTAGCATATTATGTTATGAGTGGATTCTTAAAGTCAATTTCTCGGTATATTTTGGGAAATTTTAAAACACAGATTTCTCTTGCCCGAGACAATTCTTCCTCGAGCTAATTCTTTCTCAGAATTGCCCAAAGAAAAATTGTCCGTGAAAAAATACCTAAGAGAAGATTTGTACCGGGGAAGAATTGGTTTGTGAAAAACTGATTCGGTGAAGATTAGTGTCAGGAAATAATTGGGAATGTATTGTGTTGTAGAATAATTGTCTCGGGAAAATATTATTGGGTATACATTGTCCAATGTTGATATAATTTACGGGATCAAATCCTGGGGGTTACGGACAACTCTATAGCGGATAATTCAACCAAGTACAATACTAGCACGAGACAATTCTTCCACGAGCGAATTCATTCTCAAAATTGTCCAAAGTAAAATTGTACGGAGAAAAATTTACTGAGAAAAGAAGAAGATTAGTCCCGGAGAAAAACAGACCGTGAAAAAATACCTAAGAGAAGATTAGTAGCGGAGAGAGAAATATCTTGGAGAACATTTACTCAGAAAACATTAGTCTCAGAGAAAGTATTGTTTCGCAGAAGAATTGACTCGGGAAAGTATTATTGGGTATAAATAAATCCAATATTAATACAATTTACGGGATCAAATCCTGGAGGTTACGCACACTAAGTTCAATGCTTGCACGAGACAATTATTCCACGAGCTAATTCATTCTCAAAATTGTCCGGAGAAAAATTTACTGAGAAAAGAAGAAGATTAGTCCGGCAGAAAAATTGACCGTGAAAAAATACCTAAGAGAAGATTAGTAGCGGGGAAAGAAATATCTTGGAGAAAAATTTACTCAGAGGAGATTAGTCTCAGAGAAAGTATTGTTTCGCAGAAGAATTGACTCGGGAAAGTATTATTGGGTAGAAATTGTCCAATATTTCTTCCATTTACGTGATCTAATCTTGGAGGTTACAGACAACTCTTCTGTGGATAATTCAACCAAGATTTTCCTTGATAATTCCTAATTTATTTTCAAAATTGTCCAAAGAAAAATTGTACGAGACAAATTTACCGGAAAAATTACCTAAGAGAAGAGTAGTCCCGGAGCTCAATTTTCTAGGGGAAAAATTGTCTCGGAAAAGATTATTTTCGGGAAGTATTGTGTCGCGGCAGAGTTGACTTGGGCAAGTCTTGTTGGGTATGGAGTTGTCCGGGTAAAAATCGTCAGGGAAGAACTAACTGCCCCATAGTCTAATTATATCCTATATATAGTTTAAATTTATAAAAGTAAAAGATTTATTTTTTTTTTTTTTTGTTATATTCGTTTTATTTTTTTAATCTATTGTGCTTGTTACAAATGTCTCCATTTATGCAACTGGCAAATGCTTGCCGGTGGGCTGGAAACCGTTCTCATCAGCAACATAGTCGACGGTGTAGGTGATGCCATCGGGGGCAACAAACGAGAAAGAACCATGCACAACATTAGCTTCGTGATCAGTGCCGACATCCTTCACTTGACCCTCGGAGAAATGCTTGGTGCCATCGCTGGTCTCGGACACGAAATGGTAGGACTCGGGCTGGACATCAGATTCGTTCTTGAGGATCTCCACGTCTTTGTCGGTGGGTGCAGCAATGGCCACAGCGAAGAGGGCAACGAAAACAATGAGGAATTTCATTTTGGATTTGTATTGGACTGTAAGTTCTTCGATGTGAAGTGAAATACTGACTGATACTATTTGCTAGTAAATTTTCAAATTTATACACAAAATAATGCAATGCCGTAGCATGTAGTGCTGTTTAAAACTTGATTTAGTAAACTGGATATTCACACTGATTGACATTTTGGCCATACCCAAACAAACAATGCAAGTTAAACTGAACAAAACATAAATTTGCATTATCTAGCGCGCTTAGCAAACTCGATTTTTATTATAATTAATGTACATAGCGGGAACATTGTATAGTCTAAATTTAGGGAATTTCATAAACAATGTCTGGTTAATTTTGATAACAAAATTATTTTCTTTATTTGGATATTTTTCAACATTTTATACAATAAAGATTTGAAGTGATTCTGTAAATTGTTTTAGATTTTATAACTATCTCATATTTTTGGCAACCTTAATAGAAATTTACCTTTTTGAAATGGGTTTGAACAGATCATGTTCTTTATATCACTGATCGGGTTGGGGCAGGGAAAATATTCAGTGATCAGTACCCGATCATTACATTAGAATATGTTTTACTAGTGTAAAACACAAATCATTAGAAGTTTGTGGGTAGCTTATGGACGTTATTAAATTTTGTAATTCAGTGATATACACAAAAAAAGATCTCACATTTTTAGCAGGGTTGAGTTGGGCCAAATCCGTCATTTCAGGTCAGTTAACTTTTTCAAAAACACCCTCCATTATAATTTTTTCACCTCGTTTTTATGATAATAATATTATATTTTAATAATACTTCAATAGGTTTGACTACTATCATTAGAATATCATTTTGGTTATAAAAAATATTGTCCAAATATACGCTATCAATTGTATGTAAAGTATTTTGTGCCATTGTACACAGAAAAAATACTGAACGTTTTACAGCAACTACACAGTTTTACAGCAACTACACAGTTTTACAGCAACTACACAGTTTTACAACAACTACACAGTTTAACAGCCATTACACAATTTAACAGCCATTACACAGATTTATTTTTACTATTTTACATTCGATAGATGAACGCGTGCTTGCCTGTTCGGTTCGGTTCGTTCTTCTTTGTTATTTGTGTTTATCATTTCATTACACTATATGTGTACGTGTGTACTTGATTTTAAGTCCATTTTTCGAAAATATCGAAATAAGTATGCCACTATAATAAAAATAGGTTAGAAAAGTCCACGTAGTCCTACACCGTACTAAACCGAAGATATTAAAAATGAAAAATCACTAACTCCAAATATTTAAAAATTCAGTTCATTGAAAAGTACTTAAGTCCACAACTTGCCCTTAAAAAGGGGCCGATCAAATCTATTTTGAACTTAAGCTATAGAAGAAGAACTATTGGACATCCTTATCAAAAAATACTATAATATTACCATAATCGAGGCGTAAAAAATAAGTCAAATTTACATAGGTTTTAGTGATTTTTCTGAATAAAACCGTGCTGAGTCCACAAAAATGTTCGGATTTCAACGATTTTTGGATTAAATGATAGAAATTCTGCAGTTCTTTCATCTCCAATTTAAACTGAAATCTCATACAATTATTTGGATATACTAGAGCACTGTTACTGTTTATATGGTACTTAGTGATTTTTAACTCAACGGCAATTGTCGAAATCTGAATAAAACCGTGCTGAGTCCGCAAAAACGGTCGGACTTCTACGATTTTTGGATTAAATGATAGAAATTCTGCAGTTCTTTCATCTCCAAATCAAACTGAAATCCGATACAATTAGTTGTATAAACTGGAGCACTGTTACTGTTTAAATGGGACTTAGTGATTTTTCACTGAATGATAAAGAAAAGAAGCCAATAGCTTTGTCCAAACTATTTTTTTTTTTGCATTTTGTAGCGGAATTTAAAATTTTCAATTTATTAACTGCCTCTTTCTGTATTTCGAAACAAAAGGCTAATATACGAAAGTAACGTAGCTTTAAATAAATTTCTAAGGGCCAGTTTTTAGTGCTCGTTTAAACGTACTTTAAACTCCGTTTAATTAATTTTCTCATTAAATTAAACGTCGTTTAATTTTGTTAGCAGTTTTTCAGTGATAGTTTAAAATGAACACAGACCAAGACAATACATATGGCACCACAGGCAAATGACATATAATTCTTTCATTTTGACTTCTGATAAATGTCATTCAAAATTAAATAAATAAAAAAATTGTTTCAGAAAAATAAAAGTAATGTATTTTTAAATTTAAAGCAACTAGAGACTTTTTTTAAATGCATAGTGTGCAAAAATACAAAAATTAATAATAATTTGTGAAACAGCACAGCGAAAGAAAACAGTGAAAATAGTGTTGTGAAAAAAATTAATGTCAAAAACTTTGAAAGTTTAAACGTAGTTTAAACCATCAGCATCGGTCGTTTAAACTAAGTTTAAACGACGGTTGAAGTTCACTGAAAAAATCGAGTTTAAAACACCAACAAAGTTCAACTAGCACTGAAAAACTGGCCCTAAGTTTTAAAATTCAAGCAACATAAAATCAAAATTTTTGTGTAATGAAATTTTGACGTCAAACGAACGTTTCATCGTTCGTTTCGAAATACAGTAAGTGGGTATAAGAAAAAAAAAATACCATATTAATAAAAAAAAATGCATTTCAAATATTTTTTGACACAAAATATGTCTGTAAAATTTCCAAAATATCGAAGCTCATAAAGAATTTTTGTTTGTCATAAAGCACCCGGTTTGATGTGAAATGGTGGATATATCGAAACACTTTCACGCCTATTTTCAAAACAAACGTGATTACACAGGTCAAAGTAAAAAAAAAATAATTTAAAAACTTTAACTTTGACCAATGTTGCTAGATGAGATAAATATATTTTGGATAATTTTGATCGTTGAAAAGATTTTCAGTAATGTTATCTATCAAAAAATATAAGAAAAGTACATGTTACTGAGGAAAAAAATATTACGGAGATTTGCGTATAAGTCAAATTTTCCAACAAAACTAACAAAATGGAAAACAAAAAAAAGTTTTTGATTTATGTGTTAATTGTCTATAACAGTTCTATACAAATATTTAGATTTTATGATAAAATGTACAATCTATGTATAAATATGTAAAGTAAAGTCTTCAAAAATGAAAACAAAAATTCATGTTCAAGTCTATATCTTTAAAACTAGATATTTTCTCATAATAAGCATATTTTCTTTAGATCTCATTGTAAGCTTTTTTATAAACAAAAGAATTTTTAAAATCGGATAACTTTTGGATTTTTTAAAATTTTTGAAAACAATTCATGAAAAAAAATCTAAAATTTACTGATTTTTATCTCCATAACCATTAAAGATACAAACTCAAATTTTTAAACTTAAGTTCTCTCTGTACAACACTTTTTAAATTTTTAAAATCGGTTGAGTGGTTCTGAACATACTTAATTTCACCCGATTTAAGAGCTTTTGGACACACTTAAGATTTTATTTCCTTATCGCTCACATCTTTTTTTTTTGAGTGTTACAAATATAAAATTTTGTCCGTTTAATATTACAACAATGAAACATGGTAAATTAATTTAGTATTTCAATAGAAACACATTTATTTATACAATTTAAATTGCTCAATAGGATGGATACCATTTGTTCAATAATATCGCATGGTAAGCATTTTTTTATAGTCAAATTCGTGCCATGGATATCCCATATATAAATTCAATATAATTTGCGGTTGCTGATTTTGACTGCATACTCAGTTTTATTCTATTAAGGTAAGGTTTTTAAGAAAATAGCTCTCGAATTTTCAGGTCTTTTCAACCACTTTTTACAATTAAAAAATACAGTCCCATACACAACCAGTTTTCCAAAAAACTGTAAATGCAGTTTTTCTTCTAATTGTTAAAACTAATTATAATATATCGACTAGTACTATTTTTCCGATATACTTATAAGATATTTCAATCTAAACTCTAAAAAGATTTTTTTTTTTTACTATTTTTGATCGATTTTTTAGCATTGTGAATCTAAAGATAAATAAGAAAATCATTTATGGTTATGCAGATCATAGTTCAAACTAACGACGAAAACTATTAACTTTTTTGTATCGATTCTCATTATTAAAATATGCGCTATATATACAGTTTCCGTCCAAAACTGTTAAAATTTAAAATGCTTTATTTTACATACAAATTACTGAAAAATAGCCAAGTTTAGATTCAATTATCTTAAAAATGTATTAGAATATTAGCATTTAATAATATATTAAAATTAGTCTGGACAATTAAAAGAAAAATTGCGTTTATGTTTTTTTGTTAAATTATTTTTCTACAGCACAATATTTTTTTTGTTCTAAGTAGTCGGTGAGAACGGCTTAAACACTAGTAGAAATTTTCCCAATGCGCCATCGGGAAATGATCGGGTTGGGTAAGCCCTATTAGAGAAAATATGATCATTGCCTTTGCATGCCCTTATCATGCTTACCATACCAGGCTTTGCATTATCTAAACAGTAAATGTTCCCGATCATAGCTACATTATTTGTTCCTCATAACGAAATGACATCAGACAATGATCGAGATTTAATGAGAGAACCCCTATTATGCTCGGGCTCTGACAAGGCAATTGTCAGGTAAATAATAAAAAGGGGAATTGCCCGATCAGTACATGATCATGGCCTGAGGTCAGTACATGATCAGGACACTGCGTTACAAGGACATTATGGGCCTCGTCATGTCCCGATCATCTCAAATAATGACATGATCACTTCATGACCATGGCCCTACCAAAATTTCTACTAGGGAAAATACTATTGCATTATTCTCAAAAACGGTACGTCATAGAAAAAAACTCAGCTCCAACTAGCCATATAGAATTGATGTCCATGGCAAAATTCGTGTTGGGTAGAGTATTTGGGCAATGAGACAAAACTCATAAAAACAATAGTATTTATACTATTAGAAAATAATAATAGTTTGGCACTACAGTTCTGTGGAGAACTTAGGCCGAGCTCTCTCACCGTTTGAGCTGTGCGTGTTATATATGTACTCAAAGAAGTAGGATCTACAGTATATTGTAGTTCATATTCATTTAAAATGTAATAATAATAATAAAAAGACTTGTTAATTTTTATTCTTTTTTTTTTACTTTATTAAGCGGTTAGCAAATGTTTCAATTTACTAGGTGCCTTCTTAAGCAACTGGCAAATGTGCGCCTGTGGGCTGGAAACCGTTCTCATCAGCAACATAGGTGACGGTGTAGGTGACGCCATCGGGACCAACGTGAGAGTAAGAACCATGCACAACATTAGCTTCGTGATCAGAGCCGGCATCCTTCAATTGACCCTCGGAAACGTGCTTGGTGCCATCACTGGTCTCGGACACGAATTTGTAGGATTCGGGCTGAACATCAACATCGTTGTGGACGACCTCGACATCTTTGTCGGTGGGAGCAGCAATGGCCACAGCGAAGAGGGCAACGAAAACAATGAGGAATTTCATTTTGGATTTGTATTGGACTGTAAGTTCTTCGATGAGAAGTGAAATACTGACTGATACTTTATTCAAGAAAATTTTCAAATTTATACTAAAAAAAAATAGTGCAACATTTTTGGTTTGTTTCAGACTCAATGTAGTAAACTGGATATTGGTACTTTTTGACATTTTGCCATGCATAAACTAAATACAAAATAAATTGAATAAACCGGAATTTTATGTTATATTTTTTTGCCGTTATTACTATTTTAAAATTTGTTTGCATATGCTAAACGAGAATTAGCATTTCGCCGAATTAACAAACGAAAACCAGTAATGAATCCGTCGCATCCATTGATGGTCAAGCAAAACTAGTATGTGTTGTACTAATTTATACTACTACTGCACTTTTTTTTTGGTAAAATGATTTTAATGAAACGCAAAAATTATTTGTGCATTTTAAAAAATATATAAAATAACAGAGTTATAACAATTACTGTTGTAGAGTTGACAGAATTTTACACCAAAAACTTGATTTTGATTTTTTAGACAATTTTTAAAAATGTTTGCTTTAAAACGCGAATGGAATGCAGGCTCTACTCGACATTTATACTGTACGCCAGGAAGAATCGAGACGCAACTTTTATTTTTATTTCAAATTGTAATAGGGCCGAAAAGTTATAAAGGGTGTTTATCGATGTCAATACTTCTGTGGTGCATTCTATGACTTAAAAAAATAAGAAAATATTAAATAAATTTTTTTCTTATTTTGCACCCAGTTTAAGATACAGGGTGTTTAGAAAAAATGCATATTACTGACATAACCTAGTCAAGGAAATTGGATATAAAGTATAATCTGTTGATAAATGATCATAAATTTTCACTCATATTTTAGAAAATTAAATTACCGTTCCAATGGTATATGACATCTTCGAGCCCCATGATATTCTCCTTGTTTAAAATGTACGTAAAGTTGAAATTTACAATAATAAAAATACTAATTTTGACTTTGTCTTTGATTTTCTTAAAATTCCGTTATTGATTACCCCATCTTTTTAATTTACAATGATAGACCAGTTCATTCCCAGTATTTTCTTATCAATCACAGTGATTTTAATTTGGTTTGATGTGATTTGGTGGTAGAAATAAAAAAAAATGTTATGTTTGGAAATATGATCAAAAAATATGTTCTGTGAAGTAGAAAAAAATGGGTTGATCGAATACGAAATTTTGAGAAAATAAATGACACAGCAAAAAATATTTTTATTTTAGTAAATTTCAACTTTACGTACCTTTAAAGAGGAAGAAATCATACGGTTCAAAGATGTGATACATCATTGGAAAAATAATTTAATTGTCGAAAGCAAGTGGGAAAAATTGATATTCATTTCGTCACTATCATGCCAAAGGGGCGAATGTGCAATTTTTGCCATTTGCGTTTTTTTACATTTTTGAATGTAGTTTATCCTCAAGTATGCTGTGCCAAAATCGCGTGTCATTTTGTTGAATTTTTCTAGTCACAAAAGACAAAACCAAAAGGGCGAATTTGAAAAATTGAAAATCTTTTCATGCCAAAAGGGCGAATCTTTTAGTTTTTTCGCCATAACTTTTTATTGGTATAAGATAAAAAGAGGTGTGAAAGCATTTATTATTTGTTTTCAAAGCACCTATTGATCTGCAGCATTATTTAAAAATTATTTTGCCAAACGTTTTTTCCTGCAAGTGGCAAATAAATTTTTAATTAATGATGCAAATCGATAGGTGCTTAAAAAACAAACAATAAATGCCTTTACATCACTATTTTATCTTGTACCATTAAAGAGTTATAGCAAAAAATGAAAAGATTCGCCCTTTTGGCATGACAAGATTTTCAATTTTTCCAATTTCTTCGTTTTTTTGTTATAATTTTTTTTTGGTGCAAGATATAATTGTGGTGTTGAGGTATTAATTGTTTGTTTTTAAAGCACCTATCGAACTGCATCATTATTTAAAAATATTTTGCCAAACATTTTTTCCTGCAAATAACAAATGGCAAATTAATGTTTGTCAAAAAATTTTAATTAATGATGCAGTTCAATAGGTGCTTTAAAAACAAACAATTAATTCTTCTACATTACTATTTTATCTTGTGCTAATAAAAAGTTGTATCATAAAAAACAAAAATATTTGCGTTTTGATCGGGATATAGCCTCACAAAATCCGTATTTATAATTCAGTAGGTTGTCCAAATCTAAAGATATTTTATATGCGTTATAATAATTGACGAATAAACTAAAATAACAGAAAAATTAAAGTAAATATAAATATTTCTAATTTTTAAAACACTTTAAAATTTGATTTCCCAACATTTTTAAAAATGCACATTCGCCCCTTTGGCATGACAGTGACGATTTATAAATAAAATGTACTTAATAACAAATTATCTTGACTAGGTTATGTCAGTAATACGCATTTCTTAAACACCCTGTTTCTTAAACTGGGCGCACAAAAAGGGCTTTTTTTATTTTATATATTCTTATTTTTTAATCATAGAATGTCCCCCAGAAGTATTGACATCGATGAACCATACCCTGTATAATTCTACTAGAGATTAGCACAAAAAAATAATGTCCTGTGGTCAAAGTTAAAAAACACTTTAAATCCATATTTTTTTTTATTTACCATCTAAATAAAATTATTTTAGATCGGAATAGGCTCAAAAATATAGTTTAAATCTAATGACGGTCTGCTAAAATATCATAAATTTTGAAGCAAATCTTATGTTCGCGCATCGTCCTTAAAGTTTAAAAAACCAAAAAAGAAAAGAAATTTTCTTTGGTTCAACCCGTCTGCAATCGGCATAAGTCGATATTTTTTACTTGTAATATTTTTCTTATAATCGTCGTAGTAGAATGAAAAGTCACCAAATACATTTTCAATATGCCTAATATTCATTTACAAAAATCTTTATAAATCTGTCAATTTTGAATCGTTGATCTCAATTTTATTTTTTACAATATAATGTAAATCAATTAATTGATTTTTCAACTTTAAAAATGCATCATTTACTTTTCGTTTTACACCGACGATATATTCTAAGATGTGCTGTATCCAAATCTGTTAACGGAGAATTTATGTTTCGTATAGTTTTTGAAAAAAAAATCCTCAAATCTGGTGGTTTCACAATTATACAATTTTTACTGATTACTGTTTTTGATTATTGTCTTAAGTTTTTGAATATTTTAAAAATATGGGTTTTTGAGAAAATGGTTCCTAAATGATAGATCATGTTGTAATGAACTTTAAACTTTATAAAAAAAAACCGTATGTCATATTAATGGTCATTTTAATACCTTTTAAATGATAACTCATTTGGCATGATAGTGAATTATAAGGTCATCACTATCATGCCAAAGGGGCGAATGTGAAATTTTTGACTTTTACGTTTTTTTTACATTTTTCAAGGAAGTATATTGCGTTGAAGTATATTTCGCTAAAATCGTGTGTGGTTTTGTTGATTATTTTTAGCTACAAAAGAAAAAGTGCGAATCTTGTTATGCCAAAAGGCCAAATATTATCATTTTTTTACCAGAACTTTTTATTTGTACAAGATAAAATAGTACTGTAAAGCAATTAATTGTTTGTTTTTAAACTACCTATCGCGTGGCATCATTATTTAAAAAGATTACGCAAACATGTTTCAAAAATTCCAAAAAATATTTTGAAATAATGATGCCAATTTATAGGTGCTTTCAAAACAAACAATTAATTGCTTTACACTAGTATTTTATCTTGTACCAATAAAAAGTGATCGCAAAAAAACGAAAATATTCGCCCTTTTGGCATGACAAGATTTTTAATTTTTCGAATTTTGCTATTTGCCAGCGATAACTTTTTATTGGTACAAGATAAAACAGTGGTGCAAAGGCATTAATTGTTTGTTTTTAACGCACCTATCAATTGGCATCATTATTTCAAAATATTTTTTTGAATTTTTGTTATTTGCAAGCAATTTTTTTAACTAATTATTTTTAAATAATGATGCCAATCGATAGGTGCTTTTAAAGCAGACAATGAATGCCTTCACATTACTATTTTATATTGTACCCATGAAAAGTTATGGTAAAAATTACAAAAATATTTGCGTTTTGGACAGGATATAGACACACAAAATTCTTATTTTTAATTCATTTAGTTGTTAAAAATCAAAAGATATTATATACACCTAATGGTAATTGATGAATTGATGAGAAATAACACAAAAAAAATGAATAAATTATAATTTTTACCAATTTTTAAAGCAATTCAAACTTTATAATTTGATTTCCCAACATTTTTAAAAATGCCCCTTTGGCATGTCAGTGACGATATGTAAATTACTTTTTTAAGTTAAACGCAATTAAGTTAACCCACCATTGTGGGTTTTTAAGCCGCCATATTTCGGGAACCATATAGGCTAGAAGTACAAATTTCTTATTATTTCTAAGTTTAATAAGATCAACATTTGTGTATAATTTCTGTTTTTTCTGAGAGGGTAGGGGAAATCAGTTCGTTGGTTATAAATGTTTTTACCCATAGAGAATTTTTTTTCTCGTTATGTTACGTACACAGAAAAAATAAACGACGTAAATATAACAACCTATATTAATTGCATTCATTAATCAGTCCAGCAATGAAATTCACTAATATAATGAAAACATTTGATATCCTTCATTAAATCAGAAATTCCTTTTGCTAATAATAATATTTGTAAAAAAATCATCGACGTAAATATAGCAACCGATATTTATTGTATTCATTAATCAATCCAGCAATGAAATTCACTAATTTAGTGAAAACATTTGCTGGGTCATTCCACGTCAGAAATATCAATCTTGGCACGATGTCTTCCGATTTTGATGAAATAATTTCGATGGAGTCTCCCATAGTATTTGAGCTATCAAGTTTTAAAGATCGATTGCCATATTTCTCCATATGAAATTGGTTCTCTGTCATACTATTTCTGGTAGGAAATTATAACAAGCATAATATGAAATTAAATAAATGAGACAAAATCAATTTTGTATTGAGAAAAATCCGCAGTTGATCTTTAAAACTTGATAGTTCAGAAACTATGGGAGACTCCATCGAAATTATTTTTTTAATCGACGGGGAAAACTCCAAGGGTTTCAAACAAAATTATTTTTGATTTTTAAAATAGTGGTGCGTATAGGTAACAGTGATTTGAAATTTTTTTAAACTTTTTCTAAGTTAAATGTATTTTATTTTTATTAATTGTTATTTTTATTGGAATGCGTGGTTAGCTTATATAAACCATTAGTTTCATTAAAATATGATAATTAGTTACGGCGATATAAATAATGTTCTAATATAGTATTTAGATGTTTCGATACGCATAAGTTATTCTTTCGGTCACTATCTATCCACAAAATTTCATCAAAATCGGAAGACATCGTGCCAAGTTTGATATTTCTGACGTGGAATGACCCTGCTATTCTTCGTTATATAAGCTATTGCGTTCGCTAATATGAATATTTGTACGTCAATGCAACAAATTATTTAGTCAGCGCAGTTTCAACAATTTTATTTGCTAAAACAGCGACTAAATTATTTGCTGCATTGACGTACAAATATTAATATTAGCAAACGCAATTGCTTATATAACAAAGAATAGCAGGGTCATTCCACGTCAGAAATATAATTCTTGGCACGATGTCTTCCGATTTTTATGAAATTTTGTGGATAGATAGTGACCAAAATTAGTGAATTTCATTGCTGAATTGATTAATAAATTCAATTAATATCGGTTGCTATATTTACGTCGATTATTTTTACTGTGTACAGAAATTCGATAAAGTATTTATATTTTGTCAAACTAGCTCTAACCTTGTTTTGGCAAAGCAGTCTATTAGTCTTCGGATTAAAGACACATTTATTCGCCAGATTATATATTATCCATATCAGTCTTATTCTGTAAATGTTTTCTTCTGTTATTCTATTAAACGTGATAAGTTAATATACTCTAAAATGTATTCTTTTCAACTATATTTAATTATTTCCATTTGTAATAGGTGCTATATAGAATTATTTTTACCCCAACTTTATGTATCTTACTCTCAATTTCTTTATTAATATTCATAAAAATCTGCACATAAAACTGCAACAACTTTGCTTAATTATTAATTTCATCATTTGTTCGTAATGTTCAAGGTGTGTTCAGTTTTCTTCGCTCGCACGGACCCTCTGTATTTCTGCAGAGGGTCCGTCTAGCAGTTAGTTTTGTTTAAAAATCCCTGCGTTATGTTCGACAGTGAATTAGTTTTATGTCAATTTCGTTGTAATTCAGTGTTACGTTTATTTCTTTAATAACTAAAAAAAAAAAAAAACAGAAACTAATGAAGGATAAAAAAGTGTCCTTCGCGTAAAAATGCGGGAACCAAAAACGACGAATGACGTTTTGGTATTAACTGAAAGCATTTTGTGCTAATTAAGAAAACAAAGATAATCTTGAAGATTTAGTTAACTGTGCGACAACTGCAGTACATAGGTGCCATTTTGAAGGACGAAATTTCATAAAGGATGTTTTTTTAAAATGATTCTTTTCCAGATATATTTGATAATTTAGTATTATTTAATTTCAAACAAATGGGCAACATTTAAAAATGTATTTATAAAATGAGAGATTAAAACCTTTTAATATCGGTCCCGGTTCTGGTTTCAAGATTTTTAAAATATCGGTTCCGGATCCGATTCCGGTACTAACCAAAAAATATTATATGTGTTCCAGTTCCACACATTTTTTTTTTTAATAACATTGCCGGTTCCACTAATCAGAACGGTTTCGGTTCCGATTCATTGCGGTCTCTGCCAGCAACTAAAGTCCTTTGTAATATCGGTACCGTTTCTGGTTCAAGATTTTTAAAATAGCGATTCCGGTTCCGAGTCCGATTCTTTGCTGTCTCTACCAGTGGTTCCAACCAAAAAAAAAAAATTATATGGGCTCCGGTTGCACACAATTTTTTTATAATGGTTCAAGTTCCACAAATCGGAATGGTTCCGGTTTCTATTCCGATTCTTTGCTGTCTCTGCCAAGGACTAAACCCTTTGGAATATCAATTCCGGTTCTTGTTCCAAGTTTTTAAAAATAGCGGTTGCGATTCCGGTTACAATAAAAATAACAGTTCCGGTTCCGATTCCGGTACCAGCCAAAAAAAAATGAGTTCCGGATCTACACATATTTTTTAATAACGGTTCCGCTTCCACCAATCGGAACAGTTTCTGCTCTGATTCCGGTTCTTTGTGGTCTCTGCCAGAAACTAAAACCTTTGGAATATCGGTTCCGGTTCTGTTTCAAGATTTTTAAAATAACAGTTCCAGTTCCGAGCCCGATTCTTTGCGGTCTCTACCAGGGACTAAAACCCTTTGAAATATCGGTTCCGGTATATTTAACCGGTTATATTTCCAAGATGTTTAAAATAACTGTTCCGGTTCCGATTCCGTTTCCAACCAAAAATAAATGGGTTCCGGTTCCACACATTCTTTTTAATAACGGTTACGGTACCACTAATCAGAACGGTTCCGATTCCGGTACTTTGCAGTCTCTGCCAGGGACTAAAACCCTTTGATATATGCGTTCCGGTTCCAACAACATAAAATTATAGGAGTTACGGTTTATGGTTTTCCTAGTCTTAAAATTGATCAAAATTTCAAATTCCAAACACTTAATTTTTAGGCTTTCAATGCTTAGATAAATATCAATCAAACTACAAAACTTTCAACAGAACCTCTTACCCAAGTAAGCACGGCTCGACAATTGCCACAAACTTTTGGGGCAAATGCGTAGCTTTTAAGTTACCTCTAACACCAGTGTTGCAAACCAGTAATTTTTAGTTGCAATGCAGTGGCTAAGAACATACGTAATTACGTATGGAACATACGCAATAATATGTCACAATGCTGTGATATATAAGTCATACATTCTGATAATGGAACATAAATTTAGTTCCAAAGCGGTGGCTAAGAACATGTGTGGGACAATGCAATAATATGTCACAATGCTGTGATATATAAGTCATACATTCCGATAATGGAACATATACGATAATGGGCGGAGCTAACTTTGTTGTTATGACGTGTAAAAATAGTGGCAAATTAAAAAATGTATTATGTTCCATATATGTTGCATGTATATAATGAAGAACCTAATAGGAACATGTTTATTAATAATATAGCTAATATATATTATACTCAAAATAATATATATTATTATGCCATAGCATATTTTTGACATTATGTGCAGTTTTATTACACAACAAACATTCACGTTAATGGCACTGCGTAGGATCTTTATTATTTTTAAGTTTAATCCACACAAGTTCCACATTTAAATATACAGTTCAAGTTCCAAATACGTGAACTACACTTTAATGATTCCAAAGTTGTGGCAAGTAAGCCTCGACCCGGGGCTTTTTAACTGGCAATTAGGTGGCAAATAAGTATTTTTCGCATGATATAGAACAAACACTTTAATGGCAATTGTGTGGCTACCACTAAAGTTTCCACAAAGTGGTTACTTGGGTAAGGATCAACCATACAACCTTCACTTTATGTCCTTCAGTGTGAAGTACTCTCAACAACAATAAATACAAATGCAACCAAGTAGTTGACATTTTGCAAAATGTTGCCACTAATGTTAAGTATATGTGAGTCCTTTGCTTTATAACAAAAAGGACGACATAATGTGCAACTCTAAAAAGGGCGCGCTCAGCATGTTGGTCTTAAACGCCCCACATTTCCATTTGTTCCAGTTGGTGGCGTACTTAATGCAATTATCCTTTTTTGTTGTTGCTGTTTGTTGTTGATATTATAAAAAGGACCTCTTGCCAATGTCACGCGCGCTGTCATAAAAATTTAAACAAACTTAGCGCTCACTTAACTTTGGATTTGCGCAGGATTTTCGCTAAAATTTCACTTTATTGCATCGTCCTTTTTTTTTTGCTTTTTCTAAAGCTAACATTTTCTACAGGATTTCAAGGACATTATTGTGTCATGACGCAGTAATCTAAGCTAATTGCATGCGATCTACACGCAACTATTTAAATTAGAAAAATAATTAATTAAATAATGTCATTTGTGGGAATACATTTGCTGCTGATGACCTCGTCATTGATATCCTTGTTGTGCTCTCTTCCATACAGCAGTGTGAAAATAATGCAAAATAGAAAGAAATACAAAACAAACTTTGCTGCCATTCAGGCGAATGCAAACATTAAATAAATTGAAAACACAATAAGAGAAACAAAATCAGGACGAATTTCCTGTCCAGCAGAGTTTAAAATTTCATTGAGGCGTCATCGATGCGCCAAGGATAAATCACAGTAGAACCAATAGTTGACCATCGGCAGCTATTTAATTTAAATGAAGAAGAGTGCTTTGAAGTGCAAGTGAAAGTCCTTCCTGTGGATGGACATGGATTTTTAGAAGGTAACATATTTGTGCTTGGAATTCTATAAATGAATTATTATTTAATTCATTTAATTTATTTGAAATTTTATTATTGTTCACACTAATTTTTAAGGAGATTTTGCGATTCCTAGCCAGTGCGGTTGCAAAATGTTCATTAGACAAATATCAAAATTTCAAACATCTATCTTTTTATCACTTCATGTCGACTTTCTGAAATAAAATTAATCCGTATATTCCGTGTAATGGGGGCGATTTCGAGTTTTCTACATTTTCTACACACTTTGCCTAAAATACTATAAAACCAAAAGAAATTGAGAAAATGTTTTGGCCATACCTCCAGAGTATTTTAAGTTCAAAATAAATAAAATTAGTTGGTAGATTTTTATAACTACCGCATTTTAACAATTTTGGATGCAGTTTTTACAGAATATTTTAGATACAATATTTTATTTTAAAATATTTTATTTTAAAAATTTAAATTCATAAACAACTTGGTAGTTAAGAAAATACGAAAAAATAAGTATGCATTTACTCAGAGACACCATATTCTGAGTGATAATGGACAAAAGTGTAGTGGCTGGTCGTCAAATTCTAATATTTCAAGAATATATCGTCACTGTCATGCCAAAGGGCCGAATGCGCATTTTTAAAAATGTTGGGAAATCAAATTTTAAAGTTTGAAGAGCTTTAAAAATTAGAAAAATTTATATTTTCTTTAATTTTTTCTGTTATTTTAGTTTATTCATCAATTATTATAACGTGTATAAAATATCTTTAGATTTGGACAACCTACTGAATTATAAATACGGAATTTGTGAGGCTATATCCCGATTAAAACGCAAATATTTTTGTTTTTTATGACATAACTTTTTATTAGCACAAGATAAAATAGTAATGTACAGGCATTAATTGTTTGTTTTTAAATCACCTATAGATCTGCATCATTAATTAAAAATATTTTGTCAAACATTTATTTGCCTTTTGTTATATGCAGGAAAAATGTTTGGCAAAATAATTTTTAAATAATGATGCAGATCAATAGGTGCATCATTAATTAAAAATATTTTGCCAAACATTAATTTGACATTTGTTATTGACAGGAAAAAAATGTTGGCAAAACATTTTTATTTAATGATGCAGATCGATAGGTTCTTTGAAAGCAAACAATAAATGCCTTAACATCACTGTTTTATCTTGTACCATTAAAGAGTTATAGCCAAAAAACGAAAAGATTCGCCCTTTGGGCATGACAAAATTTTCAATATTTCCAATTTCTTCGTTTTTTTGCTATAATTTTTTATTGGTACAAGATAAAATAGTGGTGTAAAGGCATTAATTGTTATTTTTTTTCAAGCAACTATCGATTGACATCATTATTTAAGAATATTTTGCCAAACATTTTTTCCTGCAAAAAAAAATATGGCAAATTAATGTTTGACAAAATATTTTTAATTAATGATGCCAATAGATAGGTGCTTTAAAAGCAAACAATTAATTCTTTTACATTACTATTTTATCTTGCGCTAATAAAAAGTTATAGCATAAGAAACAAAAATATATTTTTTTTACACGCAAAAGCAGTGCATACTTCTAGGATGATTTGACGACTGTTTATTTCGATTACAGATTACTAAATAAACTAAATAAAAAAAAAAGAAAACAAAAAAAAAATCGATCCTGCCAGGAGTCGAACCTGGAATCTTCTGATCCGTAGTCAGACGCGTTATCCATTGCGCCACAGGACCGTGTGCTTCACAGATATCAATACGCTGTCAGAGGTTTTCTCGTAAATAATTCGAAGAACTGAAAAGTATAGAAAAAAATAAATAATAAAATGGCAAATTTAATAATTCAATGCAAATTTTTATTTCTTTAACCAATACATATCCCCTTTTTGTTGTTGATGCCATGAAGAACGACTATAGAAATAGCAAATCTTTGGGGAAATCTTTTGCAACGACGCATTAAAGTGTTTTCTGTGAAAAAATACGAAAGTAAAAACAGCAACAAAATGAAATGAAATAAAATGAAATGAAATAAAATAAAATAAAATAAAATGAAAGAAAATGAAATCATCCTTGCATTATGAAGATATCCTTGTGATATCCTTTCGATAAACATGAAATGCTTAGTTTTTGCTCGAATAACCACTTTGTAAGGGGTGTCGCTCCGATGATGCAGAACGCATTGGTTTCTTTTATTGCACCAGCAGCACATCCCGCTCTGTATGTTCTTTTGTATGATAGCAATTTTGCATTTTTATATGAAAAACGAAAAATGGGAAATAAAAGTTGCAACAAAATAAAATATAAAAACTCCGCATGGAGTCATAAACACTTGCAGTAGCAATTTTCACACCCCAACATCAAGCAGAGTACAATTTTTTGGTTACGAGGGTTACACGATTCAATCCTTGACCTGTCATAATACGCAATGAGTTCTGACAGTCGTCGGCGTCATCATCTTCTTCTTCATCTTCATCTGCAGCGTCTTCGACCAGTCGTTGCTAGTTCCAGAATCGTTCGATCGTTGCACACGAAAAGAAAGTAATTTTTACTTGGAAATGACGTTTGTTCCCCCATTTTACGAGCGCAGTCTTTGTGCGAAAAATCAAAAAATCATTCGCCCTCGCTCAGTTATGAGTGAAAGACGCACGTAATGGCTGCCGCAGCAGTGGCCACAGCAGGCAGGCAGGGATCATCTGGACCCCAGCAGCAATGCAGCCATTCATTCGCAACTGCTGATTAGGAACGTTCATAAATAATCGAACATAAAACTGAAATGCGTCTTAACAAGAATTGAGATTTACGTAAAGAAAGACCATGTACTGAGTAATTCTTTGTAGTATGCAGGGTTACAAAGAAATATCAAATCGAAGTGTATTTTAGAAATATTCAATTTGTATTTAAAAAAGATCAATTAAAAGACAAAAATTCAAAACACATCAATTGTAATTCAAAATTTCGATTTGAAATTCAAACACATAAATTGTAATTCAGAAATTAGATTTGAAATTTCGATTTGAAATTCAAAATACATCAATTGTAATTCAGAAATTCAATTTGAAAATCGAAACACATCAATTGTAATTCAAAAATTCGATTTTAATATCAAGACACATGAATTGTAATTCATGATTTTTTTTTTTAATTCAGATCATTATCGGAAATATTCAATTTGTATTAAAAAAAGTTCTTAAAATTTAAAAATTCCATTTGAAATTCAAAACACATCAAAAATTATTCAGAAATTCAGTTTGAAATTCAAATTACATCAAATGTAATTCAGAAACACGATTTGAAATTCAGATGATGCAGGGTTAGAGAAATTCCATTTCCATGTATAATTCAGAAATTTACATTCAAAAAATGAAAAATTAAAATTCAGACATTCAATTCGAAATTGAAAAAATATGAAATGTAAGTCAGAAATTCGATTTGAAATTTGAAGCACATCAATTGTAATTCAGAAATTCGATTTGAAATTCAGATCATCATCAGAAATACCTATTTAATGTGTATTCAAAAAAGATTAATTAAAATTCTGATATTCGATTTGAAATACAAATCATATATAATTCAGAAATTTGATTTGAAATTCAAAATACATCAATTGTAATTCAGAAATTCGATTTGAAATTCAGATCATCATCAGAAATATTCAATGTGTATTCAAAAAAGATCAATTAAAATTCTGATATTCGATTTGAAATTCAAAACACATCAAATATAATTCAGAAATTCGATTTGAAATTCAAAATACATCAATTGTAATTCAGAAATTCGATTTGAAATTCAAAACATATGAATTGTAATTCAGAAATTCGATTTTAACTTCAAAACACATGAATTGTTATTCAGAAATACGATTTGAAATTCAGATCATCATCAGAAATATTCAATGTGTATTCAAAAAGATCAATTAGAATCAAAACACATGAATTGTTATTCAGAAATACGATTTGAAATTCCGATCATCATCAGAAATATTCAATTTGTATTCAAAAAAGATCAATTAAATTTCGATTTGAAATTCAAAACACATCAAATGAAATTGCATGATTGCCGCAAACATGATTTTATTTCAAAGAACCATACTATTGCTCTGCCAAGCATAATTTAATGCTTTTCACATTTTGTATGCCTCAATCATAAACTATTCTAAAAATAAAATTCAATGGGAACATGAATACAGGAACAATTTATGAAAGATACAATCATTTAGATTATTTATTTATCAAAATGTTTATTAGTCAGATTTTAGCATAGCTAGAATCTTTCGTGACCTTTGAGATTATTAAAACAAATTTATAATTTCGTCGTTATTTCTGAATTTTAATTATGCTATAAAATAAAAACAAATTGTTAAAATTTCATTTATTGAAATATATCTAATCTATTCAAGCAAAATATTTGATTTAAATCTTCCATAAGTTTTAAAAGAAAAAATAATTATAAATTGTATTTGAAAAATGTTTAAGATAATTTTCTATTATGTTACAATGTTTTTTTCTACAATATTCGGAAAAAATGTCCGTTCTTTTTGGCAACAATTTGTGTTGCATTTGAAGTATTTATTAAGAAAATATTAAAATTATATTTGACACGAACATTTGTCCAATTTGTAATATATGTATTTGAGGCATACTTCACACAGAATAAGAAAAATATTTCAATTATATTTTATACTAGATTTTGTGAATTAAAAGATATGAAGCGATTTTGTTAATATAAAAAACATTTTTATTATTTATATCAGGGGCCCGTGCTTGGCTGTGAAAGTTTTTTTATTGGTTTTATTAATGTAGTAGCCAAATAATAATTCTCCGCCAAAACAACTTTTCTCAAAGACAATTTTCTCAGACTGCCCCGTAAAATTCTTCCCCATAGAACGCTTTCCCGTAGAATTCTTCCCGGTAGAAATCTTTCCGTAGAACTCATCCCGGTAGAATTGTTCCCGGTAGAATTCTTTCCCGTAGAATTCTTCCCCGTAGAGTTTTTCACAGTAGAAATTTTAGTGTGGTGAGTTTTAATGTGGTGAGTTTCAGTGTGGTGAGTTTAGGTGAGGTGAATTTAGGTGTGGTGACTTTTAGTGTGGTAAGTTTTAGTGTGATGAGTTTTAGTGTGGTGAATTTTAGTGTGGTGAATTTTAGGGTGGTGAATTTTAGTGTGGTGAGTTTCATTGTGGTGAGTTTTAGTGTGGTAAGTTTTAGTGTGGTGAGTTTTAGTGTGGTGAGTTTTAGTGTGGTGAATTTTAGTATGGTGAATTTTAGTGTGGTGAGTTTCATTGTGGTGAGTTTTAATGTGGTGTGGCTACTTTTGTATATTTTTTTTGTATTTGAGTTTTTTGTTTCATCTTTTTAGCTTGTGTTTGTGCTGAGTTATGTCGTTTGGAATGTTTAGGTTGTATGGAAGGTACCACGCCCCTTTGCACAATTACACAATTACACAAACAAATACAAAATACAAAGAACAGAATCAAAAACCCAAAACAATAACAAAAACACAAAAACAAAAACACAAGCAAAAACACAAACATAAACATAAAATCAAAAGCAAAATTAAAATCACAAAACAAAAACTCAAAAGTAATTTAAAAAAAAAGAAGCACAAAATCATATCGCAAAAACAAAACCAAAAATAACAACAAAAGAAAAAAAATACAAAAATAAAAGCAAAGACTCAAAACAAAAGTAAAAATACAATATTAAAAAAAATAAAAAGCAAAATCAAAATCAAAACACACAAGAGCAAAAGCTAAAATACAAAAACAAAAGAAAAACCACAAAATATAAATTAAAACCAAAACAAGAAAAGCCAAAACACAAGAGCAAACATCCGAAAACAAAAGAATAACATAAAATCAATAACGTAAAAAATATCAAAAATACAAAAACTAAAAACGCAGAAAACGAAATTTAAAACACAAAAACAAAAGCAAAACAAAAATCCACCAAAAATTAAATCAAAAAGAAAAGGTTAATTATAAAAACAAAATCAATAGCAAAAAACAGAAGCAAACTAATAAAAAAAAATGCTAAAAAGGAAAAAACAAAAAAATAGCAAAAACAAAAAATGGGAAAAATAATAAAAAAAAACGAGTTGGGAAAGTTAGGTCACATGGGTAAGTTCGGTCACATGGAGCGGATTTTTATAGTCGGTCGGGCCCGACTATGGAATACCCTACACCTTTGGTGGGGATATTAATGTGGGATATTTATTTGCATACCTTAATTTTAAAGTTTTTAATTATGCTGAATCTCCCCACCCTCAGAATATTATTCATATATCAGAAATTTACGTCTTATATCCCCATAAATTAAAAAAATTATATAAAAGTATAAACAACTAAAAAAAAATTAAAAAATATAATAGGGCGGACCACGCATATGTTTAAAATATTTATATATATTTAATAATTTACGGATCAAACTTCCACTATGAAAACCCGGGAAATAATGAAAAAAAAAAGATCACGCCCATTTTTGGACCACATATTTTTAAGTGAATTATAACAATACGTTTTAAATTTTATAACTATATCTTAAATACTTTTCGAGTTATAAGTTCCTAAAGAGTTATATAAAAGTGACTTGTATGGGAGGTGGGCGTGTCCGTTGACCGATTTGGCTCTTTTTAAAACTCAACTTTTGGCTAAAATATATTAATATGAAATTTTATCGCATTCTGATCAGTATTTCTCAAGTTATTCTGTATTCGGACAGCAAGACGGACAGACAGACAAACAGACAGACAGACAGACGGACATGGCTAAACGGACTCGGGTAGTGATGCTGATCAAGAATATATATACTTTTCCATACCGGACACGCCTCCTAAGGGGCGTTACAATATATGCACAAAGTTAATATACCCTGTGCCTCATAGGTGCAGGGTATAAAAACGGAAAAAACCAAAATGAACAGCTATGCTTAAAAAATGGGTTAAAAGGAAGAAAAAAAAAACAGTAGCGCAGCCCGGGTATGTAATACTAGTACCTAGTGAAATTAATTGTTATGATCTTTGAAAAATGATTCCTATAATATGGAAAAACTTTTAAATTGCATTGGTCACAATTTGTTAAATTTGAATAATGAATCAAATATGTTTAAAAAAAATATTAGTAAAATATTTCTATTATATTTTTTTATAAATATTTGCAATAGTTGGAAAATGTAAAAAAACATTATTAGAAATATATTAATAATATTTTTATCACAAATATTTGCCATACTAACAAATGTTGCTCACATTTAGTAAAATATTTAAAAGATGTTTTCATTATAACTAGTAAAATATTTCAATTATAATTTCTACACGTATGTGTCGTATTTCGAAATTTCTTCAAATATTTCAATTATATTTGCAACAAATATTTGTCAAATTTGGAAAATGTTTGAAGGGTTTTTTCGTACTAAGTAATAAGAATATATTAACATTTAATTACCACAGGTTTTTATTGTGATTGAAAAATGTTTGAAAATAAAGAAATTATATTTTTATTTAATTTTCTACAATTATTTGTGATATTTGTAATATATTCGAAAATGGATTCTTACTAAATTACAAAAATTTTATAAGCCAATCACATTTATAACTTGTTGCAAACATATTTATAGCGTTTTTTTTGCACAGTTTTTTTTTTAAACATTTAAAGTAATTTTTAATTATATTTGCGACAACATTTACAAGAAAATATTTACAGGAGTTTGAACAAAATCTAAATTCGCATTCTAAAACATTTCAAAGATGTTTGTCGCAATTATTATTTTGTCTCAAGGATTGTGACAAATTCTGCTATACTCAGAGCTGTATTACATATCATCACACCCAGTATTCTCTATAGCTACATTATTTTTTATTATCCCTTCGATTTAGCTGCATGTTTAGCTATTTTAACCGGAATAAATGGCTAAAGAAAGAATAGAATGAATGAAGGAACTAATACAACATCACCAGCAACAACCAAAGTTGCATTCATCAAAATTTACGATCACAACGTGCATTTTAATTAAATGATATATTTATGCCATGCAATACAATTTGGCTTCACTTACAAATGACCTTGCGCAAAACTTTGCATAACTTTCGTTGTGGGAAACGAAAAACTTTTGCAGTGCACAGTAAATTCCAAGTTAATCGGAAAATCTTTTCAATCACTTTGCAAAAAGGTAGTGAAATTTGTTACCGCACGCATCCAATATTCCAAAACCAGTGAATACCATTTAAGCACTTGCGACGCAGAGGATTTAAGAACCTTTATAGAACCGTTATACAGCTGTGGCGGCAGGTGGTTTCGCAGCGCTTAAAGGATTTGGCTGCCGCTTTACGTTGACGGAATAACGTTGACATTTTTGTGCTACTTTTTGGCTTTCAGTGCGATAGCAGGTACTTTCTAGTTTTTCGATATGCTTGGAGAAAATGCGTTGGGGTAGCTGAAGATTTGCGAAACACTGTAAAACATCTGGATTAGAAAATAAAAAGTTATGTGCTTCGATGCAGTTCAATAAGCTGGGGAGTTTATAAAGTGCAGTGTTAGCAAATTTTCATTATGTTGCTCTGAAAGGTGCTGGGGTTTGTAAATTGTGTATTTTTGAAAATTGTTCTTCTGATATGAAAATCTTTAGAAGTTTTTAAGTATATTTTATGTATAATTTAGACATTGGGCCATATTCATAAAAACAATTTTTACTTTTAAACAACATTTTATGAGGCAATATTTTTTTTATTTTAGAATTTTCAAATTATTGGGTCAGTCCAATGTTGTTATTAATACCTACCTAATTCAAATATTTTCGAACATTATCAAATGGTTTTCAGATAGCATTTGCTTCAATTTTTTCAGAAAAGTCGATTTTTATAAATATGACCCATTATTTTGTATTCAAATTTCGTATAGTTTATATCTATATATATAAAACTCTTGGTCCGTCTGTCAGTCTGTCGGTCTGTCTGTCTGTTTGTTCCAGCATCACGTCTAAACCGCTGAATCGATTTAACTGAAATTTTTCCACAGGATACTAAGGAGTCCGGAGGGTGTCATAGGTTATATATGGGCGGGATTGCACAAAGGGGCGTGTTACCTCCCACACAACCTAAACTTTCAAAACGACATAACTCAGCACATACACAATCCAAAAAGATGAAACAAAAAACTAAAATTCACCACACTAAAACTCACCACACTAAAACTCACCTCACTAAAACTCACCACAATAAAACTCACCACGCTAAAACTCACCAAACTAATAATTCACCATACTAAAACTTACCACACCAAAACTCACCACACTAAAACTCACCACACCAAAATTCACCACACTAAAACTCACCACACTTAAACTCAACATAATAAAGCTCACCACACTAAAACTCACCACACTAAAAATTCACCACACTAAAACTCACCACACTAAAACTCACCACACTAAAAACTCAACACACCGAAACTCACCACACCAAAACTCACCACACTAAAACTCACCGCACTAAAATTCACCACAATGAAACTCACCACACTAAAAATTCACTAAATTAAAAATTCAACTCACTAAAATTCACCACATTAAAACTAACTACACTAAAACTTCTACTGGGAAAAACTCTACGGGGAAGAATTCTACCGGGAAGAGTTCTACCGGGAAGAATTCTACGGTAAAGCGTTCTATGGGGAAGAATTTTACGGCGAAGATTTCTACTGGGAACAATTCTACGGCGAAATATTCTACTGTCTGAATTGTCTTTGAGAAAAGTTGTTTTGGCAGAGAATTATTATTTCGTTACTACATTTATAAAACCAATAAAAACTTCCACAGCGAAGCACGGGGCCCTGATAAAAAAAATAATAATAATGTTTTTTTATATTAATAAAATCGCTTTATATCTATGAATTCACAAAATCTTGGCACGAGTCATGCACGGGTCCAGCTAGTAATTATAAAATGTATTTTTATACATTTTGATAAAATATTTAAAACAAAAATTTATTAGTTATTTCTTTTTATAATAAATTAATACATTTTACTATACAATAAACAAATTTGACTCAGTGAAATCAACATCCTCGATAGTATAGTGGTCAGTATCCCCGCCTGTCACGCGGGAGACCGGGGTTCAATTCCCCGTCGGGGAGATGTTACTTTTTTTTTGGTTTTCTACTTTTATAATTTTTACTTCTACGTTAATATTACCGAGTAAAATTATTTGAGCAAGTAAAGACATTTGTCTTCAGATTGAAATTCCGGAATCTGGGTTTTTTAAGTAAAATCTTTACTTCCAATATTACCCAAAACATTATTTGAGCAAATAAAGGTAGAATTTATATTAATAGTTAACTTTTCCAAATCCAGAAACAAATATTCCCGGTATCTCCCTTTTAAATTCCACAATATTTGAAACTTTTAAAGAGTTTAAATCTTTCAGTTTTACAAACATCTTTTCCAATAATTTCAGTCCCTTAATTTCTGAAAGTTCCCCCATGTTTGCGCAGCAGACTAGAACGAAAAATTATAAAACAGCGAATCTCTATTTCAAGTTCTACAATATTGAATAACATACTCGATATTTTTAGAAAACATTGCATATTCTATATATTTTTCAAACATCTTTTCCAATAATTCTTTCGAGCGGAATAGACGGTATCGAAAATTGTAAAAACGTGAATTTACCTCCCTTTTAAATTCCACAATATTGGATACTTTTATAGAGTTTAAATTTTTCAGTTTTACAAACATCTTTTCCAATAATTTCAGTCCCATAATTTCTGAAAGTTCCCCCATGTTTGCACAGCAGACTAGTACGAAAAATTATAAAACAACGAATCTCTATATAAAGTTCTACAATATTGAATAACATACTCGATACTTTCAGAAAACATTGCATATTCTATATATTTTTCAAAAATCTATTCCAATAACTCTCGCGGAAAAGACGGTATCGAAAATTGTAAAAACGTGAATTTTCCTATCAATTTTCGCAATATTGATTTACCTACTAGATACCTCCTAACAAAAGTATAGTTTTATCTGTGTTTCCCCAAATTCATTTCCAATAATTTAAACTTTATGCATTCTGAAAGTAAGCACAAATTTTCCCTGGACTACATAAAGACTGTACCAAAAAATGTAAATACAATGTTATCGCGCATGTTCGGTATTTCAGTTTTGATCGTAATTTAAATATTTGGCAGCAACATTTTGTCATTATTTAATATGTTTTTAATAATTTGAATATTTTTTATGATAAGTTATCGAATCATCGTTGTAAAACTAAAAGTCACCAACTACATTTTCAAAATGCCAATTATTCATTTACAAAAATCTTTATATAACTGTCAATTTCTGAACAATGAGCTCAATATTTGTACCAAATAATAACAAAATGTGAATCTATCAATAGGTATTTCTATCTTAAAAATGTATCAATTACTTTTTGTAATAATTACCAACAAAGTTGAAATTTAAGAAAATTTTTAAAAACGTATTTGGTGACTTTTAGTTCTACAATAACGATATATACTCCCATGGGAGTTGGATGATTTTGCCGATTTTTGTTGTAAAATTCATCTCCGTAAAACATTTTCTATACAATTAATGTAATCCAATAGTCTGACAGAAAACAAACTGAGAAATTAGTATGAGTAACAGTCTACATAGTAATAGAAACATTTAATGGTGATGCCATATTAAAAAATTAAATTTTATAGGAAATAATTGGTAAAAAGGTTTTGAGGAAAAACTCTCACGACAACAATGGAGGGTTTACGGTTTATTTCTCCTTGGAACTTTAACACCAATATAATTCATTCCTAAACAATATTTTCCAGACAAATAGTCCTCCATTTGCAAACATAAATCTTCTCCGGACAATATTTTCAAGTCATTTATGGCTCACAATAATTTTTCTACAATACAAATATTCCCCGAGATTACCATTTTTGCCATGAGCATTATTTCTCTGAAAATAATAGACACGGGCAGAATTTAATTGAAAAAAAAAACTTGTGTTGTGGAAGAATTGTTCTGGGGCATAAATAACGATGAAATTGCGTAAAAGAATTGGTGGTAAACCAAATATAAAAATGCTCTAATAAAAATGGTCAGGGATAAAATGTACTTGAGATTAGGGATGTCCATCTGAAAAAAATATCGATGTTTTGGTCGATATAATACATCGACTCGTTACATCGATGTTTTCCGATGCATCGAAAAAAAACATCGATGTTTTCGATGTATCGAATGAAAAATTTTTAGGTAAATAATTTGAATTTTGATGAAGATTTTATAACAATTTATATGTAATAACCAAAATTGAAAGTTAAAAAAAAAGTGTTTGACTTGAAACATTTTCTTATTACATAAAATAATTAAGGCGTAGGGAATCTAAAATGTCTAAGTCCATCTTATGTTATTTTGAAAAAACACGAAAACCTTCTCTGAAGCAAATGGTAATTTAAAGTGTTTAATTTCAAATATAATAATTTCAAATAAATAATTTAATTTAGCTCGATTAAATATGAATTTATCAGTGATTCAATATATCGCAAAAATACATCGATGTATCGAATACATTCTGAGTCTTATATTACATCGGAAAACATCGATGTACTTACTTACTTATTTGGCCATTATAGCCCATGATGGGTTTCGGTCGCAGCAATCACCTCTCGCCAGTCGCTTCTGCATAGCGCGCGCTGGCGCCAGTTTTGCACTCCAAGTGTTGTCAGGTTGTCTCGCACTTGGTCGCTCCACCGGAGATTCGGACGCCCTCTCCTACGTTGACCACCACTGGGTACAGAATTGAATACATTTTTTGCTGGAGCGCTTTCATCCATACGATCGACATGTCCAAGACAGCGTAGGCACTGAATCATAATGCGCCTGACTATGTCAATGTCGGTGAAGAGCTCATACAGCTCGTCGTTCCATCTGATTCTGTACTCGTTTTCAACGCATATCGGGCCATAGATTTTCCGAAGAATCTTTCTCTCGAACGCTCCTAAAGCTCGCTCATCGGTGTTGGCAAGCGTCCATGCCTCAGCGCCATAGAGGTGGACTGGCATGATGAGCGATTTAAGAGCGTAATTTTTATCCGAGCCCAAAGTAACACCTATTGGCAAGAGTTATTCTTCGGCTAATCTCCAGGCTGACATTGTTTTCCTTGTTGATGCTGGTTCCTAGGTATACGAAGTCCTTCACAACTTCGAAGTTGTGATTGTCAGTAGTGACGTGTTGTCCAAAACGCCGGGACTCTTTGTTTGTTGACACTAGGTACTTCGTCTTAAACTGGAGAATGCTGCACTGACTGCTCGTATGCTCTGCCCAATGATGTCGATATCATCAGCGTACCCGAGCAGCATGAAACTCTTGTTGAAGATAGTGCCATTGTGATGGAGTTGTGCAGCTCTTACAATCTTCTCCATTATTAGGTTGAAGAAGTCACACGATAGGAAATCTCCTTGTCTGAAACCTCGTTCGTTATTAAACGTATCGGTGAGGTTGTTCCCAATTCTCACTGAGCAACGTGTGTTGCTCAGGGTCATCCTGCAAAGCCTTATAAGCTTCGGAGGAATACCGAACTCAGACATGGTATCGTATAGGCGACTTCTTATCGGACTGTCGAAGGCAGCTTTGTAGTCGACGAAGAGGTGGTGGGTGTCTATCTGCCTCTCTTTGGTCTTTTCCAGGATTTGGCGCAATGTGAAAATCGGTTCTATGGTGGAATTGCCAGGTCTGAAGCCACACTGATAAGATCCAATCAGTCTGTTGACGATGGGCTTCAGTCTTTCACATAATACGCTCGTTAGAACTTTATATGCGATGTTGAGGAGACTTATCCCACGGTAGTTGGCGCGAATCGTTGGATCCCCTTCTTAACGATTGGGCAGAGTATACTGAGATTCCATTCGCTAGGCATGCTTTCTTCTCACCATATTCTGCTGAAAAGCTGCTGCATGCTCATTATGAGCTCATCGCCTCCGGTCTTAAATAACTCAGCAGGCAGACCATCCGATCCTGCGGCTTTGTTGTTTTTCAGCCTGTTGATGGCTGTGCAGACCTCTTCACGGTCAGGCGACGGTATGTCAACGCCGTCGTCAGCAATTGGGGTTGTCAAGCTGTCTTCTCTATCAGCGGAATAGTTGTCATCATCGCTTGCTAGAAGATCAGAGAAGTGCTCTCTCCATAATCTCAGTGTACCCTGGACATCTGTAACTAGATTCCCGTCATCGTCCTGACCTGAAGAGGGTCCGGTCTTTAAACCTCCGGTCAGGCGTCTTATCTTCTGAAAGAATTTTCGAGCCTCGTTCCTGTCGCCATGCATCTCAATATCTTCACACTCGCGTCTTTCTAATTCTCTTTTCTAGTGCCTAAAAAAAAACATCGATGTATTGAAGCAATATATGGAGTGTTTATAAAACTTCGATGTATTTTGGACATCCATACTTGCGATAAACTTGTCCTTTAGAAATATTAAAATAGGTCATAAATAACTGGGAAGAGGGAAAAATTGTATGGAGGAAGAATTAACCGGGCAGAAATTATATGAAGACGATCTGTCGAAGAAATTATGTCTTAACCCAAGATGTATCGGGGAAGAATTAGGGAGATTATTTATATTAGGAAAAGAATTGTGCTACAAAAAAATTGGGAAAATAGAGATACTTGCTAAATACTTGACTGGCAGATATTTCATAGCAATTATTTTCTTGTCAATCATTGCAATTCCATCATGTATGGAATGTTTATTATGTAGGGCAAAAGCATACGAAAGGAATTATCACGGTAAACATCTTTGGAAAAAACTGAACTTCAGCAAAATTTGGTCTGCTGCATAAATGACCTGGAATTTTATTATGCCGGACTGTTGTATTGGAAAAATTTTAATCGAGGAAGAAATAGCCGAGGATAAATTATACGAAGACAATTTGTCAGGGAAATATTGTCTTGAGACAAATTGTATCGGAAACAATTCTTAGGTGACGACTGACCCAGGCAAGAATTGTCCGTAAAGCATATATATTCTTTGTCTAATGAGGTGTATGTGAGAAATTTATGTTATTGAATTTTTTCGGTCTGTAAATTTCAAATTTGGTATAATTTCATTTTTTTTTAAGTAAACTATAAACTATTATTTCAGTCTGAGGAGGTATATAGGTCATGGGCAATAGTTTTCTTGTTTGTCTTATACGGTAGGAACTATCTAGAAAAGGTTGTCTTGGAAAGAATTCTTTTTGGGGCTGAATTGTTTCGAGTATGAATTGTCAAAGCAAAATATATCTCGGAAAAACTGTCTTGGGAAGAATTGTTTTGGGAATGAATTTTCACGGTAAACATATCCGGGAAGTCAAACATCTTTGGGATTTATTTTTTTGAAAGAATTGTATTTGGAAAGATATGTCATGGTATATATCTACGGAAAACATTGTCTTGAGAAGATCTATTTTGAGAAGATCTATTCCGACGTAAGCATCAGTGGGAAAAAATTTTCCGTAACACAAATATATACATGATTGCTCGGAATATACTGTTCATCTCCAAAAAAGATTGTTTTGCGAACGACAAACATCTGTGGGAAAGACTATCTCACGAAGAATTGTATGTGATATGAATCATCCAGTAAATATCTCTGGACAATACGGAAAACAATTAAATTGGGGAAGATATGTCTCGCTATGAAGTTCCGGGAAAGATTGTCTTGGTAAAAATTGTTACATGAAAAATCTGTGGGAAAGACTATCTTGGGAAAAATTGTATCAGGAATGAACTGTCATAGTAAACATATCCGGGAACGACGATTGACTTGGGAAGAATTGTCACTGCAAACATCTCTGGAAAAAATTATCTGGGAAGAATTGTATAGACAATACAATACATTGGTATTGCCATGATAAACATCGCCAGTAATGATTGCCTTGGGAATAATTGTTACGACATACATCTGTGGGAGTGACTGTCTTGGGAAAATTGTACCGAAAATGAATTGTCCGGGTAAACATCGCCGATAAGATTGTCATGGGAAGAATTTTCCCGACAAACTTCCCTACGAAAGAATGTGTATCGAGGTAGAAATATCACGGTAAATAGCTCGGCAAAATATTGTTCTAGGAATAACTGTTTGGGGAATTGTTGTCATCGCAAACATCTCTGAGAAATAATTCTCCGTAACACAAATAGACTGAACAAACTAAAACAAACTTTTTTGTAAAATAACCTTTCTAAAATCTGTATAGAAAAAAAATCCGAAATGTAATTCTGGATATTATAAAAAAATTATCTAATAAAAAAAAGCACTAAATATTAACGATCGATTGCATTTATTTAATGACGATTTCATAGCAACATATCCTTCAACGAAGGACAGCAAATACAAATACACTTAATAACTCAATAACATGTCCTCGGATGCCAAATCGCCCCTCCTGCGATGTCAAACAGCAGAACTTAGTGCATTTTCTGCGTGATTTAACGCATTTTTCCTGTTTACGAGTCCTGCCACTGCCACTTACTTACTTTCATTCGTTGCCGTTTTGTTTTTAATACATTTTTTTATACTTTTTCCAATTTTATTTATTTATGTGCAACGCGTAAATTGAGTTCTTCACCACTCGACACAAGGTTATGGGGTGACTGCAGCATAATGCAAGACCAAAAGAAGAGGAAAACTTTTTGCGCGTAAATTTATTATTATGCTGCTCACATTTGTCGGAACTTTTTGTAGAGCTCAGGAGTCGACAGGATATGCGAAGGACGCGCAGGAGGCAACAACTCAAAGTGAATCTCGCGGGAAATGCAGTGCATCGCATGAGCGATTGCCAGCAATTTAATTGCAATTCTTTTATGTCAACAACAACAACAACAGCAGCAACACAACGAAGAACAAAATGTCAGCAACTAGCAGCAACTTAATTGAGCAGCAACAACATCCCACAAGAAATCAACAACATGCAAAAAAATACTATGGAGGGGCTGCTCCTGTGGCAGCTACTGACCTGGTGCAACAATTGCTCATTGTTAATTGAAATGGATGCGTTGAGTCCATTCAGGACTTCGAAGGATGCATTCATTTATCCTGTGCCAATGAACCTGTTGCGCTGATTGATGCACTCGATTGAGTGGAAATGTCGATTCTATTGAGGCAAAACTTTGTTTCTAAGGTGGGACATTCGAAATGTACGAAATTTTGATGATCTCGAAGAAAATTTAATTCAAAAACCGAAGAAGCTAGTTAAACTTTTTACCGATTATTCAGGAAAATTCATCCCTGAAAATTTTTTTTGAGACAATACTACTCAAGGCAATTTTCCCCGGTCAATTTTCTTTCGTACTTTTCATCCCCGCAAAGAATTCTACCCAAGACAATTCTTCCCAAGAAAATTCTTCTGAACACCATTCTTCCGAATGAAATCATTTTAATGACAATGATTCTTTGAGACAATACTTCCCTAGACTATTGTTTCCCAATTCTTTTTTCGAAGTCAATCTTCCCAAGTCAATTCTTTCCATAACTATTTTTCTACGTACCTTTTTCTTAGAGATAATTCTTCCAAAAACAAAGTTTTTCCAGTACAATTGTTTCCTGCACTATTCATCGTTGTAAAGACTTCTTTCCAAGACTATTATTACCATGATAATTTTCTATTTCATTTCAACAATATAATTCAATGAATTCTTCCCAAGTGTACTCTTCCCAAAAATGATGTTTCCATGATAATTCTTCTTCGGCATATTTCATTGAAAGACAATTTTAATTTCCTTCTTTAAAATAATTTTTTCCATTTAATTTCTTTTTTTATATATTTTCCAATACAAACTATTCGTTAGAAGACAATTCATTCAAAGAAAATTCTTTCGAAGTCAATTATACCCAAAACCAGTCTTCCCATGACAATTTATCTTTAAGATAATTCTTCAAAGGACAATTATTCCCTAAACAATTGTTCCCCAACAATACTTTCAAAGGCAATTCTATCGAAGAAAATTCTTTCTATGTCAATTTACCCAAAACTAGTCTTTCCATGACAATTCATTTTTGACATAGTTCCTCCAAAGACTTTTTTTCATCGAACATTGCTCCCTAGACTATTTGTCTTTGCAAACAATTCCTTCCAAGACAATTCTTCCTAAGACAATCTTTGAGATAACTCCCCAACGACAATTATTCCCTAGACAATTCGAAGACAATTCTATCGTAGACAATTCTTTCAAAGTAAATTCTTCCCAAAGCAATTCTTCCCAAAGCAATTCCTCCTATGACATATCTTTTTCAATATATTTCTTCCAAAGACAGTATTTTCTAGGACAATTGTCTCCCCGACTAATCAACCTTGCAAACAATTCTTACTATGACAATTTTTCATCGACATAACTTTTCTAAAAACATAATTCTTTCGTAATATTAATCATGGCACACACATTTTTCGAAGACAATTCTTCCTAAATAAGTTGCTTCTAAAACAATTCTTTCCATAACAATACTTCTTCGATATATTTCTTCCAAAGACAAGTTTTCCCGGGACGATTGTTCCCGGATTATTCATAACTCTTTCCAAGGCAATTCTTCTCAATACAATATATCCCAGGACAACCACAAATCATCTTCGAGATACTGCTATGTTGTTCCTACAACAAATATTTCCATAAAAATACATTTTCGATGTATTACTTCCAAAGACAATTTTTTCCGGGAAGATTGTTCGATTGTTATTCATCCCTGCAAATAACTCTTTCCAATACAATGTATCCCCAAGACAACCATAAATCACCTTCGAGATAGAGCTTAGTTGCTTCTAAAACAATTTATCCCATAACAATACTTCTTCGATAATTTTCTTCCAAAGACAACTTTTCCCGGGACAATTGTTCTCGAATTATTCATAACTCTTTCCAAGGCAATTCTTCTCAATACAATATATCCCAGGACAACTACAAATCATCTTCGAGATACTGCTTTGTTGCTCCTACAACAAATATTTCCATAAAAATACATTTTCGATGTATTACTTCCAAAGACCATTTTTTCCGGGACGATTGTTCGATTGTTATTCATCCCTGCAAATAACTCTTTCCAATACAATGTATCCCAAGACAACCATAAATTAGCTTTGGGATAGAGCTTAGTTGCTTCTAAAACACTTCATCTCATAACAATACTTCTTCGGTAAATTTCTTCCAAAGACAACTTTTCCCGGGACGATTGATTTCGATTTATTTTTCTCTACAAATAGCTCTTTCCAAGAATTTTTTTTCCAATAGAATCCAAGAATTCCATTCCAAGACAAGCACAAATCATCTTCAAGATAGTGCATAGTTGCTTCTGAAGCAATACTTCCCATAACCAAACCATTTTGATATATTTATTCAAAAGACATTTTTCCCGGGACGATCTTTTTCGCATTATTCATCCCTGTAATTTACTGTTTCCAAGACAATTCTTCTATACAATACATCTCAAGACAACCACAAATCATCTTCGGAAACAATTATTCACTGGAAATGAACTTCCATCCCAGAAATTCCTGGACTAAATTCAACAACGTGCAAACAACAGTATAAAGACATTTCATCCTGTATTAGATCTCTCCCTGAAGAACTATAGAGTACCTGTTTCTTCAGTCGCATGATACGTTTGTGGAACAATCTCTCCATGCGTCTGTTTTTCCCGACATTTTCGCTATTATATCCTGTATTGGGACTCTCCCTAAAGAACCTGTTTTATATGCATTACAATGGGTAAGTGTTCGAGTGAAATAAGTGGCCTGGTTCCACCAAGTAGTGTTTTGTCCCGTTCTTTTGTGCATCGAACCAAGCACACCCTTCGTTGTTCACTCGGCTCTCAGCAGCTCCACGTAATTGTTTTTCAGTCGCACGATACGTTTGTGGAACAATCTCTCCATGCGTCTGTTTTTCCCGACATTTTTGATATTATATCTTGTATTGGGACTCTTCCTGAAGAATCTGATTTATATGCATTACAATGGGTAAGTGTTCGAGGGAAATAAATGACCTGGTTCCACCAAGTAGTGTTTTGTCTCGTTCTTTTGTGCATCGAACCAAGCACACCCTTCGTTGTTCACTCGGCTCTCAGCAGCTCCACGTAATTGTTTTTCAGTCGCACGATACGTTTGTGGAACAATCTCTCCCTGCGTCTGTTTTTTTCGATATTTTTGATATTGGCGAATTTAAAACAAACATGCACCGACACTACTCAAACTTTCCACCCTCTCTCTAACATATAATCCTATTGAAAGATCAACAGAATTCATTGTATGAATAGGGACATCCCCTGAGCATTGGTTAGTTAGTAAAAAATTGAATGGACAGCGAAGAATTATTGAAAAGAATGGTCGAGTTGGCAAATTGTCCGATTCCCTTAAAGAATTGAAGCAAAATAGTCTGGAGAAATTTTTCTTCGAAAGAATTGATGTGGAATGAAAAAGGATTGTGGGGGAATTGTTTCGGGAATGAAGAGGATTATTGAAGAAGAATTGCTTCGGGGATGAAATATATCGGTAAGAATTTCCAATAAAGAATTGGAAATTAAGTAAAATAATAGAAACTCTTGAATTCAGATATAAAATAAAAGAAACATTTTTATAAAACTTCCTTATATTTGATTTCAATAATAAAGTAATAATAAAATATATGTCAAACGAACGATTGATGAGTTTTTTAACTCACAAATAATCTCAAATATTCCCGTACAGCCACAACTAAGCTTTTGCATTTCTTTTTTAGTTCTTGTGTGAACTAAGTAAAGAGAATTCCTGCATCTACAAACAACAAATGCTAATCACATTTGCAATCAAGTTGTTTTCGGCATCATCATCATCATTATCATCGGTATTGCAACCGTTGATAGTCTCTGACATTAAATTAAATCCAACGATTGCATTTGGACTCGAGTTGAACATTTAAATTTGCATCATTTGCACCGCAACACAAAACTTTTTGCCTTCAGAAAAAAAAAACAAAAAAGAAAAAATATACAAATGGCATACTGTACCAGCAGGATCATATTGGTTGTATGTAAAGTTTCACCTTAAATGTCCTTGACAGGCAACATGGCAATCCGTGGCGCTGCAAAGACCTGCCCTAATCCACTGCAAGTTGTGCGCAACAACAACAACAACACAAAACAATGGCAACAAAGCAGTCTGCAATGCAATGAAATGCTAAAAAGGACCTCATTCCGTATATCCTGTATTCTATAGATTGAAGAAAGTTTAGGGTGCAAGTTACGTTAAAAGTTGCCAACTCGTTAGGTTGCTTGCATACAAATCATCTGATTGACAGAAAGAAATTCTATTAATTCAAATACACCTTCTGTGCATATCATCTTTATGTTAATTTAAATATATTTATTAGTTTTGGGTTATAGTTCACACTCAGTATATTAGTATTTGCTCGTTCGATTTAAAATAAATATAGATTTTTATCGACGCACCTAATCACTTTTGTATTCTCTCAAGTCTTAGACTTCTCAAATTGATTTATAACCTACTTCTTTACTCAACGTTCTTTTTTTTGACATCTTTCACATTTGTGGCAAAACAATTTGCACTTTTTCAGTCTTAAATAATAATAATAATAGTTTGGCACTACAGTCCTGAAGAACTTAGGCCGAGTATTTTGAGCTGTGCATGTTAAATTTGTACTCAAAGTGGTGGGACCTACAGTTTAAAGCCGATTCCTAACGGCGGGTGAGTGCTTTTCATAGGCAATATTTTACTCTCGTAGGTTTCCCATTTACTGCCGAAAGGTATTGCGGCATATAAAATGTTTATATGCAAAGATGATGTTAGCCCCAGTCCAGGCTTGAACCTGGGACCATTCGGCTCGCAGTCCAACGCACATACCTCGAGCTACCTATCAACACACTACTCTTGAGCTAATCATAGTTTTCCAGATTTGCTTTTATCCTCTTCCAGTCATTCTACTCTTCAAATATCCCTCCGCACTATTTCCTTTTTAATTCTTCTTTAGGATATTCGTTTCACTCTATGTATTAGTTTAATAGAATTTTCATCTACTTACATAATATACTCTCTTGTACTGATTACATTTATATTTTAAAAAGTCTAAGCCTTGTCAAATTAATGTATCACCTACTTCTCTACTCGTCTTTATCAATTACCATATCGTTGTTTCCTAAAGTCTTTTCAGAGTCAACTAATTGTTAACCAGTTCATATATTTGTGGGTCTTTAGAATGCTGTTCTTAGCTTATCAATCTTCCACATTTTATTTAATCTTTTCCAGTCTGTCTACGCTTCAAATCGTCGTCTTTCACAAATAATAAGGTCATGATTTCACTATTTATAATCTCAAATCATATTGCATACTTGACTCTTTCTTAATACGAAAAACTCTATCTATTTATAACCATTGGGCCATTTTTTTCTTCTTTATATTACTTATCGCTCATTTAATTTCAAACAAATATCGATTCTTCATCCACGCACCTAAAATAGTCCTTTCTTCACCTTTGTACCATCACCAACTCGTATCATTCTCAAATTGATTTCCAACGTTCTTCTTTATTCTTTCTTCTTATTTTGTATTGTAATTTTATAAAGCCTTCTCTTTGTCAATTAACTAATAATAAATGTAAATATTCTTCATAAAAGTATGAATATTGTTTTTTTTTTTGTGCATACTATTCTTCCAATTAGGATTACTACTCTTCCAGTTGTTGTACACTTCTATATGACCTCTGTTCTTAAACATTCTTAAGTCTTCCTAGTAAATACGAAAAACCATTCCAACTGAATACCTTTGTGTCATCATTTAACTCTGTATAATAGGTAAATTTCAAAGTACTATCAGTTTTCCACTACTTACCTAATATAATACATTGTACTTTTGTATGTTCATAAGTCTTAACCTTGTCAAATAGATTTATTACCTACAAATATAGTATTGTCGTTTTCATTTCGCATCATTCATATTTGGGCACTTTTCCAGTCGCTCTTCTTTTGTAATAGTAATTTTAAAGTTTTTATTTTAACCTCTTCCCGTCATTCTAATCTTTCAAGAATAATCCGCACTATTTCCTTCTTAAGACCTAAAGTTCTCAGAAATCTTAGTCTTCTGAAATAGATATATTCACTATATCTCTACTCGTAGTTTTTTCTTGTTGCATCTTTTTATATTATAGTCTTTGTCAATTAAATTCTTCACACATTCTTATATTAATCATAGGTAGTTTTGATTAGTTTTTAATGAAATAGTTCCTTCAGATGGGATTTGATATTCATCCAATTTGTTCTTTCTTCTCTTCAAATCATCGCCATCCGCAATTGATTTTCCTCTCTTCTAGTCATTCTCTTCTCAAATCGTTTTCCGTACACTATTACTTCTCAATACCAATTTCACTAAATAATTCAAAATTTTTCTAACAATTCTTCCTTCTTCGATCCCAATTTCTGTCATTTATATATCACATATTTTGTATATCACATATTTATTTAATTCTTATAATCATTGAGTTTAATAATCGAGTGTTTTATTCCTCTAATTAAAGATACTCTCTAAATCTTCAAACCACATACTTTTTTACGTCTTCTCATCCATATGATATTCATTTATTTAATCTTTAAATAATGTCTTAATATTTCTTTTAATATCTACTAAAATTCACACCACTCAGATGGACTATATACATTGTACGGTGAAATCTATTTTTTACGTTTTTTTTGGAAATAGATTTCAGCAGTGCAAATCCAGCGCCCATATCTCTGGTCTGATGATGCTAGGTTAGGTTGGTTATTCTCGGCATTACCGCGTCCGATTACTGCGGGCGATGTAAAGAGGTTCGAAGAAATATAAATATGGAACACCTATTAACATATGTCCAAAACTCTAAAGACGCTTAGTTGAGCACGTAAAAAATAGGTTCTTAAAGACCTTAAAGATATAGTAAAAGTTCCAATTTTACACGGTATGGAGAACATTATGGACCTATTGACATCAGCCGTCCTGAGGTATGCATACTGGATTTCCATTCTAAAGATGTCGGTGTCGAATCCCGATTTGCCTTGCCACTTAACGTAGTCGTTTTCTTCAACACTTTAATCGTACACTTCAAATCCCAATTCCAATTCTCACATTTATCTCCACTAAATAATAAATCTTTCATTCTTCTCAATATAGCCTTTCCCTAATACTTCGCTAAAACATACCGCACCAACCAAAACACCTATAGAGTAGAACTCTGCAGCATATGGTCTTTAGGGAAAAAGTGAAACCAACAAACGTAGCAAACAGCATGTGTTTCAGTAGAATTTTATTGCTCCACCGACGCGCAATGCTATTGCTAACTAAAAGGCTCCCCATGTTGTCAACAGTTTAAAAAGTTTTCCAAATGACAGTTGAAAACTTTTTCCTGCGGATTTTCTCACACATTGATTGCAAAGGACACAACTGCCAGCAGTGTTGCACGTCATGCCATAGTGAAAATATAAAATGCATTTTGAGTTAATTTATTTTAGTAGTTTAACATGTTTTAAAAGTCACTCCTATATGTGACTCATGTAATGCGTCTCATTGCATTAAAGACTGCTGCAATTATCCTTGCGAAATCATGCTGTAAATTAGCAACTTTTATTGCCAGCTATTAGGTAAATGGTACAAAATAATTAAAACTCTACTTAATACAGTCATTTTGTTTTACGCATCTCTCAGCGGAATTACTAAATAGTAATGGTGACTATTATTACAAAGTAAAACGTCAGAACTTTTCTGAATGCATTAGGTGCATTTGCTAAAATTTCAGTAGGGTTGTTACCTGGAATTTCTGAAAGGTGGTATAATAATTTTGTTTAATAATCTCCAAGATAATAACAGGAATATTTAGTTTTTCCATTACGAATGTTTTTTAAAAACACCTGGTTGATCCAATAGAGAGATGAAGCCATTAAATGCAATATATTTTCCAGTTTAATGTTTTTGCAATACCTTTTTTAAAATTGATGGTGACAGGAGATACTATTTCATATTATAATGTGTTAAATCTTACCGAGGACGATAAGTGAGGTCCCAAACTGACATAAATAACTTGTTGAAGGATTCTAATCGATATTCACGACTGTATAACTGTTGAATTTGCTGGGTTATCGATATTCACGACTGTATAACTGTTGAAGTTGCAGGAGTTTTTGTGAAATCGGATTACCAAAGACTCAACATTGTCATAGGTGACAATGTCTCGGTATTCCAACCTCGTCCAGCGTTGAATCCAATCTTATATCTTCCATCATTTGACATCTTCATCCACATCATAGTAATTAAAGGCCGTTCGGGATTACAAAAATGATGTCTTCTGGTTAAATGTTCCCTAGGATATATATAATATTGTACTTAAAATTCGAAAATATACCCATTTACTGGAGATGCTCTGATGCAATGACTGCTGAAATCTTACCAAGGCGAAGTTTTAAGATCTACCCACCTGACATACAAGACACCAAACTCAGAGGTGTTCTTATCGAATAATCACGGCTCCAAAACTTATGAAGTATTCGGTTTGGAATTTTTGTGGAGCCGAATAAACGCAGACTTTTCTGTGCCAAAGCTGACAATGCCTCGATATTCCATATCTATTCCAGCGTTCAATGCAATCTTGTTTCTTCCATCAGTTGACATCTTCATCCTATTCAAAATCATTAAAGACTTCTAGAGAGTATAAAAACGATGTTTTCTGGTTAAATGTTCCCTGGAATATTTCTGATATTTCAAACTCCAATAGACACCTATTTACTGGAGATGCTATATAATGCAATGACTGCTGAAATCTTACCAAGGCGAAGTTTTATGCTCTACCAACCTCACATACAAGACTGGCTTACACCAGACTGTGATTATACAAATCCATTATACAAATCCATAAGTGATTTGTATAACCCCTTCAATTTATTCAAAATTTTGTGTCCATGGACGTTGTGTTTCAAAACACTGACTTTGATCTGGATGCCAGGACATAAAGTAGTTTCGGTTTATAGAACATCTGCTGAACTAGCACTTGCTGTATCTGATGATAATTCAATTGTAACTGAATCTGTGCTTGAAATACCTTATTATATGAGAAGATCCTTTATACATTTTCAGATCATCTTTCCCAGACAAAACTTTAGACAGAGACAAATGCAGATTAGAAACATTTTTTGAAAAACGGTAGCCAAATGGATATTTTGTAACAATTCTCGAGAAAAACTGTCTATCATTTTCCAGGAATATTAAACGAAACATATACGAAATATACCTATAACATTCCGGATGTTTTGTCGCAAACAGCACCCAATAATAGATTGAAGTATAAAGCCAAATTCGACTTCTCCAAGTTACCAACGAAGATAGATCAACGATCACCAAGAAATCTGTCATCTATCCCAGATTAGGAAGGAATACAAATCACTTACGGGACTTCTTGGGAGGTACACAACTAGTGAGAAACAGATATGAAAACTTTTGGTCTTGCCGAAGTTTTCATATGTTTTCCCTAATATATAATACTCCCCTGATTCTCGCATGAAATTTAAATATGTTATTCTCGAGTTCGGTGCGATTTTTAAAAATCGACAATTGTCGCACGAAAATGTCGATTGAGCAGCAAATGCCTTTTTCTGGTGAGAATTATTTCGAATGAAACAAAGTCGAACGAAAAAATGAAAAATGGAATTCTCGCAAGGGTTTTTCAATAAGAGCGCTACAAAAGTTTAAATAAAACAAAAAAGGTTTTGGATTTCAATGAAATTATTTATTCCTGTAAAAGTACGTTCGATGCAATTATGTATGGAACTCGATATCTTTTGCATGGCCACCACGGGCACGCTTGCAGAAGTCCAGACGCTGAACCCAATTTTCGACGGTTTTCAAACATAAATCGGCCGATACTGCTGCAATTTCACGTTCGATATTCGTACGAAGTTCATCAATCGTCGCTGGCTTGTTGGCATAGACCATAGACTTGACGTAGCCCCACAGGAAATAGTCTAACGGCGTCAAATCGCACGACCGAGGCGGCCAATCGACTGGACCATTTCGTGAGATAACACGTTCTCCAAAATTGGTTTTCAATAAATTGATTGTTGCATTCGCTGTGTGGCTTGTGGCGCCGTCCTGTTGGAACCACATGCCCTCCAAGTCCATATCATCCAATTGGGGCCAACAATATTCGGTTATCATTGAACGGTAGCGATTCCCATTCACAGTAACGTGCCGGTCTTGATCATCACGGAAGAAGTACAGCCCAATGACGCCGCCGCCCCATAAAACGCACCAAACCGTAATTTTTTCGGGATGCAATGATGACTCATGGAGTATGTGGGGATTGCTGTCTGACCAATAACGCATATTTTGTTTATTGACGAAATCATTCAGTCAGAAATGAGCCTCATCGCTGAAGATGATTTTTCGATGAAAATCCGAATCATTTTCAAGTTGTTGCTCAGCCCAATTCACGAACATACGACGCTTCTGGTGGTCAAGCGGCTTCAGTTCTTGCGTCAATTTGATGTTGTAAGGATGTAGGCCTTCCCTTTTCGCAAAATTCGCACAAGGACGTCACAGAGATGCCCAACGCTTGAGAACGTCGTGTGAGAGACACATTTGGGCTTTCTTCAACTGTAGCCTCAGCGGTAGCAATATTCTCGGCACTACGGGCACTTCTTTGTCTCACTGGCACGGGAACATTTTGTACTGTGCCTGTGGATTCAAATTTTTCCACTAGACGCTCAATTGTTGATCTGCTAGGACGATTATGACGAGCATAAATGGGACGTAGCGCTCTTAACGTTGAGGCCACTGACTCCGAATTTTGGTAGTAAATTTTAATAATTTCAACTCGATGTTGGCTCGTATATCTTTCCATCATGAAATGGCAAACTTTACTGAAGAGAAATGTCAAAAGAGCGGCAAGAAATATGGCGTCGTTTGCTGTCCCTATCGCTCTACTTTTCTAGCGTCCCATTTGAAAAACCCTTTAGTTTGAAATTCTTCCAACATCAATTGGTTCATTACACAAAGTTTTTGTTTAATATTCTTTGTTTTCTCGGTTACTCGCAGAGAAAAAAAAATTCATACTATTTATGAATTTGTTCATCAATTCTATGAATTTTTCATTATTACTCAACGAATGACCAAATTCATCCATTCATAAAACCGTAATGAATAAGTTCATAATATTGTGAACGCTTTCATAATATTTATAAAAAAATTCATGATATTTATGAACTTTAAACTATTTAAAAATAAAAAAATATATTTTTTTTATTTTCTTGTATTATTTTTTTGTATTTATTACTTTGTTTATTTTATTATTTTAAATTATTTTATACATAGAATAGTTCATAAATAGTATGATTTTTTCAATATATATTATGAACGGTGTCTCAATTAACGGCGTTCATTTCATTTATGAATTTTTTTTTTCTGTGCGGTTGTTAGTGCGCTGGACTGTGAGCCAAAAAGACTTGTAGCACAGGTTCAATTCTGGGCTGAGATGAGATGAGACACTCAAACAATCTTTAAATAGAAAAATGTTTTCCTATACCGCGCTACCTCTCTGAGAGTAAAACACCGACAATGAAAAAGCATCTCATCACCCCGCTTTGTTTTTACTATATTATATGCCAAAATCAATTGATTCTTTTACCCATAGTTAGTACAATGACCTATATAACAGATTTTATTCTATATTCCATGATTTTGAAATTTGGATTTGGAAATTTCCCAAAATCAATTAATTAATAAACACAAAATAAGCCAATTTTTTGACGGACTCTTTGTTGATAGGTCATATTTTAAAAATTAGTACTGTTGGAAAAAAGTTATTTATTTTGGTGGTTAGATTAGACTATGTTCTATGTAAAACTAAGGCATTTTCTAAATTATCATTATATTTGAAATTTCAAAAAAATCATACCAAAAAAGTCCAAAGAAATCACAATTTTTCTAGTTTATATTAAAATATCTATAAAACACATCAGAATAATAGCATTGGATGATATATTATAATTAGTCTTGAGAATTAGTTGCATAATTGTGTTAACAGTTTGTTTGAAAATCGAATGTGTAAGGGACTGTATTTTTTTTATTCTAAAATTTGGGGCTGAGAAAGACCTATTAATTCGACAGCAATTTTCTTAAAAACTTTAATTGATATAAAAAATCTGAGTAAGCAGTCAAAATCAGCATCCACGAATTATATGGAATTGATATACGGGAAGTCCGTAGGCATTTTTATCTCGTTTTGTTCAGTGCCTAGTGTTATATATCGAAATTTAATGATTTTTATAACTAATCAACTTTATTTTGATCATGACAAAATTAAATAATCGTAAACTCACGAAATCGTGATTTTTATTTCTCCATGTTTATTGATCTGAATAGAGTTGTACCTCATTTAAGTATTTTAATTAATACAAAGCACTAATACGTCAATCCAATGTAGTTAAAATTTATTGAATGTTTTCATTAAGATTTTATAGCATTTTTAGTTGCTGCACGAATCAAAGAACTTCGATGAACTCATTTCGACTCCCGCGAAGGCATGAACCAGAACTGCAACGACAGGATGCGCGCGCGCTACGATAAACAGGACATAAATCTCAACTTGCAAAAGCAGCACAGCTCAAAGCAGCTCCTGCACTATGCAGTTTATTATCATTAAATGAGCTTCGAACTGCTGCTGCTGCTTGTGAAGCGACAAGGATATTTTAAACGCCAATGCCATTGAGAAGCAGGACTTGCAGCTTAATTCACGCGAAGCATGTCCAATATATTTGTGTGGCGAAATCTTTTTTCTATGTGTGTGAGAAAAATATATTTTTTTTATTTTTAATTTTTCTTTTATTATTTTTTTTACTCCTTTTTTAAGTTTTTTTTTTTGTAAATGTCACTTTGATGGCTTGGGGTGTATAGCGCTAGGGGCGACAAAGTCCTTGCTGTTGCTATTGAATTTATCGAGTTGGACATTTGTTGCGAAAGGATATAAGACAGCGCCGGAAGGATGTGTTTTGTTGTAAATTATGTAAGACGCACAAACCAAGTTGTTTTAAGTTTATGAGCGTGATTAATGCGATATAGAAAAAATAAAAACTAGAAGAAGCTTCAAATAAGAAGCAGCAGCAACGCCACAGCGCAAGGATGCAGTGACTGAAGATCCTTTTAATTTTATGCACTTCAAATAAGTTATAAATTGAAAGCGCAAATTGCAAAAATCTAAATTAATGTTTGGCATTAGCAATGTAGAAATTTAATAGAAATTAATTAGATTAATTTTAAAAATAATAAAAAATATTGAAATTTTTATTTCTTTTAATTATAAAATACTAAAAATATTCTAATAAAAAAAATATAATAAAAAAAAAATTCGATCCTGCCAGGAGTCGAACCTGGAATCTTCTGATCCGTAGTCAGACGCGTTATCCATTGCGCCACAGGACCACATGCCAGCCGACCTTCTAAAGCTCATCACACTGATTTGACCTAAGCGCATTTGCAGTTTGGCACATACCGTAAAGAGGTCTAGCCGTAAATTTATTTTTAATCAAATCTTTACGGAAAATTTTTTTTTTTTTAAATATTAGGTGCGTTTTTTCATAATCAAAATTTGAGCCGGAACAAATTTTATACGCAAAACAAAAACAAATTTGAGCTAGATAGATTTATCTGTCTCAAATTGTTTTTGTTTTACGTTCAAAATTTTGTCCGGCTCTAATTTAAATTATGAAAAAAACACAGCTATTAAGTCATAAAATACAAAACAAACTTAAGATTAAAAATGTTTAAAATAAATTTTATGAACAAACATTTAATATTATTAATAATCTCTGTGATATTATTTGCTGCGTTTTTTCATAATTTAAATTTGAGCTGGAACAAATTTTGTACGCAAAACAAAAACAATTTGAGCTCGATAAATCTATCTAGCTCAAATTTGTTTTTGTTTTGCGTATAAAATTTGTTCCGGCTCAAATTTAAATTATGAAAAAAACGCAGCTATTATTAAAATATTTAGTAAAAAAAAATATAAAACATCTGGAAATTTGAATAGTACATCACTTTTCACAAGTTTATTTTTAGCAAAAAATCGTAGTGAAAATTTCCATACGGAACGTTCGCAATTATACTGAGATTTTTACGAAATAACTGTAAACTTTAGGAACAAAGTATCCATACACAAAAATTAAGTAAATTATCTCAGCTATGTTCCGAGATAATTCAAAAAAATATTTTATATGCAAAAAGTATTTTTAGAATAAAAATTGTACTGATAATTTCTATACGGAATTTTTTGTCCCATCCGAAATTTTTCTGTGATTTATTAGGAAAAAACTATACATTTTAGGGACAAAGTGTAAATATACAAAGAAAGCACATGATTTAAAAAAATTTTCAAAATATTAAAAAAAAATTATTTAAACGCAAAATTTGCTGACTTTTGGGCATTTCCTTATGAACCTCTATATTCACTTTCGTGTTTGTTCCGTCCGGAATGACCACTATTTCATTTATATCTTTTGATCTACCGCATAGAATTCTCTAATTTTATACAATTGTTTAGTACTATTGAAATACTACTTGAGCAAAACAAAAAATCAAGTAAATTCATTAATTTTTGTACCCTACACAAAGAGTAAAAGGGTATATTCAGATTGGTACGCCGTTTGTAACACCATGAAGAAAGCATCTCCGGTATGGAAAAGTATATATATTCTTGATCAGCATGACCTCCTGAGTCGATTAAGCGATGTCCGTCTGTTTGTCTGTTGAAATCACGATTACGGAAAAAATAGAAGAGCTAGAGCAATGAAACTTTAGATTTAGATTACTTATATATCTAAGCTGTCTGAACAAGATCGATCTATTGTGACCTGAGAACCGACCACTTATGTTCAAATACCTCATATCAAATTTACATCTAAAGATCAATTTTACTGTATACGTGCTTAGGTAAACTTTTTTGGTCAAATATATATTGACATCATGCTGAAATACATGAAAATAATGTTTTCCTGCGAAACGAGTTGTGGTTCCCAAAAAAAAAATCGAAATTCGGTACACCTACTCATTTGTAAATATGGGTATCAAATGAATGGAAATTCTTCAGCGATGGAAAGTTTGTAGTTATTTTCAGGATTCGTATACCCTGGTGACCTATATACCAATTTGAATGGTAACCACACATATGTGTAGGGTATTTATAGTCGGCTTAGACCGGCTATAATTTTGATAATCCTAACTATCATAATAACACCTATTTTAAAATTTCCCATGTGATCTAACCTTCCCAACTGGTTTCAGATATTATAGTTTTAAGCGTACGAATGTTCCGTCCGGAACCCTAGGAAATATATGGACAGGAAATATATGGACATAACTAAAATAAATAATTTAATATTTTTTTTTAATAATAATTCAAATATTCTTAATCAAACTACGACATGCAAAACCAGAAAAAATGTCTAAAAATGCGAATGTGCCTTATTAAAAATATTGGAAAAATTAATTTGAAAGTTTGAATGCTATGAAAATTAAAAAAACTTATTTTATTTTTCAATATTTTTTGTATTTGGGTATATTAATTAATTAAATAATTATATAAATATATTTCGATTGAAATAACTTACTGAATTAGAAATCTTGGTTTTGTATGTCTATATCCTGTACCTATCGATTGACATCAACTTTTAGAATTCATTCGTCTGCAATTTTGGATGCAAAAAAACCAAAGTTGGATTTTTTTATTTTTTTTCCGTTCTATTTTTTAGAATTGTTGTCAATCGATAGGTACTTTACAAACAAACAATAAATGCCTTTATATCACAATTTTATGTTTTACCGAAAAAAAGTAATGGCCAAAAAACTGCGTTTTTAAGAAAATTGGAATCATGATTTTAGTTAGTTAGTCATTTTTTATGAAAAAAAAAACAAGATACAGTACTTGACAAAAGTAGTTTTTTTTTTCAAAAAAAACTTGAAAAGTAATTTTTCTTTAAATTTTCAAATCAATATTACAAATCAATATTTCAATACGTTTTCAAGTTATATAGATAATAACTTAAAGTATCTAATTTTTTAAACTATTTTCGAAATATTTTTTAGTATTTAGAAATGATAAACAATACGTTCATGGAGAGAAATATTCCCATCAATTATGTATTATAAGCAAAAATTTGGCCAAACTTAATCATGATATCTAGCCAAGAATAAGTAATCATAGTGATTTGGTTTTTATTCATAATGTATGATTATAGTAAAATCAATTATTATAATTAATTGAATAAAATCATGCGTATGTTTTTAATGTTTAATGTAAAATATATTCATTCATAAGTCATTATTAATTGGTACAAATTCTCGAATACATTTTATGATTTATTATTCATAATTCATGATTCAAATTTCATACATGGTGCCAAATGGAAAAACATAACCAAATAATGAAGAAGAAAGGTCAAAATGTCACATTTGAAAATTTTTTAAGTCAGTAGACAAAGGAAACGAACATTACAAAAAAAGGAAGAAATAATTCACTTTCATTTAATTATCTGTCAAGTTTCTCAATACTTTTCAAATGAAACATTTTTCAGTTTATTCATTCACTTAAATGGTTTTCTGATTGGAGATACGCTGTGGTTTTTCTCAATTACCCTAGTAGAAATTTTGGTAGGGCCATGCTCATGAACTGATCATGTCATTATTTGAGATGATCGGGATATGACGAGGCCCACGATGTCCTTGTAACGCAGTGTCCTGATCATGTACTCACCTCAGGCAATGATCATGTACTGATCGGGTAATTCCCCATATCATTATTTATCTGACCATTGCCTTGTTAAAACATGAGCATACGAAAGCACTACAAATACCCGATGAAATAAAATATCATGCCTCATTGAAACCTGATCATTGCCCGATGAAAATTTCTTTATGAGGAACAACTAATGTAGCTTTGATCGGGACCATTGGCCGTTTAGATAATGTAAACCCTGCTATGGTGAGCATGATAAGGGCATGACAAGGCAATGATCATATTTGCTCTAATGGGGGTTACTTGACGATACCCCGATCATTTCCCGATGGCGCATCGGGCAAATTTCCACTAGGGTAACGTGAATTGCAGCGCATTTCGAAAATTAATATGCAATAACTAATACAAGTTATGAATAATTATTCATAATTTCGATTTTTATGATTAATAATAAAATTTGTAAAAAATATCAATTCAAATCATGATAAATACAGTGATTTAGAATTTTTGTTACATAAATTTTATATTTTTTTAGTATTATATATAACTCATGCATATAATTTATAAATAAAAGAATTTAAAAAAATATGTTTTATGAACATCTTATTATAAATCATCAGTAAACAATTTTCTCCGTGTTTTCAATATATTGAGATCTAAACCTGAAAGTTTGTGTTATTGTCTATTATTTATATTTATTATTTTTTTGGTAGTTAGAAACTAATGATAAACCAGAAAATGATTTATGTTTATCAGGAGAATCATTCAAATTAAAAAATAATAATTATTTTTTTTCTATTTTTTTTTTCTACTTTCTACTGCCCTTCCCTAGTAGACATTTTGGTAGGGCCATGGTCATGAAGTGATCATGTCATTATTTGAGGTGATCGGGATATGACGAGGCCCATAATGTCCTTGTAACGCAGTGTCCTGATCATGTATTGACCTCAGGCCATGATCATGTACTGATCGGGCAATTCCCCATTTTAATATTTACCCGACAATTGCCTTGTCTGAGCCCGAGCATAATAAGGTTTTTCTCATTAATCTCGATCATTGCCTGATACTAATTTCGTTATGAGGAACAAATAATGTATCTATGATCGGGAACATTGACTGTTTAAATAATGTAAACCCTGCTATGGTAAGCATGATAAGGGCATGCAAAGGCAATGATCATATTTTCTCTAATAGGGCTTACCCAACGAAAACCCGATAATTTCCCGATGGCGCATCGGGCAAATTTCTAGTAGGGTTCAACGATTTTTTGATTCTCTCTTTTTATAATCAAAACTGAACAAAAATACTTTAATATTGAAATAGTAATTACTTGATATTTAAAAGATGCTTTTTTCTTTCTTTCAATAGTCAAGACGAATTATAATATATGAAATAATGTCATTATTTAAATTCGTTATCAAGATATTTAGATCTAAACACGAAAGTTTTTGGTTTTTAGAGTATTTTTGAACTATTTCTTTAGTATTTAAGCAGTAATTATAAACATGAAAATGATTTATGACTATCCGGAATATAGTTCAAACTAGCAATCAAACTGACCAACTTTTTTCTATCTGTTCTATTAATTAAAATATGACTTAATTTAGATTCTCTCTTTTTATAAACAAAATTGAATAAAAACAACTTTTGCATTTATTTAAAAAAATCATTACTTGATATATAAAGTATGCTTATTGTGTACTCTGAATTTTACTATTACAAATCTCTTTTGATAAAATTATGGTAAACTTAATTTAAATTTTATATAATTTTTAACATTTTTAGATGAAAAGGCATTTTTTGAAAAGTACAACAGATAGAAATCAGTTAATTGGATCGTTAGTTTGAATAAAAATAAACCGTTTTCATTTTTATTATTAGATCTAAAATACTAAAAAATTGTCTAAAGAATTTGAACCAAAAACAGTTTGAGAATAATTTGGTGTGTGTACATGATAATATGTTATGTGGCAACGGAATATGACACCAATTTGTATAAAATTCGTATGAACAGAATACAGTTGGTTGTTGCAACTAACTTTTTCGTTCTCACTAGTGGAATTTGAATGTACACATGATCACGACCTGATTATTTTGCTCATGTAATTGGTTATGCTATGACAAGTAAAAACTTAATGTTTAGTTTCCGATCATGACCCTATTATATATTATATTATTATGGTATTCAACCTCATGCCAAAAGTGGATTATTCTGTGTGCGTGTAGCCCAGGTAAAGGGTTTTCAATAAGGTTTTTCAACGACGCCATATTTCTTGCCGTATGGCGTCGTTTGCTGTCCCTGTCGCTCTACTTTTGTAGCGTCCCTGTTGAAAAACCCTTTACTATTTTCTTTTAAAAATGCAAAAGATATAAATAAAAACTTGCGCCTTTACAAATGTTTTCATTCACAACAAGTGCACATAATTCATAGTAACAAAAAATTAAAATTATCATAGTATTATTATTTTTTATTTCATTTAATTTTAAATTTTCATAACACTATAAAAATACTTAAATTCTATAAATTTATTTCAATAAATAGCCGAATGCAAACCTTGGCACAGTCAATTTAAATAAAGTCTTATTATTCCCCTATAAGTTGTAAAAAATGAATACTTTTAATATGCAAATTTTATGCAATGCAAACAAATAACTACTTCTTGCAACTATTTTCCCCAAGAAATGCATAAATTGTAATCGAGAGTCTGAATTTGAATTAAATAAAAAAAAAATGCACACCCATGTTCAATTGACTGCAGAATATGAGAAAATAAATTACATTTTTTATTATGCTTCCTTTTAGATTCAGATTTCAAATATGAATAGCAGAAAAATAATAAAAAGATGGGTCATAAAAATAACAAAGCACTTGCGTGAAGGTTTCGCTGCTGCATTTAATTTACCTTTTTATTCTATTTGTTTTAATATTAAAATTGCAAATGTCATTCTGGAAATGCACAAGAAAAAATCAGCTTTTAGCATGAGGTTGGACACAGGAAATTTAATCTGTTGAAAAGAAAATGCTTGAAATTGGTTTATGGAATTGCTAAATTCGGTTGCTACAGAAAACAATATTCTGGACATACACTAAATTGTTCTAAATGGTTTCTAAATTGGTTGCAGTATGAATTTCTTCTCCGTGTATATAACAATTCTCGAGGGTTTAATGTATGTATTAAAATATAGCAGATGCAGAAGGAAAACTGATCTCAAAGTTTTACATCATTTGAAATATCATTTATATTTATATATTACGACTTATACGAACATGTTCCAGAATTAATCGAATTGTGAAGGATGTTTTCTAAAAAATTTCACATCAACAAAAAAGGGGTGTAATGAAATTCTTTTCACAGAACTTGAACGGCTTGAAATACGTCAAATTTATGTACACTCAAAATCGAAAGTTGTTACGCCGACCAACTCTTTGCCCAACTAACTAATTCGGTTCTCTCAACCGCTTGGACGGTTGTTAATGTCAAAACTCAAAAGAGTTGCACTTTAGACTTCAACCAATTTTGAACTGTTTTAGAATAATTTCCAACAGTTTTAGATAAAAATCTAAACGATTGATTGGAATGCGTATATTTGGTATTGAAAAACGTACTCGACGTAAATGAATTTTGTTAAAAAAAAAATAATAACACAGCACAAAAGAAAAAATTATCCGTGCTCTAAGTATGATTTACCTCATACTCTATTTTATCAGATTGCTTCAAGTTTTTGAGTTACATATTACGTAAAACAAATATATGGAAATTCTCTTGTTTTTCTACATATTTTGGTCTATAACTATTTAGAGATTTGAGTTTTCGATCACATTTCTCTTGTATTCCATTCAGAATACTTCAGCTTCTCTTTTGAAATAAACCACGGGAAATTCGGCGTAATCTAACCAAAGTTATGCCCAGTCAAAAATTATGAATTTTAAGATTACCTATTATTTGTTGTATTACATCAATGATTTTCATAATTAAATAAACAAAGTAAGAGAAAGTATAGAATTATAGATCAAGTCTGATAAAAGATATGTACCTTTTTTCAGGCTTGATCTATAATTCTATACATTCTCTTACTTTGTTTAGGCAAATCGCTCTTTAAGTTTAAGTTTAAAAGTATGAACATTTAGTAGGTGATCTTCATTTGACTCTATTAGGGTACTGAGGCAAACCCATGACAAGTAATACATTTATGCAAAGCTGAATTCTACAGGTTTACGATTTTTTTATAATTTCTATGATTAATTGATGGACAACAAAATTATATTGATTAAAAGGAGCACCACAAAAGAAAATTTAAATCAAAAATCGTGAGGGTGAATTTGTATATAATCCGAAGACTTAAAGAGTGATTTGCAAAAACAAAGTAAAAGGAATCATAGAATTATGAATTTAGTTTCACAAATATTACATATTTTTAGTGAATTATAAAAACTGAATATGTTATGCAATAAATAATAGGTACACCTTAAAATCAATAATTTTTGTGTTTGACTGGTCATAACATCGATCAGATTAATCCGAATTTCGTGTAGTTTATTTCAGAATATTAGTTGAACTATTCTCAAAGGAATATAAAAGAAATTGGATCGAAAACTCAAATCTGTAAAAAGTTATAGACCAAAATATGAAGAAAAACACAAAAATTGCTATATATTTGTATTTCGTAATAACTCTTGAATAACTTGAGGCAATCTGAAAAAATAAGTAAGAGGTAGTGATTAGAATCTTGAAGTCCATCTACTACTAATCTACTACTAATCGTGGATAATTAAAAAATGTCTTCATTTGTTGGCTAGCGTAATTATATCGGTAATGTTCTGGAATTTGCTTTTTTAACTAAATTCTTATTTTTTTACAATAAATACGTTTATATTGTATTGGAAAATTTTTATTCTGGAACATAAAAAACAAATTCAGCGGGCATGTGCCGAATTTCATTTTTGATAGAAATTAATATATTTGATGTAAAGTTATTAATTCGTACCACAGAACTTAAACGAGTTAAATTTGATTGAAATATGTTTAATATGTAGTGCAAAAAATTAATTCTGCAAAATCAATTTTCAAATAATGGGCTATATCTCGAAAACTAGAGCCTATTAGAACAAGCTAAGTATCTAAAATTTCTTGCAACTATTACTAAGAGGAATTATCAAGAATTATTTCAATATATAAATAATTTTGGCATATTTTATCTAATTTGAAACACTCTATCCCTGGAAAAAATGATCGGAAAATAAAATCAGAAAAAATGGTCAACCTAAATCAATTGAACAAATTTTATCAAAATCCAAAATGTCGCTTTGGTGTGAAATGTCTCTATTATTTTATCAAATAAAATATTATGATCAAATAGAATATGATGCAGAGTTCTTGATATACAAAAATTAAAAATATTATTTTATAATAAATAAAATAAAATAAAAAAAATAAAAAAAAAATGTTCTCCCCGACGGGGAATTGAACCCCGGTCTCCCGCGTGACAGGCGGGGATACTGACCACTATACTATCGAGGATGTTGAATTCCAAATGGAAAATCGCAGTTTTCTACTATTTACAACTTTTATTTAGTTATTTGAGGCATAGATGCCAACTTGCCTTTTGAGGGATTTTTTAATTGCTGAGGAATTAGGGATTTCTTTCGAGATTTTTAATTCAATGAGATATTTTTTTTTCGAACATTTAATTATTATTCGGCATATATTAGCTGCGTTTTTTTCATAATTTAAATTTGAGCTGGAACAAATTTTATACGCAAAACCAAAACAACATTTGAACCAGATCAATTTCTGGTGTAGCTCATCTCATTCAAAATGTGTACTGACTAAAACGTATGCGGCGAAGATTGCTGAATGTTGCTGACAAAATTTGACAGAATATAAACTTCAAATTTTTTAGTAAACAAAAAATATTTTTTGAAAATTAGCTTAAAATTCTTTTGGTGACGACAACCTCAACTCCAACGACTCAAAAGAAATGATATCGGAGATTTCTATACCTTGGAACCATTGCTGTTAGAGAATCTGCGGCATCCCCAGCGTCCACAAAAAAATGTGCAGTGTTTGTGATTTTTAGTGTTTATTAGTGTCACCGTCGTAGTTACCATTTGAGTTGCTGCAAGAATCATTTTCAATGAAACATGCCTGTGGCCATCAGTCCCACCTATTGGTGAAATGCTATTGTATCATAATCACCGCTGCTTCTTTTTTATTTTTTTTAATATTAAAATTTTAAGTCTCATACCAAAGACATAAACCTTTCATCCAGAATAACGGTTTGTATATTATATAATTTAAGCGACATCGTTTTTTTTCAAAATTGCTTTGATCCGGAACAAAAAATTATGAAAAAAACGCAGCTATTTTTTGATATATATTCTACATTATTTTGTTTAAACTTTTGGATTTTGACCTCAAAAAAAGCACTAAAAATTTATTCGTGTGCATTACAACTTTTTATTGCGATGAATTTGACAGCGACACGCAAAAGAACAATATCGAATTATTGCTTTACAGAGTTGCATGTTTTTTAAAATATTCGAAAAATAAGTAGTAGCAATAGTAAGTGATTTGAAAAAATTAAATTAAAAACGTAATCATATAAAATTAATCTTCTTGACAACCAAGAATTATAATATTTTCAATTATATGATGCAAATATAATAAACCTACGAACGCAAATGAAATTAAAGTTCTTTTTAGTTTGTAACCAAACAGGTGATGAATATTTATTTGATATATTTCATATTATAGCCGTTAACAAAAGTTCGTTAACGGCTGTAAATTTATTAAATCTCTATTTTAAACATTATTTTTTTTTTATAATTGTGAGATTTTTTATGGAATTTTTAATGCCAGATTTTTTTGTGCGATTTTTTATTGTGGCTTTTTTTATTGCTGAGGTATTTTATTTCTGAAAAAGGCTCATGAGAGCTGTGGGAAAAGCGATTTATTTTGAGGAATTTGAGGTTGGCATCTATGCTTTGAGGTGTGTTAGAACTTTTCAACATAATTCACCCTCACCACAAAGCAGACTATGTTCAAATTTAGAAAATGTCAATCGAATTACAACATCCTCGATAGTATAGTGGTCAGTATCCCCGCCTGTCACGCGGGAGACCGGGGTTCAATTCCCCGTCGGGGAGATCGATCTTTTTTATTTTTTTTATCTATTTAAATTAAAAACTGTTTGTTAAATTTTAATTAGTTTTTAAATATTCAAAAATTAGTGCTATTTAGTAGAAAATATTATTTTACTTTTTTTATTTTTATATATATTATTTTTATTATTTATTGTCAACCATGATTAAAATATCATATTTCTCACATATGTAAAACAACCTCTACGTTGCATGCAACACATGCTTTGTACACCAGAAACAGCGCGGAAATTGCAACCAAACGCAGCGACAACTACGACGACAACAATTGCACGAAATAAATAAAAAAAACTGCAAAACCAAAAAAAAGCGCAACTACAACAACATTAATCGTAGCAGCAACAACAAAAATAACATTGTGCTGGTTAGTTGAGTGGTGCCAACGGAAAACAAGTAGAACAAGAAGAAGAAAAAGCAGCAGGCGAACTGCACAGCACAACACCGAAACAACAACGTTCGATGGAGGCAACTCCATTAAGAGAGTTAGTAGAGTAGGTGAGTGGTTCATACAAAGACATACACTTCACACATGCACTCACACACATGCAACACACCAACGTAGCATTGAAATGCACTTGCTTGCTGCAACATAATCAACAAAAACAACAATAAAAAAAATGACAACAGCAAACTCGTCTAGTGCGCAATTGCAACAGGGTTACCAGACCATGATATTTTTTATACCACGAAATTGACTCGAATCAATTTTAACCGTAATGAAAAAAAACACATTTAAATTAAAAAATTAATTATATATCGTAAAACTCAAAAACTATATAATATATTTTAATAATGTTTTTAATTATTTGACAAAAATAGATAATTCTAAATTTTTAATCGGTGTTGTTCAAACACTCAAAATAATCAATGTGACAAATAACGAAATACTTTTTAGTAAATGTACATTTTGTTCATTATATTACTATTTTGTGTGTGTGCCAATGTTCGAACCATCTTAATGTCAAAATATATTCATTTATTATAAGAGAATATAAGAGAGAGCATTATTTATTATTCGTCAGTTGTACGAATTATTTCGCGGATTATTTTCACAAATGATTTTTGTAAAATATACGAATTTAAACATAAATATATTTCGTAACTGTACGAAAGTTCATTTGTACAATGTACGAATGTTTTCATGGATCATTTTCACGAATTTTTTGCAATCTCGAACGTCAATTATTATTTTGTTCCATATCGTTCTGATTTCAAAAAAAATCTCGTACAGAACGTATCTATCTACCTACCATGAATGTCTATTTCAAATATCAATATCGCTATGATAAATTTTCCGATATCGTGTGAATTCTCCTTCTTCCCAATTTGATCTCGTAATGATATCGAAACGAATGGCATATTGGTTTGTTTGTGTTTCGTTTTCACTGTTGTTGCATATTTTTTTTTTTTTTATTATATTTGCTTATTTTGTTTTTGACTTTATTTTCAATTTTTTTTATCTATTGTTGTTTTGGTTTTTCCTTTTATTTTTACTTATGTTTTAGCCTTTTGTTTTTCGTTTGTTTTTACTATTCTTTTTATACATATTTTTTTTGCGATTTTGTTTGTTTCTGATTTTGCTTTTGATTCTTATTGACTTTTGGAAATTTATTTTGGGGATTTAATCCTACGTTTTTGTTTTTACTTTGTTTTTGTATTTTTGATTTTGTTTAAGATTTTTCTTTAACTTTTGTTTTTACTTTTCGTTATGTCTTTGCTTTATGTTTAATTTTTTTGTGTTTTTCTGTAGTTTTTATTTTTTTATACCCTACACTAAGAGTGACCCAGAACCCAGACCCAGTGCTACCCAGAAGGAAGCATCTCCGGTATGGAAAAGTACATATATTCTTGATCAGCATGACCTCCTGAGTCGATTTAGCGATGTCCGTTAATAACACCAACCTATAATAACACCTACTATATATATATAATAAAAAGTGGTGTGCATATATTTGAAAACTTTACATTTCAAAGTATTTACTTTTAATTTGAAATACATTTTATTTTTTAATGTGACATTTTTAATTTTAAAGTGTGACTTTTACATCTAAAGTGTCACTTTTAAGTATTTTGTGGTATATTAAGATTTTGTGTAAATTTTTAGTAATTTAAGTAATGATTCTTGTCGTATTTTCAGCAGGCTGGCTGGTCAGTATACTATTACTTCAATGTTTGAGAAAAAATGAGGTTAGTGTTTACGAAGTATATTTCCATTTAAATGTTCAACAAATTCTCTACAGATTCTAAAATATATCACTTTTTATCATAACTACTAAATTAAATAAAAATCAAAGAGTAGTCATTTAAAAAGTACGATATTTTTTCCGTTTTAGTACTCGGTAACCGGTTCACCTTCAATTTAATGACGACTTAAGAATGGTAGCCGCGGTAGCTCACTGGTTAGTGCGCTGGACTGCGAGCCGAAAGGTCCCGGTTCAAGTCTGGACAGGGGCTAACAATAACAAACAACATCTTTTCATAGAAATATTTTTCTATACCGCGCTACCTCTAGGCAGGAAATGGCAAACCTACGAGAGTAAAACATTGCCTTTGAAAAAGCTCTTACCCGCCATTCGGATTCGGCAATAACTATAGGTCCCACCACTTTGAGTACAAATATAACACGCACAGCTCAAAATGGTTGAGAGAGCTCGGCCGAAGTTCTATACAGGACTGTAGCGCCAAACTATTATTATTATTATTTAACCGGTTCACCAACGTGACTTATATTTTGCACAAATTAAAAGTTTCATATTTATCCACGAAATTTTTAATATTTAGTAGTTGCTCTGACTTTTTTTACTTAGTGTGTTTGATTTATGTCAAATCTTTAATATATTTTTTGTAATTAATTACTACAACAACCAATTTTCCCAGCATTATTTCGTAAACACATTCCAAGAGCTGGCAACCCTGCAGCTAAGCATTTTTAAGTGTTGCAGTGTGTGTGTTGTTTTTATTGTCCATGGTAATGGTTTTCACAAACGTACGTAAAACAGCCAATTGTGTATGTTGCAAGTGTGTTTGTTGCTGCACCTCAGTGTTGCATGTGCGTCTAGAATAAATATGAGAAATAAAACTTTAAAACAAAATATGCAAAAAATAAAAAAATATAAAATGAAGTGTAAAAAAATTGCATTAAAAGGTTGACAGACATGTTGGCAAATTGCGTTGACAAACGCAGCAGTATTTTTTTTTGTTTGTTTGTGGTTGTTTTTGTTGCATGTCTTATAACACACCAACTGAATCAACAAGAACTTGTGAAAATGAAAAAAAAAAAAAAAAACGAACACAACAATTGAAAGTTTTCCTGCTGAATGCAAATTATGTATGTTGTTTTTTTTTCTGTGTCGTATATAGTCTGATGGTAACGTAGAATTTGTGATATTTGTGAGGGTGATCCATGTGGACGGACTTTATAGTTCTACAAATAACTTGGAATACAATTTTGCACACAAGTGCAATTTGCGTGCTGCGCATAAGTAAATGGGAAAATTTAAAAAAAATATCTATAGTTTAAAAATGTTTCTATAAGTACAAAAATATTCCAATGTTAATGTATTTTATAATATCAGTTGGAAATTGGAAGTTATCTCTTAAAAATACGAAGCTGCCAGTTTTGTTGTCTCAACCGAATCTTTGCCCAACAAAATTATTCGGTTCTCGCAGCCATTAATAATCGTTTCACCATCTTCGGTTAAGCACCTAACAGACACTTAATCTCAGAGTTACCCATAGAATTTAAGGAATTGAAACACTTAACTGGATATTGTGAAAACGTCCCTAAGTCTGTTCTTATAATCGAAACTTAAAAGAGTTTAGCTTCGACTACAACCAATTTCGAATAGTATTAGAATCTATGGTTACCATTAAATCAGTAACTTCCAAATTCTAGCACATTTTTTACAAGTGCACATAAAAATTGCAAAAAAATAAAAAAAAAACTCGCGGCTTCAAATAAAGACTCGTCAATGCGATTAAGTGCGAATACTAAAACTTATTCTACGTATTCTGCACCCAGTTTCTTCTAAATGGCTTCTTTGTCTGTCATACTTCATCGGTTCTATTTTTCTTTATATATGCTTCTTCCACTTCTTTATCACAGTCCCGTCCCACCGTCTGCTGTACCAGAAATGTCGCGTCGGCCGCCATTGTTTCCAAGTATTTGCATGTTGCACGTTATTATTGAACACGTAATGTACATTAATATGTAGTACTTTGCAAAGTTATTTAAAAACAAAAATGCATTTTAATGCAAAAGCAGTATTTGGAGAATCTGTGGTGCTGAAGAAGTGTAGGCGCGAAAGGATAGAGGTTCTTGTTAAGGTCAGGTTACATGGGAAATTTATAATTTGGTACATTTTAAAAGTTTGTGGCATGAAGTTAGATGAATAATTAAAATTATAATCGCTCTAAGTCGACAATTAATACCCTGCACATATGTTAAAAATAAAAGGATATCGTATAATAATTTAAAAACTCCACCAGGGTTCAAATTTGTAAAAAACGCTGATTCCTAGGTAGACGAAGACCTTCACAGATTTGAAATTGGTGGTATCAACAGTGACATACTGTCCAAGACGCCGGGACTCTCTGTTTGTTGTCACTAGGTACTTCGTCTAGTCCTCATTCACCATAATACCCATTGGACGAGTAAAATAGAAGAATTTGACTAATATCTATAAAATACTAGTAAAATTCAAGAATTTGTCATCTGAATTTCAAGAAAGCAAATTACATAGTTGTCAAAAAAGTAAACAAACTTTATTCAACTGGATTTTCAGAAGTTAATTTATTGATTATTAAAAACCAAAAAGAACACGCAAAATTGTTGCTGTATTCATCGCAAAAAGAACACGTGTTCATGTATTGTTGTTGTTTTCATCGATATTGCTCTTTCTGTATGCTTTGTTTTGCGAGGTCGCCATCTGTTTGTTAGTCTGCCTGTCTGTCTGTTAAAAATAACTAAGCCAAATTTTTCTAGATATTCAGACATTAATTTCTTAGGTATCAAAAAAGTAACTAAGTACAATTTGTCTGGATTGCAATTTTTTTTTCTTAGGTATCAAAAAACGGCATGATAAACAATGTTTGCATATGTGTGTTTTCACGAATGAAACAACAAAGCACAGCCAGACAAGCAAGCGTCTGTGTATGAATGAATGTTAAAGATATAAATAGAAAAAACGGTTTTTCCTACGAATTTTGGTATGGTTTCAGTTCGTAAACATTAATTTGGGTTCAGTTTTGCATAAATACCAAGTTGATTTCATTCCATTGTTATCTAAATACACTATACAATGTTTATGGGTAACGTGCGGAAGGTTTATACTTAAACAACAGAAGAGGCAACAGAAGATGAGAAAGTGTATAAGGTAAGTAAAACGGATACTCTTATTAGTTCCATTTTCACCATCTTCGGTTAAGCACTAACTGCGTCTTTAACTTAGAGTTACCCATAGAATATATGGACATCGACATCGGAGGGTTAAACTAAGTTTAAAGTAAGTTTAAAGTTCACAGAAAAACACTTAAATTTAAACTAAGTTTATACTACAAATGAACTTCAACTACTACTAAAAACCTGGCCCTTAGACTAGTTCACGGGTATATTTTAGCTGCCAACTGACTCCTTTTCCTATGACAATACCATGATGTGTTCATTTCTGTGGATCTATTCATTATGTGGATCTATATTGAAGAAGTCACACGATAAGAAATCGCCTTGTCTGAAATCTCGGAATTAAACGTATCGGAGAGGTTGTACCCTATTCTCACTTTGCAACATGTATTGATTATGGGCAACCCTTATATGTTTTGCAGGTATACCGAATTTAACATGGTGGTTATAGGTGACTCTTTATGAGACTGTCGCGAGGGAACTTTGCACTCGACGAAAGGATGTTGGGTGTCGAACTGTATCTCTTTGGTATTTTTCAGGATTTGACCTTTTTTTCTTTTTCAGGATGTGACGTAATGTGAAAATCTGATATATGGTGGACTTGAAAGACGCACTGATCATGTCCAATGGGATTTAGTGATTCACATAATACGTTCAATAGAACCTTGTATGCGATATTAATAAGGCTTATACCATGGTAGTTAACGCATATTATGGGATCCTCTATCTTAAGAATTTAACAGAATACACTGAAATTTCATTTGCTGTGTATGATTTCCTCTGACTATATTCTGCTGATGACCTTGAGCATGCTCCATGAGAGCGTATTGCCATCGATTATAAACAACTCAGCAGACAGACCGACCATAAGAATCTACGGAATTGTAGATTTTCACCCTGTAGGTAGTTGTGCCCTCATCACAGTTCTAAAACCGTTTATTTAAATTCATTATCGACGACTTTGTTAATAATATATATGAAACGATTCCTGACCCATAGTGCGGCGGTATGTAATGCCGGAATCAGAAACTGGGGTTGTTGTGCAGTCTTTTGTATCAGCGGATTTGTTGTCGTTGCTGCATAGCAGTTGTGAGCAGTGTTCCCTTTATAATCTCAATGAACCCAGGATATCTATTACTAGATTCCCGCCATTGTCCGTACACCCTACTAAATTCGAATACTTAATATGTGTCTTTTTCTATACCATACACTAAGAGTGAAAGGGTATATTCAGTTTGGTACGCCGTTTATAACACCCAGAGGGAAGCATCTCCGGTATGAAAAAACTATATATATTCTTGATCAACATGACCTCCGTCTGTATGTCATTGCATTAAAGACGTCATACACCATATGTCATATATACATATATGATACAGGGCTATATTTCAGCCCTAATGATATCGATTTCAAGTAAACTTTAAAATTGGATGTTACTCATCTTACTTAATATCACCACACCAAAACTCAGCACACCTAAACTCACCACACATAAACTCACCACACATAAACTCACCACACATAAACTCACCACACATAAACTCACCACATATAAACTCACCACACTAAAACTCACCACACTAAATTCATCACACTATGATGAACATTTGTATGAAAATGTCATCAATGCTTTGCAGGGCGCAAATGCATCGATGTTTCTGACCTGACATAGGGGAATCATTGAGGAATCATTGGTGACATTTCCTGCTGGATACTTTAAATTTTCTTAGTGTATTTGCATAAAATATTTTTTATTTGTTGCGTATTTTACTATTTTGTAATTTCATCATTTTTTTTGACAGACAACTTAACATTTAATATATAAAAAAACTTAAAAAGACTTTCTTAATTTTCTGCATATTAATTTCTCTCACTGCAGCCTGCTTCAACCATTCATCTATTCAACAAACATTGCTTACTGACTCGGCCGCCCTCTTGCTCTGCCCACTCTCACCGACCCCTTCAGTGAGTGCTGTGTTGCGCGCCGTTGATGACTTTTGATTCTTGTTGTAGTTGTAGCCTTCACTGTTGCTGCTGCTGCTGATTACAACCCTATTAATTGTGCTGCTGCTGCTGCAGCCTGTAGCAGCAGCCGCTCTTGTTGTTCCACTGACATTCGTGTTGTCGCAGTCCTCGTTTCGGCTCGTCTCAAATCGGCGACGACGCGAACGTCATTCAATTGTGCAGCAGCCTGGAGTCGTACGTCGTCGTTCATCTGCATTCATCCTAGGCTTTTGCTTCTTCTTTTTCTACTTCATTTTCTTTGTCGACGCAGTTCGTGGTCGTCTGTGCACTTCGTCAAGGCAATAGCAGCACTTCGTACAGTGCGTCTGACAGATTTTGTTCGTCGAGCCATTCGTTTAAACAGCACAACTAAAAAAAAGCTTTTATCAGTTTCCTCTATGCCTCGTTGTTGTTGTGTCTACGCAGATTCATTGGAGCAATGCAACCTCCTACTGCCTTCTATCTTCGGCCACGAGTGTCTTTGTGTGTGTGTGTGACATATGGTCGGGTGTGTTGCCTCTTAATACGTTGAATGCATTTTTTTATATGTATGTGTGTCGCTGACTTTATTGGGCTTTAACTTACTTAGCAACTAGTTTTATGCTGCATTTTTATGTTGGCAACACTTTCGATTTCAAAGCGTCACTTAGTGGCTGCAATGTTTCTAATGTTTCTCGATCTCTCCAAATTGAATAATTTGAAATTGAATTAGTCGTGTCAAAGCATTTGGTATGAATTTCTAAAGTACAGAGAAAAAAATTTAATCTAAATAATGAAAGAACTTTCATCAGGTCTTTTATTAATGCACAAATGTATAATTTTCAAGAACTTTACAATATTTTTATGAATCATGAATATGAATTTTTCAGCTGATACAAAAATGTAATAAAATCTTTCATTAATGAAAAAGTTAATAATATTATTCAATACATTTTTTTGTATGAACTATAAACTATGAACTATGAACTCATCAATATAATGAATTTGTTTAACTTTTATCAAAGATCAATTTTCCATCAAAATAAATCTTCCATCCAAGAACCGGAGTCGGAACCGGAACATTTTCGATCTTTGGAACTGGAATCGAAACCATTATTTAAAAAATGTGTGGAACAGGAATCAGAACCCATATAGTTTTTTTTTTTGGTTGAAACCGGAATCGCAATTTTAAAAACCTTGGAACTAGAGATGGGCACGTGCCGTGCTTTTTTTGTGTCAAGCCCGAAAATTTAAGTTCGTGCGTGCAAATCTCCGTGCGTGCTAGTTGTCGTGCCCGTGCGTGACCGTGCTTCCATAATCAGGCACTCGCCCATTAATTTTTTTTTTGTATAGTTTCTACCCCAATTTTAAAAACCATTTTTTTTTTTTTTTTGGAATATCTACTAAGATCCACAGCACTCAGACAGACTATATCCATTGTACTATGAAATCTATTCCCTACAATTTTGTGGTTAATAGCACCACGAGCGCCCATGCCCAAGCCGGGATTCGAACCCCAGACGTTCAGAATGCAAGTCCAGCGCGCTACCTCTGGACTGCTGGGCCGGCTAAAAAACCCTTACTTCCAGCTTCAGAAAATAAACATTTCGTGGTATTTTAACTTTTTCTTAAATATCTGTTGTTGTAGTTTTACTTATGGATTTAAGAGAATAAAACAATATTGTAACGTGACCGGTTCTCCGGGTTCAGAGCTGGGATATCCTCAGCGGGCTCCAGTAGTCCGCGCGTTACAAAATTTATTATTGTGCAGGGAAACCCTTATAGAAATGATCACACCGACACAAGTCTTTAATTTATGCGATATACATCGCGTTTATTGTGAGTTAGTATTATATTAATTAAGTATTTAATTATTTAGCAAAATTCCCCGTGCGTTGTCTCTGCGTACTGTTGACGGGCCGCTGCTGCATACGGGCCTCTGCTGCATCCGGTCCCTCGCCGCTTCTAAATTGTATATATATGTAATCTTAACCAGACTTACTCCAGGCCGCCTTGCTGGAACTGTGCTTATCCTTGGTCCTTAACCAGGACGGGAAACTGAACCTCCGGTCACGGTACAACGCTCCTACGGATCTCGCCTGCAGAAAGCGTTGTAACCGATCGGTCTTGTCGAGGTCGAAGTCAGGAACAGAGAGAGAGCGAATTAACGCTGTGCAGCGCCTTTTAAAGGCCTGCGATTGGTGACTTGTTGCCTCGATTGTTGATTTGTTGACCGATCGTTAGTGACTTGTTGCCCGCCGCTCTTGTAGTTTCGTCCATCCGTGTGAGCTTTCTCGCTCACCAGCGAGAGTGTGATAGTGACGCTTTTGTCGCTTCGCTCACTGGTGAGTATGTGTTAGTCAAACACTTGTTGCTTTCTTCGCTTCACCAGCGAAAGCTTTGCTCACTGATGGGTATTGGTGGCTTTCGTGCCATGTGCCTGTGCCTCGCTTATGTCGACGGCTTTGATTCCCACGCTGATTCTTATTCAACGCCGTACAGCAGCGTAAATGTGTGGTTACCATTTGCCCCCCAAATGGTACCGTCACACCCCCTCCCTACTTCGGGGTGGATGAGAGTGGAAGTCTTATGATGCTCACGACGTCCGAGTAGTTGATGCGGATCCGCCACCGATAGGCGCCGTGAAAATGGATACATGACACCCGCTTGTGGGCTGGCCTGTCTCGCCTTAGTCGGTGCACCGCTGCCATCACCTCTGGGGGAACCTCGTCGAGTCTCTCCGATGATGGTGCGCTCTCTGGGGGGTTGTCCACGTTTGCCCCCGCCGTTGGAGCATTTGGGCCGTCCATACTGTTATGGTGGACGCTCATCTGGCTCTTGTGGCTGCTCTTACTGTGGTGGGTACTGCTGCTACCTCCACTACCGCTGCCTCTGCTACTTCCGCTACTACTGCCGCTGCTACTGCAACTGCTACTTCCGCTACTACTGCTACTCTCGCTACTGCTTCCGCTACTGCCGCTGCTGCTAGTACTGTTGCTACGCCTAACAGGCTCGTACTCCTTTCGTGCGGCTGCTGTGCGCCACGGTGTGGTCCGAGTTGCAGTGCTCGCTGTCGAATGTGGTGACGTTGGTTCGGCCGCCTGCCGCGCCACTGGTTCTGCTGTCACTGCTTCGTTCACCACCGGCCACTGCTTCAGTAGCTGGATCTCGGGAAGCGTCATATGTCGCGCTGCTTCTGCCGTCGTTATGCGTGGGGCCCTCCGTGTCGCCCCTGGCTGACCACTCTGCGTAGTAGTCACCGCCGTCCGCGGTGTGGTGCTGGTTGTTGCCTTGTCCTGGGCAGCTGCTACAGCCGTCCGCTGTGCACTCTGCCAATCTCCTGCTCTCTGTGGGGCGCTGATATTCGCGCCAGCCACCTCTGACCGCGGCATTGTTGCTATGCCCGCGCCTCTTTGATTCTTCGCCTGCACAGCCGTCCGCTGTGAGACGCTCGTGGTCGCTTCGTCTGCAGCTGCTACAGCCGTCCGCTGTGCAGTCTGCGTGCTCGTCGCTGGGGGTGGGGCGCTGATTGACACGCCCGCCACCTCTTGGTGCGTCTGTGTCGTCACCTCTTCGCTGCGTCGCTGTTGCGCTTGTGCGGCGCCTTGCTTTGCGGCGTCCAAAACCTCCTCAATCTGGGTGCCTACAGCCGTCCGCTGCGCACTCCGCCAGACATCCTCCCACTTTGGAGCACCGGTTTCCCAGCCTACGGCCTCTTGGCTCGTTTCCATTGCCACATCGTGGCTTTGCTGCTGCGTCTGCGTAGCCACTTGCTGTGCGACACCAGTCGCCTCTGTCGTCGTTGCAGGCGCGACCCTCTGTCGCGTCGTTACTGCCTCTGTTGCTGTTGCAACCATCTGCTGCGTTGGGGCCTTCACTGCCCTTTGTGCCGGACGTCTTGAAATATCCGGCCATGCGATGCCTATCGCCGTTCCCGCTTCCCGGGCCAACTGGCGAATTTGCTTAGCCACGTCCTCTCGTTTGGTAGCGCCTTCTTTCCCCGAAAACCAATTCGCCCTGTTGATAGGCGGAACCAAGTTGTTCAAGGGGTCTCGTCGCAATGACTCCACATTGCGTAACAGATATACGCCGCAGTCCGTCAAATTCGGCTGTTGTGGTACTCTCACCTCGTAACACGGCATGTTCTTCTCGGTGAACTCATGCCCGGTCGCGCCACCTTTCCTTGAGACCTCCGTCAAGAACCTACGCACCTTTGTAGCAGCGTGTTTGCGCGATTGTATGGCCAGCGAGTCTATGATGAGGATGCACGGCCGCTGTCCTTGCATACCGTCGCCCTGTGTCGCGCGCCATGCGGGATCCTGTGGCGCCGCGCCCTGTAGACAGATCGCCGCCAAATACCAGTGCAGGTTCTCGTTGATTGGCACCAACAGCAGATCCTGTGAGAACGGATCCATCTTTCTGGTCCACGTCTTCGCGCAGCGCTCGATGTCATTCGTCATGCTTGTGTAAAAGAACGTATCATACGCATACATTCTTCTGCCCGGAACTACATCTTCGGTGTTTCGTAGTGCCCACTGCACCCCGAAATTCACGATCGTATCGTTCACGAATCGCCCTGCCGCTAAGAATCGGTAGTCGCCGATGGTCACCGCTACACCGCGCCCCATCGGCGGGTAGGTGAACAAATGCCGGGTATCACCATCACGTTCCATGACTGCTGACAATTCTGGTATCACCTGCTGTCGCTCCCGCATTCCGGCAATCATTGCGGCACCTGCTGCCGTGTTCCGGATGCTCTGCGTTGTTGGTGCGATTGGGGCGCCTGCGTTTGCCCTTGCAACTGCGGTGCTAGTTGCCTTCGTTGCCGTCACGGCGCTTGTCGTCGCCGTCTCCCCCGCTGCCAGAAATGCTGGGAAGGCTCCTGTGTGAGCATGGGCTTCTACACGCAGTCGCTTACCGCGTCCTTCGAGCACTTCGACGTACTCTGGGCCCAGCGGTTGAGTGCGTCTCGTTTGCTGGAGACTATCCAACAACTTCTGCCGATAATGCGCTGCACTTTCGGCCAATTTATTTGGATCACAATTATCCATCGTAATTTAAATCAAAAATGTTTGTTTAATTGTTTGCTGTGATTTACTGAAATCTTCACTTTTAATTTTTCTAGGTTCGTTTGAATTTAGCTTTTATTTCGCGGCGCACATGTGTCGTTATTGACGATCGCGTAACTAATGACGCCGATGAGTCATGCTTGTTTCGTATGATGTTATGCTTCGTTCGTGCCACGCATTCGACTCGTTCGTGCCACGGCTCGTTCGTGCCTTCGCGAATTATTGCGAACCGAATTCCGCGAAATTTGATTATTTGAATTTTAACGGCCGTCGCCTACTTGCGCACTTCGCACACATTGCAATGGTCATGTGTGTGTGTGCGCGCGGTGCTCTGCTTTCTGAATGCGCCTGTGCGCCGGCGTCGAAAGCTCTGCTTCTCCCCGCTCGTTGTTATTTCCCCACCGCTTCTTTGCTCAGCGGTATTTAATGACTTAATCATTTTAGGCTCCTTGGAGCGTAGATTTTTAACACGACATTGATTATTACTATTAGGCCCCCTTGGGCGTAGATATTGATTATTACTTTTAGGCTCCTTGGAGCGTAGATTTATAACACGACATTGATTATTAATATTAGGCCCCCTTGGGCGTACATTTTCGACACGACATTTATTATTAATATTAGGCCCCCTTGGGCGTACATTTTCGACGCGACATTTATTATCAATATTAGGCCCCCTTGGGCGTACATTTTCGACACGACATTTATTATCAATATTAGGCCCCCTTGGGTGTAGATTTTGATTATTGGTTTTAGGCCCCCTTGGGCGTATATTTAAACGATAATTACTAATATTTTCCGCGCGACATGATGGCGTTTTAGTGTGCATTTTAGGCTCCTCGGAGCGTAGATTTTTACGATTTCTATCAGCGCGTTCTACGTGTCTCTGTCGCGAGCGGTCGTCGCGCGCGTTTCCCTTCATCGATCTGACGTCCTCTACTTGCCCGCAAGCTTCCCTTGACGTCGTACAATTCACCTGTTGCACCTGCGCTTTGTTTCCGTTGTGGCCCTGATCTCCACTGAAGTTTCCATCGCGGAAAGGGTTCCTGTGGGCAGTGACCGTTGTGCGAAATGGATTCTTTAATCTCGCTGTCGCCTGGTGATCAACTACGTTGCTCTGGTGATTATTGTTTGACCGCTTCTCATTCTGCTGCCTCGGTGGCGTCCTTGCCGCTGCTGCTGTTTCATCCGGCGTCGCGTCTGCTTGATGAAACTGTTTTATTTCACTAAGATGAGCTGTCCTTGTCTTCGACTGGCCCAATCTCTTGACCACGGCTATCACCGGTGACTCGTACGTGAGTACCCTGTATGGTCCGTCAAACTTCGGTGCTAGTTTCGCTGCGAAACCGTCCACCGCCTTGGATAGATGATGCTGCTTGATGAGCACCAGATCACCTACTGCTGGTTTCCAAGATCTCCGCCTCAAATTGTAGTGGCGCGCCTGATCTTGTGCCGCCTTGGCCAGCTGTCGCCTTACAACTCCAAATACCTCGCGCAGCTCCGTGGCCCGCTCGTCGGGAGTCTGCGTCTCCACGCCTGTTCCCACGGTGACTTCATCGTAAAGGGCCTTGGGAAGCCGCGGCTCCCTCCCTTGCGTTAAATATGCCGGGCTGTAACCCGTAGTTTCTGAAATACTAGAATTTATAGCCAACGAAATTTCAGCTAACTGTTCGTCCCATCGGTTCTGCTGATGTCCTGACAACTGTGCGATGATGGTTTTTAACGTCCTGTTGGCTCTTTCGGTCGGGTTCTCCTGAGGTGTGTATGGCGCCGTGAATTGGTGCTTCACGCCCATAATCTGAAGAAACCGCCGAAACGAGTTACTCGTAAACTGCGCCCCGTTGTCCGTGATGAGTACCTTGGGGACGCCATATCGCGCCAATATGCGTTCACGAAATGCGCGCTGCAGGCTGTCGCTCGTGGCTTTTCGTAATGGCACCATTTCGGTCCATTTGGAAAATTTATCAAAGAATACGAGCAGCATCGTGTTTCCGTGTTTTGAACGCGGTAAAGGCCCAACAAAATCAGCGCACAGCCATGCCCATGGCTCCTCCGCTATTTTAGTCAGCATTTTCCCTGCCGGCTTTTGTTGCGACACCTTGAATTTCTGACATGACTCGCAGTTGCGCACATATCGCCGTATGGTTCGAGTCATGCCTGGCCAGAAATATCGCCTTGATACGCGAGCGATCGTCTTACGGACACCCATGTGCCCTGCGGTGGCGTCGTCATGGTTCTCGCGCATCACCTGAGCGCGGCGTGGTGTCGGAACGCACAGCTTCCATGCTGCGCCGTCGCTGTCACTTGTGTGTTGTGGTATGTGCCTGTATAGATTCCCATCCTCAATGGCGTAATCTGCAAATTTCTCCGGTTGCTCTCGAACTTCCATCATTCGTCTGTCTGTCCATGCACAGCGTCCTTCGGCTGATGCCTCTTCTCCGGTCTTCATTAGCGTCTCCAGCGGCTGCCTGGATAACGCGTCAGCCACGACATTCAGCTTTCCTTTCCGGTACTGGATGTCAAAGGTGTGCTGTTGTAATTCTAACGCCCAGCGCGCTATCCGCCCTGATGGGCTCTCAATGGAATTCAACCACTTGAGAGACAAGTGGTCTGTTATGACCAGGAACCTGTAGCCTTCCAGATAGGGTCGCATCTTTCTGATTCCCCACACTATTGCCAAGCACTCCTTTTCCGTCGGCGAGTAATTCTCCTCTGCCTTATTTAGCCTGCGGCTTGCGTATGCTATCACGCGTTCCTTATCGTCGATCTCTTGCGTCAGCACTGCTCCCAGCCCATAGTTGCTAGCGTCGGTCTGCAACGTGAACTTTTTCGTAAAGTCAGGGCAGCCTAGCACCGGTGCATCGGTCAGCATGCTCTTCAACTTATCGAACGACTTCTGCTGCTCCTCCGACCAGCTGAAGTGCTTTCCCTTTTTTAACAATTTTGTCAAAGGTTGCACCACATCCGAGAACTCGGGTACGAATCTCCGGTACCATGAGGCTATGCCTAGACACTGGCGTACCTCCCGAACATTCGTTGGTGGTCGTAACTCACGTATTGCGGCAATCTTATCCGGGTCTGTGTGAATACCTTGGTCACTCACCATATGGCCAAGATATTTGATTTCACGTTTGAAGAAATCGCATTTTTCCTTATTGAGCTGCAGCTTGGCTCGCCTCAGTCTCCTGAAAACTTCCTTCAAATTTGCCATGTGCTCCTCCAGCGTGGATCCCGTGACAATAATGTCATCCAGGTAGGCGAACGCGTGCGGCTCCATGTCTGGTCCTATGACACGGTCTAATGCGCGCTGAAACGTCGCTGGCGCTGAGTGCAATCCAAATGGCATCACTCGCCATTGGTACAGCCCTCGTCCAGGCACTGTAAACGCGGTATACTCCTTGCTGCTTTTCTCCATTGGAATCTGCCAATAACCGTTCTTCAGATCCAAACTGCTGATATATTTTGCATTCCTCAAGCGGTCCAAAATATGATGGATCCGTGGCAGTGGATAGGCATCAGGCACTGAATGTGCATTCAGCTGCCTGTAATCGATACATAGTCGCCATTGTCCCGTCTTCTTCTTCACCAATACTATAGGCGCGCTATGTGGGCTCCTTGATGGCTCTATGCATCCTTTTGCGATGAGTGCGTCCACTTCCTCATTGATGACCGCCTGCATCGCTGGGTTTTTGGGGAAATAGCGTTGCTTGATGGGGCAATCATCCTTCATAATGATTTTGTGGGTGGTGATGTCCGTAGTCCCTCCATTGTTCACAAATTTTTCCAGCTCCTCCTGTAAAAATTGTTCGATCATCTCTCGTTCGCTACGTGTGTCGGGTCGCGCCACTGTGCAAACTGGCGACTGGTCGGGCTGCCGCGCTGTCTCCCTCAGCGTGACGCTCTGCCCACCACAACTCAATGTGGCGCCTGCTTGCTGCAAAAAGTCCATCCCCAGGATGATGTGGTCGACCACGTTGGGTAAAACCAACAGTGTCAAGGGACATTCCTTGTTGCCTAATCTGCCCATCACTCGAATCTCCTCTCTTATGTGTCTGGTGGCGCCGTCCGCCATGCGTACGTGGACATCCGTACTTCTATAGTTGAATGGTGTGCGGATCATTCTCGCGCAGAACTCGCTTACAAAGCTGCGCGTCGCGCCTGTGTCCACCGTTGCGATTGCCAATTCATCGTTGATGGCAATCGTCGCCACGATGCGGGTCGCCTCCTGTTTCAATACGTCAGTGGGGTACGGGGTGAGATTGTAGGAACCGCCAGCCCTCGCTACTGGCGACTCCTTCGGCCATTTCCCGAACGTCGTCTGCAACAATCAGAAGCACGCACGCCCCTGCGCCCGCATTCCCAGCAAAACGTGACCGCGTCATTGCGGCAACCTGCTTGATAATGGCCGTCGCGCCCACATCGCCTACATGCCGTCCTCGGATTAATCTTCATCCTGCTGACATCGTTCCCTCGTTGATTAGGCTCCTCTCTCGGTGGTGTCGCGCGATCGCTCTCGTCTGCGTCGCTCAACCGCCTATCACTTTCTTCTCGTGGCCGCGCCGTGTACTGTGGCCGCGTCTGACTGCTCCTACTAGCGTCGTTCAACCACCTATTGTTTTCCCCTCTTGGCCGCGCCATGGGGTATGGTTCCGCATGACCGCTCCTTTTAACATCGTCCAACCGCCGATTATGTTCTTCTCGCGGCCGCGCCGTGTGCTGTGGCTGCGTCTGACCGTTCCCTCGAATCACATCGTAGTCGTCTGCCAAGTCTACCAGTTCGGTTATCGTCGTGAAGTCGCGGCGCCGAATATAGAGTTGGTACTCCTGACGGCAATTCTTGAATATCCGCTCCATCTGCGCCTTCTCCTCGTAATGCGTATGTCGCATCATATCGCGCATACTAATCACAAAATCTTTAAATGCCTCTCGCGGTCGCTGTGTCCGCTTACGTATGGCGTCGTCTAAATCCTCGAAGAACCGGGGCGGCAGGAAAAACCGTAGAAATCCCTTTTTGTAGTCGCTCCACTGGTGACATGGTGCATAATTGGTCCGGTGCCATACTAGTGCCCTTCCCAGCAGAAGTTCCTGTATCGCGTATGGAACGCAGTCGGGGTCGACGTTATGGACCCGCGTTAACTGCTCAACGCGCTCTATAAATACCAGCGGGTCACTGGTGCCATTAAACTTTATTGGCCACTTCCTGATGCGGTCCATCGCGGCCTCAGGTGTCACAGACGCACCTGTATGAGCTGCCGATGAGGGATGGGTTGCCACCGCATCTGCAAGTGGTGGCCTGCTCTGTCTGTCCGATGATCGATACCCCGGTGTATCGTTACTGTTGAGCGGTGCCATATGCGCCATATGCGCCATATGCGTTTGTTGCTTCTGCGCCATTTGCGCCTGATGTGTCTGCTGCGCCCCTTGCGCCTGATATGTCTGCTGCGCCCCTTGCGCCTGGGGTGTTTGCTGCGCCATTTGCGCCTGATGTGTATGCTGCGCCCCTTGCGCCTGATATGTCTGCTGCGCCCCTTGCGCCTGTTGTGCCTGCAGCGCCATTTGCTGCACCAGTTGTTGCGCCATTTGCTGCGCCATTTCCATAATTCTTGTCTGCTCCTGTTGCTGAGCCGCTTGCGCAATTCGCGATTGCTCCTGTGGTGCCTGTTGCGCCTGCTGCGCCATTGGCGTAATTCCTGTTACGCTTGTTTGGGTTGTGTACCGCATCGGTTGCGTGCCAGCCGTTGAAAAAATGCACGGTGACGTAGTTCGCACTGAGATCAACGGCCTGGTGCTGAAGGTAGGTAGCGTCCACACCTGCTCACCTGTAGTAAAAATTTTAAATTTTGACTCACCAGAGTGTAGCGTTCCGTCCGTCGTTGACATCGTGTTTGTGGTTTGTGGGACGAATGGTAGATTGAAGAGCTCCTGAAACCCGGTGTCACTTGCTACCGGCAATGGCGAAGCCCCTTTGGCGTGTTTCAGCTCCAATTTTCCTAGGCGCTCCAGCTCCTCAGCTGTGCGCTTGCCGTCATTTACGTAAGCGGCAAAATTCCTACGCAGTTCTTCGACGGTACCGCTCCCGTCGAAACCGAACTCTGCGGCATACTTGGTGAGGTCCTCCCGGCGGAGACCGTATACCCAGGTTACTTTTACCATGGCGATTATCTTTTATGATATTTCTCTCTCTTTTTTTTCACTAGCTTTCGTGTCACCGACTTGTTCGTTTCACAGACTTTTTGTTTTACTGATCTTTGATCGTTTCACCGACCTTTCGTTTCACCGACTAGTTCGTTTCACTGATTTTGTTCGTTTCGCCGACCTTTTGTTTTTCGTTCGTTTCACAGACTTTTTTTTTTTGTCTCACCGCGCTTTTGTTTTATATTTTTAGTGCGTTCCTTTAATTATTTTACTAGCGCTCTCTTTTTTTTTCTTTTCCCACTGTGTATCAGTTCTTTTTATTTCACTTTAGTTTCTTTATGCCGCACTCGGCCCCGTTTATGCATTTGTTTCTATGCTTATTTTAACTAGCGCCTTTTGGGTTTTATTTATTTAATTTGTTCCTTTATTTAGTTCACTCGCGCTTTTTTTTTTTTTTCTTTTAATTAACCGACTTCGATTCCTCGACCATACTTTTCTTTTCACTGTCTCATTTTTCTGTGTTCGCTCTCTGTCTCTTTTTTTTTCTTTGTTCTTTTACACGCACATATTTTCTTTTCGTTTTCTGTTCATTTTACACGCACATAGTTACTTTTTAATTCTTAATTTCTTTCATGTCTTTTTTTTTTTTTACCGACGATTTATTGACAACGTTCACTTTGCTTATTTTTTTTTCTTTAACTCACTCGCGACGCAGTGTGCTTTCTATGTTTTGTGCACAATTCTTTTTGTTTTGCACTAAGGGTCCCTGCTCGGGCGCCATGTAACGTGACCGGTTCTCCGGGTTCAGAGCTGGGATATCCTCAGCGGGCTCCAGTAGTCCGCGCGTTACAAAATTTATTATTGTGCAGGGAAACCCTTATAGAAATGATCACACCGACACAAGTCTTTAATTTATGCGATATACATCGCGTTTATTGTGAGTTAGTATTATATTAATTAAGTATTTAATTATTTAGCAAAATTCCCCGTGCGTTGTCTCTGCGTACTGTTGACGGGCCGCTGCTGCATACGGGCCTCTGCTGCATCCGGTCCCTCGCCGCTTCTAAATTGTATATATATGTAATCTTAACCAGACTTACTCCAGGCCGCCTTGCTGGAACTGTGCTTATCCTTGGTCCTTAACCAGGACGGGAAACTGAACCTCCGGTCACGGTACAACGCTCCTACGGATCTCGCCTGCAGAAAGCGTTGTAACCGATCGGTCTTGTCGAGGTCGAAGTCAGGAACAGAGAGAGAGCGAATTAACGCTGTGCAGCGCCTTTTAAAGGCCTGCGATTGGTGACTTGTTGCCTCGATTGTTGATTTGTTGACCGATCGTTAGTGACTTGTTGCCCGCCGCTCTTGTAGTTTCGTCCATCCGTGTGAGCTTTCTCGCTCACCAGCGAGAGTGTGATAGTGACGCTTTTGTCGCTTCGCTCACTGGTGAGTATGTGTTAGTCAAACACTTGTTGCTTTCTTCGCTTCACCAGCGAAAGCTTTGCTCACTGATGGGTATTGGTGGCTTTCGTGCCATGTGCCTGTGCCTCGCTTATGTCGACGGCTTTGATTCCCACGCTGATTCTTATTCAACGCCGTACAGCAGCGTAAATGTGTGGTTACCATTTGCCCCCCAAATGGTACCGTCACAATATCAAACTTAATATTTCAATTATTTATTACAGGGACAAAAACCCTTTGGAATAACGATTCCGGTTCGGATTCCAAGATTGTGGTTCCGATTGGGATTCGATCCATATTCGATTCCATACATTTTTTAATAACGTTTTCGATTCCGGTTCTTTGCGTTCCCTGACAGTGACGATAATATCTGTTCCGATTCTTGTTGCGACATTTTTAAAATAGCGGTTCCGATTCCAGTGACGGTTCCACTCATTTTTAATAATGATTCTAGTTCCAATTATTTTTCACGTTTCTCTTGCTTTTTCAAGTTTGTCCGTGCTTTTTTCGTGTTTTTTGTTCCGAGTTTTATCGTGTTTTTCTATGTTTATTCGTGTCATTTTTATGCCGTGCGTATCGTAAATTTAGTCGTCGGGCTCGTGCTCGTACGTGTCACCTATCGGCGTGCCCGTGCCATCAAAAACAGACACGCGCCCATCTCTACTTGGAACCACAAACGAAACCGGAACAAATACTTTATTCCTTACCGGTTACCGCAAAGTGGAACCGGAACGGCTATTTTAAAACACTTGGAACCGAACCGAACATCCAAATTCGCAATATTGAATAAGCTATTCATTTGGACTGCGAGTCTAAAGGTCCCAAATTCAAGCCTGGACTGGGGCTAACAACAACTTTTGGGGCTAACATTCACTTTTTCTATACCGCGCTACCTCTCGCCGGTCAATGGAAAACCTATGAGAGTGAAACATTACATATGAAAAGCTCTCAGCCGCCGTTCGGATTCAACATTAAACTGTAGGTCCCACCATTTTGAGAACAAATATAACACGCACAGCTCAAAATGGTGCGAGAGCTCATAAGTTCTTCAGGACCTGCCTTAATGGCATGGAATAATATTTCATCGATATGATAATATATCATCGTCTATGGTTTCTCTTGGGCACCGAAGGACCATCGGTTGTGTAAACTGTTTTATGTTCGAAGGAAATTCATGACCTGATTCCACCAGGTCGTGTTTTATCTTGTTTTACTCGGGCATCGAACCAATCCCACCCCTTTGTAGTTAACTCGGTTCTCAATAAAACCACGCATTACAGACAGAATTCGTTATTCAGACGGAGCAATCTCCCTGCGTCTGTTTTTCCCGATATTTTTAATATTGACAAGTTCAAAACAAACATCCACCGACACTACTCCATCTTCCCTCCCTCCAAATAACTTATAATCCTTTCTTCGATCAACACTGTGATTTGTATGAATACGGGGCATCCCCTGAGCGTTTGTTAATATGTAAAAAAAAAAGAAAAACTGGTCAATACTTCTTTAGAATTTGATCAAATAATGCTTGTTCCTCATATAAAATTTAAATCCTTATTTTAATCATGTATTAATGAAAAAGTTTATTATATTGTAGATAATTTCGTTTATTTTGAAATACACTTTATTATGAAGAAACATTCGTTCATCATAAATAATGAAATAATATTCATGGGTATTTATACAATTTTTCTATTATTTTAGGTATCTTTCATCTTGTTTATGAACCATTCAGTAATTATATAGATTTCTTAGGATGCGTTCTTCTTTGACCAAAGTTTGCTCATCGTCTATGAATAAATAACATTTTCTCATCATTTGAGATTTTGAAAGATATATAAAAATTTTTCTAAATGAATTACGGAATTTTGGAAAATATAGTTAGTGAGTTTCGTATCTCAGATCAAGAATATATCGACGGCTCTTACGAAAACTAACACGATTCAAATGTTTCTATTAACATTTCCGTACAAAAAATTGAAACGTGTTAGTTTTTGTAGAATGCGTCAATATATTCTTGATCAGCGTGAAGTCCTGAGTCGATTCAGCGATGTCAGTCAGTCTGCCTGTCTGTTGGAATCACAATTACAGGAAAACTAGAAGAACAAGATCAGTGAAACTCAGAAGTTATCTATACTCCATAAGTAAACTCTGTTGTCAGGTATTAAAAATGGGCATGCTCAGTTCATTGTGACATTTATGTTGAAATACTTCATATTTTATAACTCATATTTTATACTATTTTTCAGCGTTTGTAAGTATTCTATTGCGTAAATTAAAACATTAATATCATTTAGAATTAATAAGGTCAATCCTATTGAATGGATATAAAAAAAACTTTACTTTCAATGGTATAGTACCATAGAAATAATAATAATAAAAAACTATATATTTAACGTTCTTATAGTTACATCCTTTTAAAATAATGTGATATAACTATTGATTTTATGTTACATTATCGCATTGATTTTATATGATCAATCGCATTGAATTAATATGACAAAACTATAAATTTAATAGTATGTTACCATTGAAATGTCATAGTTAAATTATTAAAAAAGAATATGATGTCCTATTATTTTTAAAGGATTTATACTATTGATTTTACGTTGCAACATATTTAAAACAATAGTGTGAAAAATCCAATAAATAATTTTATTATATTGATATAATAGTATAAATCAGTTTTTTTCATGTTATAAACTATTCTTTCAATGGAACATTTCGTTAATTATATTACACCATTTTTAATAGTAAAAACTATTGAAATCAACATAGATATAATAATAATAGTTTGGCAATACAGTCCTATAAGAACTTAGGCCGAGCTCTCTCACCATTTAGAGCTGTGCGTGTTTATTTGTACTCAAAGTGGTGGGACCTACAGTTTATTGCCGAATCCGAACGGCGGGTGAGAGCTTTTCATAGGCAATGGTTTTACTCTCGGAGGTTTCCCATTTACTGCCGAGAGGTAGCGCGGTATAGAAAAATGTTTCTATGAAAAGATGTTGTTAGCCCCAGTCCAGGCTTGAACGGGGGACCTTTCGGCTTGCAGTCCAACGCACTAACCACTGAGCTACCGCGGCTACCGGTTAATATCGACTATGACTTACATAATTCTTACTAACTTCATTACCAAAATGTCTCAACTTAAAAATTTCCGATGTATTCAATTAACAGCAATGCTTCACGAGCCTCATTCGAGACTTGCACATTAACAAAACCGTTTTTCGCTCTCGTCCGAAGTTACGAGAACAATTCGAGATTTTTCTCGTCTCATACGCAATACTTGTCTCTACTCTTCAGTAGTTATTACAACTAATTTAGTTTTTTTTTTTGCTGCTATCGGCCACCAACATTTGTTCCAATTCCATTGCTTGACTCTACTCTATTCCTGGAAAACCTGCACCCATCTTATGATCAAGAAGCGCAGCGGCCTATTCTAAGCGACATTTGCATCTTCCGTTCTCTGTGCTTTGTGTTTTTCCAGCGTGTCTTCCTTCCGTCATGCCTGATGCACATTCCAGGCAGCAACCACTGCGGTCACTGGGACTACGTCGACGACATCGATATTGCTACTACTAAAGTAGTCACGCACGCACGTTCGTTCGTACTTTACTTCATTCAATCGGGTTCCAGTTGCAACGAAGGCGTCAGCCACCACCCCACATGCTGCGCCAATTTTGCGCGTCACTACTGTTGCACGTCGTTGACAGCACAAACACATGCATAGAATTCTCGTTGTTCTTCTCTGTCTCTTCGACCCAAAACGCACTCACGGGAGGACCCAGCGAGAAAATTGTCAGAGTACTTTGGAAATCATTAAAGAACTCTTGATGGTATTTCGAGATACTTCAAAGTAATTTCATGTTAGTTAGCCGTAATGCATAACAATAGAGATATTCTTTTTATCTGACTTTGTAAGTCAGGAAGTTGTACTAATTTCACAATTTTTAATGTATTAAATCAATCTTGATCACTCATTCGCCATCCTATTATTTTGCAATGGAAGGCGAATGACTTACACTGCCTATAACACGCCTGAAATGTCATGTAATGCGGAAAGTGGATCCATAATCGATGTGACTAAAGATACAAAAACATCGTGGAAGTGACGAGACTCTTTTTGTTTACAGTGTTACACATTTTTCTTCCATAATCGATGTTCTCTTCATTAAATGGTATTATTTTCTGTATCATATCGATACTACCAGTATTTGCATAACTTACCACACAGTGAGTGAATATCGAAAATGATACTTTACACTAAGCATACATGGACTATGAATAGATTTCAATTTGAAAATGAACAAGATTGGTCCATTGCCACGCCCACCTGTCATATAATTGAAATGGTGAAATGACTATAACTTTTGTTTGGAATTAGTTATTTTGTTTATAATTGGTATTTAGATACATACTGTAATTGCACATTACCATTGTTAATATGGGCGTGATTGGCCAACTGCCTCGCCCACCATTCTTCTTAAACAATATAACGTTATCATCGTAAGAGACATACTGATAATATTAGGTACTATGGTACATATCACAATTCTTAACTACCATACAAAATATGAGCCAGTTTTATCAACTATAATGACAGAAAAGGCAAAACTGACATATTAAAAATAACAAAATTTAGTTAAATTATTTTACGATTTTCGTATATTTCTCATCACTTAAACTCATTTTATATGACTAATGCAGACATGTTTAACACCGTTAGAAAGAAGACATTTCAGACATTATGCCTGTAATAAGATTTATGAGAGCTTTTGTAGAGCTTTATGAGAACTTTTGTATAAAAAATATGTAATTTTTGTTTTATGTTTTTGACAAATAATCAGGAAAAACACGAATATCCATTTGAAATTTTTGATACACAAGATGATAGTTCTCTCAATTTCAAATAATACAAAACTAACACTCTGCATGTGGAGTATATATTGAAAGAGTTATAACAGTTTTAATCTAACCCATTTTTATTTCTTAAAAAGCATTTGTTTTAATGGAAGGATTTTTTCACTAGGGTGTATAATTTTTGGTTTGTTCTCTAGGTTCTCATAAATTTTTAATAAAATCACATATTTTTAAACTTTCTGCAACAAACTTTAATTTCCGATTTTCGGCGAGCTAGACTAAGCTTCTGTCCCATAGTGCAAGGTCTTTTGTAGAAGATTTCTAGTCTGATTTGTGTCGTGTCCAGTGACAATTGCGTAAGATTTACTTTAATCACTTTATCTTTTTGTGTGGTTTGTGGGTCAGATCTTCTTGGAGATGGCACAAGAAGAAAGCCTTGCTTACCTAACTATAGTAAGATAGTGTGACAAGTTTCCTTTTTTAACTGCTAGGGAAACAAATATTTCTTCCGCTTGGGATTTGTGAACTTTTCGTTCCGCCTGTGCTTAGTCGTTTAACTCTACAGTGGTAGAGTTAAAAAACGTTATTGAATTTTAAAAAGTTTTGTTTATATTGAAAGTGCCACATCCCTTTGTCCAATCACACTTGCATGTTTTTAATGTTATTTTATTTTTGGATTTTGTGTATCTGAAATTATTTGCTATTCAATTTTTGAATTTTATATTATTCTATGTAGACTAACCAATATTTGATTTTTAATAAAAATGCTATCAATATAAAAAACTCCTTTCTATCAGTTGAAAGAATCCAAGATAAGGCTTCTCCTTCAAAACTAACCTTTCGAATTTTATAACTACTACATTTATAAATTAGAAGTTTTGGCGTTTTTAAGTTTTGGTTATAGAGGAGATGCCACTCCTTTTGTCTAATTACGCCCATATTCTACGTGGGGATTATATTATATAAATATGATCCCATGTTTCCATTTTTATAACTCTACTCTTAGGTGGTTAGGAGTTGTAGTATTTTTAATGTTATGGTTATATGGGAGGTGCCCTATGTCCAATTCCAATCTTTGAGTCTGCAACATATAAAGATGTGATTCAGGGATTTTTTGTTGTTTAAGAACTACGAGAAATATATAAAAATATTTATTTTTAGCAAAGTTTTTTTTTGGGTTCCATACATTTTTTTTCAGAAAAATTACTTAATAAAGCTTTAATTTTTAAATGTGTTTCCTAACTGTTTTTTCGCAAGTTTTTAATTTGCACAGTTATTCGGCTTTACATTCTTTCCACATTACATTGTAATGGATACTTTACATTTTTTTCTTAAATTAGATTCACTTTCATACGTTGCACTTCCAACAAATGGAAAAACTAAAAATGAATCGATGATTTTCAAAATACTTTGATGACTTTTCCACTGGGTTGTTGTATCAGACACAACGTTGTACTTAACACCCTCTGTCATCCAAACACCTCCCACCACTCCAACGACAGTGCAAACCAACCAACAACAAGAACTGCAGCAATACAACAAAATACAACAACATTTGCACTGCACTGCGAGAAGCTGCTCTTCGTGTGATGCCTGCCTTGCCCATCGGCTTTCGTCAGTCTCTCGTTGTCGTTGGCAGTGTTGAGTTCAGTCGAGTCGAGTCGTAGTTACGTGTTGTCGTCGTTATTCGTTCGTTCGTTGTCGAGTTGCGTTTGTTTGTTGGAGCATTTTTGTTGCGAATTGAGTTTTCGACGTTGTTGGAGTTTTTTTTTTTTGCCAATTTCGCCGACTGCGCGAGTGAACAGCAGCCGTCGTCGTCGTTGCTGCAGTCGGTGACTGAACATGCCCCAAAACAGACGCGGCAGCCACAGTGCGGCGATTAAAAATTGAAATTTATTTCATTTCGATGCGATTTAATGTTGTTGCGTGCAATTAATACAAAGTGCAACAACATATGAATTAATGTGCAAAGTAATTAAATTAAAATAGTAATGTTGCGAAAAGTATTTAAAAAATTACAGCGAAAACAGTGAAAACGTGAAAAAAACAAAACACATACAAAAAAAATAAAACAACATAAAATGCATGCGCCTCCTGAGGCAAAAGCGGCCGCAACAGCAACAAAAAGTAAATAAAAAATAATAAGAAAATAAAAATAGAAAAAAAAACAAACAAAAAATCAACAAAATATTTAGAGCGTGTGACAGATGCATCAGCCAGCCAGCGGCAGTTGTTGTTGGTTGAGTCTGTGAAAATTGAGCGATAAAAATTCGCGAGTGAAAAACAAAAAAAAAAAATAATTAGAAAAAATCGTGCAATAAATAGAAATTTCGAAACAGCAAAATTTCACGTTTTTTTGTATGAAGAAAGTTGTTTTTCTTTTTATTTTTTCTTTAAAAGTTTGAAAACAATTTACGTATTAGTGAAAAGTGTTTGAAATAGTTGTGAATTTAATGCTTGGCACTGTTGAAGTTAACTGTCAAAAGTGACAGCACCCGACGTGAGTTTGGCTCCAGTTGAGTGTCACATTCATAGTCACATCACAAACAGCCACCCAACATCCAGGTAATTATAATAAAAACCACGTTGGGATTTTAAACCGTATCTTTCCTAGTAGAAATTAACCTTACTAGTTTTGACATTTTCATGTCCAGATAGTGTTGGTCTTAGAACTCGCTGGTTTATGTCAATATAAAAATCAATAAACAGTTTCCGATCATGAGCCTAAAACAATTTCTGCTAAGATATACATATCTCTTTAAAGTTCAGTTTTTCAGTGCAGGTTTAAACTTAGTTTAACTATTTCACATTTTAATACGTTTGTAGTTCCTAATAAAAAAAAGCCCCACATTTTACACACAAAAATACAATAAGTAATTGGTTAATACGACATTTGAATTATTCTGATATATTGACAATAGACACAATGACATCTTGTTTAAACTAAGTTTAATTTATAAATGTGACTGAAAAACTGAACTTAGAACTGTATAAATTCTTTGAAACCATAACCAAAAAATAATGGAACTGGATCCCAAAACTAATTTAATAACTAGAATCTTAATTGATAATGTTAAAAGTTAGACTATTAAATATTTCCTCTTCATGTTTTCATATTTCCAAAACGTTTAGTACCCCCTAAAATACGATATTCAAAAAGTAATAAGTTTAGAGAATACACATTGTGTAATAATTAGAATAAATAATAATAATAATAATAAATAAATAAATTTTATTGGCTTTTATAGTTCAATAACATTACAAAGAAAATAATTACAAAATTTTATAATAAAAATTTCATATGAAAATTTCCACTTTATAAAACATTTTTATTAATAACTCGAGAACAAGCCCGAACACCACTCTTAAATTTGGACAGTTTATTAGCAAAAGGATAGTCTTTAACATGTATTTTTTTAAAAATTTTAAAAAAGGGTGTTATTGAGATAATCATTTTTTAAGAATATTATGATTAATATCTACCTATGGTCACCCTAATATTAAAAATTTTAATATTTCCACATTTGCTCAGTTTTATAACCTTTACATGGTCGTTTAAATGGTTTCCGTAAGTTAACTATTTACTAAGTTACAGTAAGTTAAGCTAGTGCAACTTTGTGCATTTTTTGTGAGTTTTTCATATTTCAAGGACTCATATCTCTGAAACCACTGCAGTTAGGAAACTGACATTTTGCATTTTTCTTAATTTCAAGTGATAAACCCACGCTACCAAATTTCATTAGTTTCTGAGATGGTGCTGCCAAACCTTCGGTTGATCTGACGTGGAATCACCCATATCTTTTATTTAAGTTAATTTTAACTTGGCGCTCTTTCAACGAAAAATTCCTTAATATTAGAAAAATGTGTTCGTTGTGCGGTGAACTAAAATTTGTTAGAGTTACGGCTTCTCTTATTTCCCAAATTTGCCCAACCAACAGTTTCTCACTAAATTTGGGTCAAAGTATTAATTTTTATTGTGTGGCTTAACATCTAAACATGGACAATTGAACAGAATTTTGAATTTTATTTCGCTGTAAAGCTCCCTAACGGTTTTGTGATTCATTATAATATATACTTCACATTTTGATAGCATCAAAGAACTTTTTGAAAATATACTCAAACCTTTGTATATAAAAAAATGTTAGGATTTTTATCAGGACTGCTTTATTAGAGCAAACATAAGCATTGCATAGTTGTTTCAATCGGGCAGTAATACGAACCTAATTAGGGCCTCTTCAGAGACCGATTATCTGAAATAATGTTGAGGGTCAGATAGAGAGTTTGGTGTGAAATATTTCATATATATTCCCAAGAAACAAAACAGTTCGTTAACGTAAACGTTCCATTTTCTGGATACGAAAACGGTCCAGTGAACGGATGAAGACCGAAACGGATTTCGAATCCGTTAAGAGTACGTTTCGACGGTACGATAACGGACCATCATACTGGATGAATTACGGAGTGAGTCTGTCGAGAGTACGTTTCGACGGTACGTTAACGGACGGTCATACTGGATGAAATACGGAGTGAATCCGTTGATATTCCGTTTCATTTTCAGAGCTCTTTGATTTAGTCCTGAATGTTTTGAATAAAAGCGTATTTTATTTATATTTTATTCACTTATCTTGTTTGGTCTTCAGGAGATGCAATCCTCCGAGCTTATTGTTCATGTTCACAAAATCAAATGAATTGAAATGTACACCAATAACGGAAGAAAATCAGTGCCGTTGAGTTGGAGTATAAACGGAAAATTTACGGAGTACTCCGTTTCAACGGAAACATTACGGAGTTCTCCGTGTCAACGGTACCATAAACGACTACAACAAAACGGCAATCTTACGGAGTTATTAAAAAATACGGAGCAAAACGAAATTCTAACGGAGTCGTCCGATTTGACGGTACGTTAACGGTGCGTAATCGTATATTCTACGACGGACACTTGCTCAATGCTCCGTAAACATGCCGTCAATGACGGTATTGTGATTCCGTGTGTGTCGTAGGCTCCGTATAAATGTTTCTTGGGTTTTATTATTTTTTAATAGAAAAAAAAAAAATAGTTTCGGAAAAAAAACGATTCTTTAATTGGATATTTTTGGAACCACAAATGTAACCGAAGTAAAAATAATTTGAGAAACGGAATCGGTACCAGAATCATTTTTATATGAAACCGGAAATGCATATAAGATCTAATGCTATATAAGAGTTATAGATCTAAACCAGATATTTTCTTTAAAAAATACTGAGGAACGGAATAATTTGTATTCTCAAAATATTAAATTTGGATTGAAATTTCAATCCCCGATTTAACTATAACATTCAAATTATTTCTAATTCAATAATATCAAATGGGCAGTATTATAAAATTCAAATAAAATATTTTGGGAAGAATCTCAAGAAAAATATTTGACAGGATCAAAGCAGTCAAATAACATTTTTTTGACATATTTCAAAGAGACAAATGTGGAGTTTGTATCAAATGTGATCGGTTTTTCAAATTCAAACTTGGTATGTTTGAAATGAAAATTTGGCCTGGGTAGACTTAAAATATGTACTTATTTTTTTTTCATTAATTTGATAATTTCCAACTTATTTTTTTAAAGAAAATTTTAAAATTCATTTAAAGATTGTAAAAATCAAATATTTTATTCTACTTTTTTTTATTGTTATTTAAACTTATTTATGGGTATACGGGATACCGAAATTTCAGCATTCCTTTTCCCGGAATCCTGAAATTTCGGTAAATCCAGAAATGAAATCCCGGGATTGCCAATCAAAATATTCGACAGATGAAATGAAAACATTCTAAATTCTAAATTTACAGTCGTTAGCTTATTTTCATTATTTTTTAATAAACCTTTTCAAAATTTAGAAATTTGGTTCAGAATAAAATCATTGTATGATCAGTAGGGTTTGTAAATGAAATACATATATCATATTTCTATCGGCATTTATATAGAAATAAGAAAAATAATACTACTTTCGTATGGGTTTCAAAAAAATTCCCCCAGAGAATACAAAATCGAAATCCTAGTAAGCGTCGAAACTTAACGCACAAATAAAAACAAACTATTACAATTATTCAAATGTTTGAAGAAGAAAATCGAAGTAGGCTATGGCTTTAAAGTATAACATCAACACTATGCAAAGAATAAATCTTCAACGATATGTTCACCAATAATATTCACCGCTATGAGTCATAATTAGTGGTAAAAAGTGCGAAAATATATTTTTTTTATATATTATATATTTTTTTATAGTCCTTTATGTAAAGTATATCCTTAATGGTCCTTACACAGTTTAGCCAAAGTCATATTTAACGTTCAGTCTTACTCTTACTATGTAATTATTTAAAAATCAATGAATTTGTTATTGGTAACGGTATTTGGTAACCGTCATCAAGAGGATATTTTGCACAAATTATAGGACTTATAGGTAAAGGGTTTTTCAATAAGAGCGCTACAACAGCTTTTTTCAGGGGTTTTTCAACAGGGACGCAGCAAAAGTAGAGCGACAGGGACAGCAAACGACGCCATATTTCTTGCCGCTCTTTTGATATTTCTCTTCAGTAAGGTTTTCCATTTCATGATGGAAAGATATACGAGCCAACATTGAGACGAAATTATTAAAATTTACTACCGAAATTCGAATTCGTTACAAAAACTCATACCCCTAATGATCAGGCTTCCCCTACTTAAAAAAAGTAGTAATCAGCTTTCCACATTTGTACCGAGATCAGGTATGAAATTAGTATTACGCAAGTTGACTCTGATACAGAGCATTTCACGTGGCCTTTGATAGGGATGCCTTATGTTATTCTGCTCAGAGAGGGATGTGCAATTAGGGTAACCCTAACCAATTTCCACATGGGGTTTTAAAAATGTATTTTAATTTCTTATACCCATTTATAAATAAATAATATTAAATAATATGATTTCCAATTAGGTTTTTTCATAACTGTCAGATCCGGTTGTGTTAAGTGGGCTTTTGTTCAGGATTCTTAATAAAGTACGGATCAGATTGCCCTACGTGATTTTGAGATTATGATTACGATAGTCGACCCTGATCAAGATCATTTCAGGTGGCCTTCGGTAGAGATACCATATCGTATTTTGATCAGGGACGGATTTGAAAGAGAGAAACCTTAAAGAATTTCCACTCGGGTTGATAATAAATATTTGATATCTAGTAAGGATACCGCTGCATGTATTTTTCACAAAATTTTAGTTTTTTATTACCTAATACAAATTTCAATAATTCGGAACTAATTCCGGGATTACTCTTTTTATTCCCGAAAGTGCCGCGATTGTCAAAATGCTTCGGAATTGAAACGTATTGTAAGAATTCTTGTTTTTTTTTCTTAATATTTTAAAAACATCTCAAAGAAATGAAACTTTTGAATTAATTTTTTTATTTGTTTCTCCTTTTAAAATTAACTTGAACATTTTTAACTTACGTTTTATGAAATTTCTGAAATTTAAACAGCCCAATTTACTTTTACAGCTCAATTAAAAAAAACAAAAAAAATTGATACAGAAAACTGGTAAAACCGAAATTCAAACTAAATGTCAAAATCAGCGTTACAGCAATAATGAAAACTATGCAACAAAGTAACGACGTGAATGTCAATTACGAATTCATTCAATAAAGGAAAAAAGTACAAAAAAAAAAACTATGTATAGGCTCCATTTTTGGTAAAGTCAGAAAGACAGACGTAGTACAATCGCATCTGCAATATAAGCAAAAAAATAAAAAAATAAAAAAAACCAAACAAATGCCTAAAATAACCTAAACAAATTTACAAAAAAAAACTTGCGAGACACATTTTTTATCGATAGCACAAAAAACATTAAAGAAAAATAAAAAAATAATAAAATAAAAAAAAAATAAAAATAACAAAATCTTTATAAAAATAACGAAAAGGTGGCCAGCGAGTCGAACGTGAAATTCTTGCAAAAATAACAAAAAAGAAAAGTGCAAAAAATAAACATAAAAACTGCAACAACAAAAAAAAACTGCAACAAAACAAAAATAAAAAAAAAACAACAACACTAATAAAAACTTGTTAAATCTCTACATCGAACATCGTCATTGTTGTTGTAATTATATTTTTCCGTTTTGTTTTCATCGTCTGCTTCTTTGTCGACGACGCGCGAGAGAGCGAAATTCAACAACAAAAACAGCAAAAAGTAATTTCTGTGTTTTGCAAAAATAAATTGAGCTGCATAGAAGAATTACAACAAAAACAAATAGCAAAAAAAAAAATAATAAAAACAAATCAACGACCGCAGTTTCTCTTCTTACCTGCGTCGCGTATCACTAACGCAGTCAGCAGAGCAGCGCCAACAGCGGCATCAACATCACCGTCGCTTTCAGCTTTCAGTCGGTCTGTAGGCCTCGCGTACTTGTTTTTCGTGTTTTGTTGTGTCGCCATCATCGTGTTTCACGCGTCGCTTCGCGTCTTGTCGTTCGACGAAGCCATCAGCAGCAACATCATCGTTGTCGTCGTCGTCGTGCATTTCTTGCAATTGTTTTTGTGCGCCACCGCGGCGGCCCCAGCCAAAGACTGTTTGCCCCAACCGCGCAACCACAGTCGTTCGTTGCTGTCTGTTCGTTTTGTTGCTGCATTTGTTTTGTTTTTTCTTTTCGATTTGTTTTTGGCGAGAGTGTGTCGTGCAATTGTTGTTGTTTTATTTTTTGTTTTTGTATTGTGCTGTGATTTGTTGCCATTACTGTGTTGCCGTCGTCGTCATCGTCTTCTTCGTGCTCGCATCGGTTTCTTTTTGTTCGTGCAGCAGCACTCGTTGTCGGTTGATTCGTTGTTCGCGTAGCCTACAAAATCAGCGCCTTTAAACTTGGCAACATTGCAACCAGTTTTGTGCAGCCCCAACAGGAATGCAGCAGAAGACGACGCAACAGCAGCGCAACGCGTAAGTATTTCGCATGCATGTTGCTGCTGCTGCCTACGGCTCTCCACACGAACAACTCCTCCTCTTCTTCTTCTTCTTCTTCTTCTTCTTCTTCTTCTTCTTTTTTTTTAATAATGTTGTTGTTGTTTTTTTTTTTGCAACATGCATTTGTTGTAATGAACCCTAGGCAACTTGTCTATTTTTGTTGTTGCGCCTGAACTTGTTATTGAGAGTGAAGTTGGTTGCGTTTCGATTTTATTGTTTGCAGTAACAAAAAATAAAAATAAATATAATAAAAGAAATGTTTGAGTAGTTGAGCCAAAGTTATCAGTTTAACGAATAAACTGAAAATTACTGTTTATTCGTTACAACAATCTTGAATACATCATGATATGTTGTGTTGCCAGATCGTCGACTGAGCACTGGTTTGCTCCATATGCCATTATTGGGTGTATGGTGTTAGGAAATGAATTTATATATTTTACATACTCTTTTTTAATGCCTTATTCGTTTTTCGAAATATATATCCCATATCAAAAATAAGATATCTAACCTTTTATCAAACAATAGAGCTCAAATGAGCGAACATTGGTTTGACGCACGTGTAATTGTCTTGAAATATGTTTCTTTGCAATGCTAATAAGACAGAATAACGCCCACTTTTGATGCAATGAATATTAATATATTGTAGAAATATAAAACCAGAAAAATATTCAGTGTTTTTGTTTCGTCGGAAAGAACTCTAACACATAGTTTCCTGATTTTAAGGAAAATACAGCTTAGGAAAAAAACAGCTTATTGACATTTTTCTGTCCTTGAAGAATATGTTTTCTCACACTAGGGATATTTCTGACGTGTGGAAAAAAAATTCTCACACATTTGAAATTTCCAACACGAAGAAAATGCAGTGGTACGGTGGGAATTGGTGAGAATTGTGTGAGAATTGTGTGAGAATTGTGTGAGAATTGTGTGAGAATTGGTGTGAATTTGTGAAAATTTTCTTGTGTGGGATATTGTGGGAATTGTGTGTGTGGGAAAAGGTATTTCGTGTGAGAATTTCATCTGCCAACCATGCTGTAGCATCATATTTGCTAAAAAAAATGTTAGTGTCATCTCTGTCTAGCACTTCACCATGAACACTGCATTACCGACAACTTTCATTTAAAGATTTATGGGAATTTTCTGTCCTCGCAAGAAATTATTTCTCACACGAGGGATATTTCTGACATGTTTGAAATTTTCCATACACTCAGGGAAAAAAATCATGTAAATTTAAACAGAAATTAAACAGATTTCATGTTATTTTTTGTTAAACAGATTGATCATGTTAAGTGATTTTTGTGTTACTGAATTTTAATAGTTGAAAATGTAAAGTTAACATGAATATCTGTTTAATTTATAGAATTGTTGTAGTTTTCCATAGTTAAAAGTTAGTTAAAGGGAAATTTCTGTCCTCGCAGGAATATATTTCTTACACGAGGAATATTTCTCACTTGTTTGAAATTTCCCTTACGAAGAAAATGCGGCGGTACGGTTGGCTTTTGTGAGAATTGGTGCGAATTTGTGTGAATTTTCCTTCGTGGGATATTTATTGTGAGAATTGTGTGTGGGAAAAGGTATTTCGTGTGAGAATTTTATCTGACAACCTTTCTATAACCATATCTGTAAAACAATGTTAGTGTCGTCTCTGTCTAGCACATCACCTTGAACACTGCATTACCTGCAATCCTTGTATTAAGATTTAACTATAAGAAATAAAATGTGACATAGTTGTTTAAAACATTTTACCAACTGAGAGTCACATTTTTGTTCATATCGTCGTTGTAGAACAAAAAAGTCACCAAATACATTTTTAACAAAAACCAAATTTTCGAGTTTGTTGATTAATATTATAAAAAGTAATTGATGAATTTTTAAAGTTGAAAAATCAACTAATAGATTTACATTTTCTTATCATGTGGTAAAAAAATTGAGATCAGCGATTATAAATTGACAGATTTATAAAGATTTTTGTAAATGAATATTTGGCAATTTGAAAATATATTTGGTGATTTTTCGTTCTACAATGACGATTTAAAATCATAATAAATACTTGTTTTCATATTTCTTAATTATTAAAATTAGTAATCAAAATTTATCACTTATACGTCAAGCCCTGTGACAATTGAGATTAATCACAACATCCTCGATAGTATAGTGGTCAGTATCCCCGCCTGTCACGCGGGAGACCGGGGTTCAATTCCCCGTCGGGGAGATGTATATTTTTGCAAAATCTTTTTCAATCGAAAAAGACTACCGAACGACATTTTTGTATTGGACATCTTATGTTATGAAGGTTTGCCATTTCATGATGCAAAGATATACGAATTCGAATTTCGGTAGTAAATTTTAATAATTTCGCCTCGTTGTTGGCTCGTATATCTTTCCATCATGAAATGGCAAACCTTACTGAAGAGAAAGGTCAAAAAAGCGGCAAGAAATATGGCGTCGTTTGCTGTCCCTGTCACTCTACTTTTGTAGCGTCCCTGTTGAAAAATCCTTTACTATATTTGTAATTTGATTTGAAAGTTAAAATCTAATAATAGTTTTTATTTCTCGTAAATTTAGTCCATACCAATGATTAAAATTACTAATTACAACAAGATAATGCCATTCTCGCAATGTCACTCTTGACATTTCAAAGTTGACAAACTTTTCGTCTGGTTGAATTTCTAAACTTTCAGTTGTAGAGTAAGAAGCCATGTCTTTTAAGGCCAAGCATGGGTGGTAACAATTTATTTAACTTTGATAACTGTTCGGCTGCATGCAACACAATGTTGCATGTAACATGCAACTAAATCAAGAGCAGCAACGCAATTTATTGAGTGAAGAACTTTTTACCTTGAATTTTAATGAAATTCCGTGCACCAAGACAACAAGCAACAGCATTTTTTTTTTAAACCGTGAACAAAAAAATTAAATAGTATTTTATGCTTTTGTAAATACGAAACCAGAAAAAAAAAACTATATAACTCCCCGACGGGGAATTGAACCCCGGTCTCCCGCGTGACAGGCGGGGATACTGACCACTATACTATCGAGGATGTTGAGTGCAGTGTTTGCTTTACGACCTTAAATACGCTACAAATTTAATTTATCAAAAATATTCTATTATAATTTCCAGCAATAGCAATTCCTACAATCATAAAAATACAATTTTTTATTTGTATTAATAGAATTCCCGATAAACATGATGGCCGTGACATTGCCGCGCATTGTCTACGTTCGTGGTTTGGCGCTTATCTTGCCAAACGTCAAAAGTTGAGGCAGGTTGCGGCCATCGACCGCGTGTTCTAGTTAAAGTTGGTTTATGAAAACATAATGGTTGTAAAAATGATTTATTTCTTTTTTTTTAATATCGTTTGTGACAAGTACGATGAGCTACTTTTTTTTTGTTGTTGTTGTATAGGGTTCATTGCACCAAAAAAGAGGTAAAATGCTTTTTAATAAAGCAAAAATCTGGTCAAATCTGTATAGTAAATCAATTGAGTAGAAGTTCACAATTAGTAATGCTTACGATGCGAGAAATTTCGAGTTCTCGCTCGGTCAACGATAGTCCAGACGAGATTCAAAAAAGAGATTTTTTTAAAATTTAAGTTGTGTAATCCTGTTCGATTACAATACAAAATTTCTGGAATTTCTCGGGCATATTTCCGGTAAACTCACAGATAAATGGAATATTTTGGAAAGTCCCCAGACAAAATTTTTGGCAGTGTCGGAACTGCTTAGATACATTTTTTCGACATATTAAAAACAGACGAAGGTGGAGTTTGTATCACAAGCTGTCTGTTTTCTGCCCGTTTCCAAAATATGCCAAGAATATGCCATTAAAATTTCATAATTTTTTACAACGAACAGAAAACAGACAGCATTTGATACAAAATCCGCCTTTAAAAAAAAGTTAAACCGCTTAACTCTGCCATAAATGGTTTGATTATCGTTGCTAGACAAAATTTCTGGCATTTTTCAGGAATATTTCCGACGAATATTTTGGTAAATGTATAGCAGGTTGTAAAAGTTTGTGACATTTTAATGACATATTCTTGTCATATTTTGAGAACGGAAAGAAACCAGACAAAATGTTTCTAAACTGCCTCAATCCTGCCATACATTTTGTCGTGGATCTCGTATTGAAATACGTAACAACACGCAGAGAAATAACATGGTTGCGACATGATCGCGGCAACCATGCTATGGTCTTACAATCCTACATGGTTGTCACAATCAAAGTATAGTATTTTCAATTTTATTTCAACAATACTAATGTCGCTAAAAACATATACTAGAAGACAATTTATTATAATATGATTGTATTTCTGAAAAACCAAAATATGGTTGATAAGAACCATTTTATGATTACCATAAAGACTGCCACGAACAAAGTATGATCAATACCAATCATACCATTGTATAGACTGATCATAATATAGTAATTTGTTATTTACCACCATATAATTCTATCTTAATTGCTCTCTCTTACTCACTTTGATGTTGGCTATGGCGGTGCGATGTCGAGTTTTTTTTGTCGTGACAAAGTGTCTTTTAATGTTTAAAACACATTATTAAAAATAAACATATATCCGAAAGTTAAAACGTTAATTGTAAATGCTTAATATGAAGACAATACACGGAGGGACATAAAATTCTAAAAGTCGAGAAGAATTCGGTTAGAAAGAAAAATAGTAGAATTTGACTAATATCAATAATATACTACTAAAATTCAAGAATTTATCATCTGGATATCAAGAAAGCAAATTACTTAGTTGTCAAAAAAGTAAACAAACGTTATTCAACTGGATCATTATAAATTAGAAAAAATGTTGTGATCCTTAACGAAATTTTGAGTAAACCAATGACAAAGTCAAAATTTGACATATTTTTATTTAACATTTTCATCTGGATATCAAGAAAGCAAATTATTTAGTTGTCAAAAAAGTAAACAAACTTTATTCAACTGGATTTTCAGAAGTTAATTTTTTGAATATTAAAAACCAAAAAGAACACGCAAAATTGTTGCTGTATTCATTGCAAAAAGAGCACGTGTTCATGTATTGTTTTTGTTTTCATCGATATTGCTCTGTCTGTATGCTTTGTTTTGCGAGGTCGCCATCTGTTTGTTAATCTGCCTGTCTGTCTAAGTAACTAAGCCAATTTTTTCTAGATATTCAGACATTAAGTTCTTAGGTATCAAAAAAGTAACTAAGTACAATGTGTCTGGATTGCAAATTTTTTTCTTCTTAGGTATCAAAAAATGGCAAGATAAACAATGTTTGCATGTGTGTGTTTTCACGAATAGAACAACAAGCAAGCGTCTGTGTATGAATGAATGTTAAAGATATAAATAGAAAAAACGGTTTTTCCAACGAATTTTGGTATGGTTTCAGTTCGTAAACATAAATTTGGGTTCAATTTTGCATAAATACCAAGTTGATTTCATTCTATTGTTAGCTAAATACACTATACAATGTTTATGGATAACGTGCGGAGGGTTTATACTTAACCAACAGAAGAGGCAACAGAAGAGGAAAAAGTATATAAGGTAAGTAAACGGTTTCAGAATAATATACAGAGATTAAATTAAATAATAAAAATAAAATAAAATAAACAATTCAATTACATTAAGTATTCAAAGAAGTCATTTTCTAAATGAGAAGTCATTTACTAAATCATTTACAAAAATGAATATAAGTAATTAATAAAGTTCTAAATAAACAATAAATTAACTCGACTATATTTTTTTTATTTTATGTTAGCTTCGAAATAATTGCTTAGTTACTTTCAATATAACGACAGACAGACACACGAACAAAAAGATGGCACTGTAAGACGGACAACGCAAAACAAAACATAATAGCGACAAAGAAATATCGAAAAAACAACAACTATACGAACACGTGTTCATTAAATTTTGGGACGAAAACAACAACAACATTTTTGATACCTAAGAAATTAATAACTGAATTCAAGAATTATTCTACTTAGTTACTTTCTTGATGCCTAAGAAATTAATAACTACATCCAAGAATAATTCTACTTTGTTATTTTTTGGTTACCCAAGAAATTAATAACTGAATCTAAGAATAATTCTACTTAGTTACTTTTTTTGACAACTAAGAAAATCTATTTCTTGAAATTAGGAATTTATCGGTTTAGCTGTATATCACTCCGTATTCTTCTTGATTCCTTCTGGATTTTAGAACTTTTTTCCCTCCGTGTGCTTTGTTCATATAAGCGAAGAGTTTTTTAATTCGAGAAGAGTTGAGTTAATTATGGCGACGAGATTTGTAATTCTAAAAGAGATTTTAAACTAAATTACCAATGGTCCTAAAGACGATATTGACCAGGAGTTCTCAAAAGTCAATTGATTTTGTATGAAAATCAAATACATCTGTATTTATTTTAATGACATGTGATTCTTGTCTTTTAAAGCCTTTTTTTTCGATGTATAGTTACTTATTCTATTACTACTTTGTCGTAATCATTAAAAATTTTAATAAAAAAAACCCTTTTCCAATCTCACAAAATATTGCTACAAATATTTATTAATTTCTCGCCAAACTGATTAACTTCTTCAGAGTTTACGAGTTAACGAGATATGTAAAGATGTAAAGACCCAATTGGATGCATCAGTCAACAAGAAAAACTAGCTTTACGTATTTTCCAAACGTCACGACAAAGTTGCAACAAGAAAACGTCGCAACAGAGCCATCGTCTTCATACACGGAGGGAAAAAAGTTCTAAAATCCAGAAGAAGAATACAGAGTGATATACAGCAAAATTTCAAATTTTACTTAGTTATTTTTTTGATACCTAAGAACTTAATGTCTGAATATCTAGAAAAATGTGGCTTAGTTACTTTCAACAGACAGACAGGCAGACTAACAAACAGATGGCGACCTCGCAAAACAAAGCATACAGACAGAGCAATATCGATGAAAACAACAACAATACATGAACACGTGCTCTTTTTGCGATGAATACAGCAACAATTTTGCGTGTTCTTTTAGGTTTTTAATAATCAATAAATTAACTTCTGAAAATCCAGTTGAATCCAGTTTGTTTATTTTTTTGACAACAAAGTAATTTGCTTTCTTGATATCCAGATGACAAATTCTTAAATTTTACTAGTATTTTATTAGAATTTTATTTCCCTCCGTGTAGCCAACGAGATATAAACATGAAAATCTTTAACCGACTGACTGACTGGCTGACTAACTAAGTATGGCGGCTGGTCGAGGCACCGCGCGCGCAGTAACCTTAACCCATTTGCCAAGCGGCACAAAACACGCAACATAAATAACTAAGTATTGAGTGCGGCTGGCTGGCTGGCTGCTCGTATCTCAAAGATGTGTCTGCGCTCTGTGGCGCCACACGTTGAAACTATCTTCAAGTTGGAAGTTTTTCCAAATGCGACGCAGATAGAGATACTTGTAGGTGCCGGTTTCTTGCTGATAGACCCTCCGCCCCACTGACTGACTGACTGACAGAATGTTTATCTGTTCGTCTGTCTGTCTCTTCAACCGTTCGCTCCGCTTCGTCTGTGTATCCGAGCGTTTGCTCGTTCCAAGCACTTGAAGCGCATAGTTGCCGAGTTATTGCCGCGAAGATGACGATACAGAAAAGCAAAATGCACAAAGCGAAAACTAAGAAAAGGCAAAGTGAAAACTGCGAAAAATACAAAAACTGTGCAATCAAAATGAGGGAAATGGGTTGAGGAAAAAAGTAGAGCCACAAACGAAATGCATTTTCTATATGACTCGTATCTCATGGATGCTAATGCGTTGAAAGCGAAAACCAGCGCCAGAGTTGCCAACACAGCACACGAACGCGAAGCAGTAGCAGCAGCAGCAGATGCAGCAGCCGCAACGTGTTATTTTTGTAGCTGCAACCGCACGCAGCTGCTGTCGCTCGTTGTTTATAGTACGCGTATCTGTCGGATGCATTTTTGCAAATTTTTTTTATTTTCTTTTTATTTATTTTAATTTTTTTTTTATTGCCTCAGTTTCATTGCGCCTTTGCTCTTGACATCACATCGCTTTGCATCCTCATTCGCGCTCCAAGTTTGTCGCTGTATCTGTGCATTTGTGCAATGTATCTGCGCAGCTGTATCTGTGAAATGTATCTGTGCAACTCTGTGCAGCTGTATCTGTGTAGAGTTGCCTTTGTATTTGGCATGTTTTATTGCATCGCTGTAACTGCAAACAGAATTTTTGTATCTACAACTACAAAATGTAGTATCTATGTATTTGTATACTGTGAATTTGTGTATCTGTATTTTGTATTTGTTGGCTGCAGTTAAGTTCCTAACCTACGCCACTTGAAAAATTATTGTGGCCGCTGCGCAGCGTGAGAACGCAATTAAATTGCAAATTTCCTATACAGACAGACAGCTAGCTAGCTAACTAATGGAATGAAAACACATTTTCCCAACGAGAATAACTCTATATATATTGTAAATAAATAAATAAAAACTAGCACACATTAAAACACATTGTAGATACTCACTTTATATTGACCCTGAGAGGTCTAATGCTTTTAATAAACGAACTTGAAAGATGGATGGTGCAAAAGGCGTGTGAGTCGCCATTTTATATAGAGATGTTCATATTTATTACAAATTTCCATAGGGTTAAGTATTAATTTTCGTTCAAACGTCATTTCGTAAAGCCTAGCCTAGTATATTTTTTGTCCACATCCAAAATATTCCGAAAATATGCCTTTAAAAATACCTCAAAATTTGACAACCTGCTATAAACTTCTCAAAATTTTCCATTTACTATGTGTTTGATGGAAATATACTAGAAAAGCCTAGCCTAGTATATTTTTTGTCCACATCCAAAATATTCCGAAAATATGCCTTTAAAAATACCTCAAAATTTGACAACCTGCTATAAACTTCTCAAAATTTTCCATTTACTATGTGTTTGATGGAAATATACTAGAAATTAAAAATACCTGAAATTTTGTCTCGGAAAGGTTATCATATTTTGTAACATGTTGAGGATGAATCCCACTATATTTTGGGGAGATGCATAAAATATGTCTTATACAAATTTCAATTTTGTTTAAATTATTTTAAAATCTTTTTTCATTATCTTAACGGCTTGACAACAATTTTTTCTTCACCTGACACATTTTTCTGAAATATTTTCTCAAATTTCCAGCAAATATACAGATAAATGGAAGTTTGTTGGAAACTTGTTTTTGAGCCAGTATTTTGAGATTTTTCCGACCAAAACAAAAACTTCTTGTTGTACAAAAATAATCAGAAGTGTTTTTTTTTTTTTGGAAAACAGAGTCCGCAGAGCAGCGAACTCGTATTTCTTTAGTCCGAACTTTGCATCTGTTTTGTTATTGTGTTTTGTTATTGTTTTCTTCGATCACTTGTGTCGCGTTTAATCGAACACAACAACAAATACACATCTGCTGTTGAGTTAAAATGCAAATCAAAAAACACAACATCGAAGCTCGTGATCGTTTACAACAAACAAAATTCATCGTTTTTTCTGTACAATTAGAAGTTTCAGTTGGGGGCGGTATTGCTGACCACATATGATCTAAATTATACACCCAGAAAAAATACTATGTAAATAATAGTTTTTTACTATTAAAAATAGTCAATAGCAGAAATTATTATTTTAATCGGAAAATACCATAAAATACTAGAAAATACCATGACATTGCCATTGAGTATACTATTAAATCAATAATTGTCCTATTGACCAATTTTAATGGGATTTGAGGGATTTTTTTTTTTCTGTATGTATGTATTTATGTTCCCTAACTATTGCCTAGCATTTTCTACATTGGCCTGCCATTTTGCTTTCATTCTATTGCCTACCATAACCTGCCTGTCCCTACCATTTTGCTCCACCCGTATTGCCTACCATACTTCACTATATTCCTGCCAATTTTGCATTCACAATAGACTGAAAATAGGCATATTTTGTCTAAATGCTTGTTTCTTTTCATTTTCCTGACCAAATTTTGGTCACGTGTAAAATAAAAGTAATTCCGTTTTATTGTAATATGTGGTATGAGTACAAAAAGTGTCGGATCAAAGATCTCTATTAACCAATCACTACCATATTGAATACGAAAGAAAAAATTTGTTGTAATAACGTATTTTATTCGGTTAAAACAACATTTCTATATATTGGTTGATGGAACTACTAAATTTGGTTGGTACTGGAAATTATAGCATAAACACAAACCAAATTGTTTCAAAAAGGTTCTAAAATGTTTGTAGTCCAATCTATAAAACTCGGCTGTAAGTCTCGATTACACGATTGAGAGAACTGAATAAGTTGGTTGCGCAAGGAATTGGTTGCCGCAACTAATTTATGTATTCTGTGTATGAACTTTAAAAAGAGTACAATTAAATTGACTTTTAGTGTATAGTATAAAAATAAGTTGTCTATTTAAATTGATATAAATTGGAACGAACATTTTAATGTTTATATTTCAACTAAGTTGTTTACATAGTTATATTTTAAAGGGTTTTTCAACAGGGACGCTACAAAAGTAGAGCGACAGGGACAGCAAACGACGCCATATTTCTTGCCGCTCTTTTAATATTTCTCTTCAGTAAGGTTTGCCATTTCATGATGGAAAGATATACGAATTCGAATTTCGGTAGTAAATTTTAATAATTTCGACTCGTTGTTGGCTCGTATATCTTTCCATCATGAAATGGCAAACATTACTGAAGAGAAATGTCAAAAGAGCGGACAGAAATATTCCGTCGTTTGCTGTCCCTGTCGCTCTACTTTTGTAGCGTCCCTGTTGAAAAACCCTTGAAAAAACTTTTGTAGCTCTCTTATTGAAAAACCCTTTATGTTCTCCGATAACACAAATTTTTAAAAATCGTATTTAATTGAATACTTTGAATAAAATTGATTTTGATTTTTTAGGAATTTTGGAATAACTTTAAAGGCTTGAATACACGGTAGAGAAATTAGGTAGAGATAGAGAAAAAAACTTTCGTAGAGCTCTCTACCGTGGAGCTCTATGTAGTGTTTACACAACTCTATGAGATTTTTTGCTCTATATCTAGCTAATTTCTCTATCGTGTAAACTCGCCCTAAAATTAGTTGTCCTTTAATATATTTTATCTATAATATGATATCACTACTTTATTAGATATTTTGTTGAAATAATTATTTTTTGTTTATTTTCAGAAAAGTGTGAGGAAAACACCAGCTTGTTACTAATTACAATACAAAAGTTAAATAAAATAAAAATATTATTAGTTACAGTGCAATCAATCGAAACTATAACTTATTAAAATTTATAAGTGTTAGTTAATAAAAGGAATTGCGTGTTAAAAGTAAGTACAAAAATACAACGTTGTTGTACAAAAAAAAAAATATTTCAATATGTTTTTAGAAAATCTTATTTAAATCTGTTACTTTTTATGTATTAGGCACATATTGATATTCTTAGTAGAAATTACATTAGGGTCATGGTCTAGAACTTTTTGTAATATTTTCATGAAATTACCATAATCACATTTTTCCTTATATGATAAATTTATACTATACAGATTCAATGGGTGTCTGTTGAAAAACGGAAAATGTTTGCCAAAATGTACCAAATTCCTCATGACCCTGTGGAGGCCAAAAATCAGTGGCGAAATGTATTATGGATTGATGAAACAAAAATTAATTTGTTTGGATTGGATGGGAAACTATTTGTTCGTCATTCCCAAGGTCAGGCATATAAACCAAAGTTCACCAAACCCACAGTAAAACATGGAGGTGGCAGTTTGATGATATGCGGTTCTTTCTCTTGGTATGGCTTTGGTCCGAATTTTTCAAATCGATGGCATAATGAACAAAGAAAAGTATGTGCAATTTCGGAAGATGTTATGCTACCTTGGGTCGAAGAAAATATGCATTTGCGCTGGCGATATCAGCAGGATAACGACCGGGCAAAATTAACAAAGAGCTGGTTCGAATGCAAAAATGTCAATGTTTTGCAATGTCAATCATCGGACCTTAATCCAATTGAGAATCTTTGGCACGACCTAAAAGTTGAAATTGCAAAAAAAACCATCAAATTTAAAAGATCTGTGGAAAAATTGTTCAGGACGCTATTCCCATAGAAAAATGTCAAAAAGTACTTCAAAATAATGGCTGTGCAACTAAATATTAATATATTATTACATAATTTTGCTATAAATCAGGGCTGGAAAAAATCGGGATTTTTTCAAAAAAAAAAAACCACTCCACCGGATTTTTTTGGTTTTTATTGGATTTTATTAGACTTTTTTTTGGATTTTATTGGACTTTTTTGGATTTTATTGGATTTTTTTGTTTTTTTTATAAATAAAATAATTTCAATAGGATTTTTCGGTTTTTAAAGTTATTCCTTCCCACCATTTCCCTGACAAGAACTACTGTATAACCTTTGGTTAAAACATACTTTGTGGAAAAAATTCACCGTCTTGGATCTGTAGCGCGATTTCGTCGCTTGCCATAGCGATCGTTATGAAAAAAGTGATGCCCTAACTTTTAATGCATTTTATGTGCACAAATAATTTGGGAAAGATTTTTTACAACAAAAATCGTAAATATCATAGCGAACTGTGTACGGAATACCTCCTAACTATATTTGTCGTTAATTGTAGTTAACGATTTCGAATTTTGTCGATACGGATTTAGAGAATCGTGCTACTGGAAGCCGTTTTCTTCAATATACTGAATTAGGCATATGTGCGAAAAAATGAAACAGCCTAAGTGCCTGATCAAATCTATTTTGAATGTCTTCTTTACAACAGGACAACTCTTCTGAACCTAATAGATTCAATCAATGTCTACTGCTTTAAAAATTGGCTTAGAATTGGATTGAATTAAATCCATAGGTTCGGAGACTACATCCAGCTATTTATATCATTAAATTATTTGAATCTACATAAAGGCCTATGTTGGATTATTGTATGTTGGCTATGTTAATTTATATAATATATGAATGATTTCAGTATCAACTTCTCTAGATTTTATCTAGATATATGAATGATTTCAGTATCAATTTCTCTAGATATTACATCCAGCAGTGGTTCTAATATTTTTTTTTCGATTTGGTGGTTCATATGAAATTCTTAAATTTTCACCAAATATATGAAAACCACAAATATATTTCGTATTTTATAATTCAAAAAATGTACAAAAATCAATAAAATCAAAAAAAGTCCAAAAATCATGGATATTTTTAAGGATATACGAATTCGAATTTCGGTAGTAAATTTTAATAATTTCGACTCGTTGTTGGCTCGTATATCATTCCATCATGAATTGGAAAACCTTACTGAAGAGAAATGTCAAAAGAGCTGTCCCTGTCGCTCTACTTTTGTAGCGTATCTGTTGAAAAACCCTTGAAAAAAAATTTTGTAGCGCTCTTATTGAAAACCCCTTTAAATATAGGGTCAAAATTTTATTCAATTTTATTCAGCCGTTTTGACGTCTATTCGGACATACATACATACAAACATTGACATATAGAATATTTACATATAAACTGTACTCGTTATATTTAACGTGGTTTTACTGTAAATATCGCGATAAAGTGTAGAAGTACTATTTTTGGCTGCCGTTGAACATATGCCCGGCTAGCTCAGTCGGTAGAGCATGAGACTCTTAATCTCAGGGTCGTGGGTTCGAGCCCCACGTTGGGCGAGTTTTTTTTTTTTTTTTTTGTTATTTATTAAAATCAATGTCCTCTATCGAAATAGAGTGTATTCTATGCTGAAAATTCCTTTACTTTCCCATACAAAACTTACCCAATTTCCTTGACATATTTTCACCAAGTCAATTCTTCCTTAAGACAATTCTCTGCCGAAAAATATCTTTCCTGAATAATTAGTTGTGTTTTTTCATAATTTAAATTTGAGCTGGAACAAAAACAAATTTGAGCCAGATAGATTTATCTATCTCAAATTGGAAGAATAGTCAGGGAAAAAATATGCGCGGAAATATTGTCCGAGAAAGAAATGCCTTGGGGTAGAAGTTTTTTGCGTATGGATTATAGGGCAATAATTGTCAAGAGAATAATTGTCCGCGAAAGAATTATCTCGGGAAAAAATTTTGAAGCAAAAATGGTCCGGTGGAAAAATTCTCTTCAGCCGGTTTTTTTATTTCGTTGAGGTTTTTGTTTTCAATATTTTTTGTTGAAGAATTATATTCATGAAAAATTGTCTCGTGTAAGAATTGTCTAAATGAAGAATTGTCTCCGGTAAGAATTGTCTTAGAATTATTTGGGATAGAATTGTAATGGGAACTAAATTGTCTTGGGGACAATTATCTCGGAAAAGAATTGCGTAACAGATTTTTCTATGGAATAATAATTTGTGCATGAATTGTCTTGGGGAAGTGTATTCACGGGAAAGAACAATCTTAGGGAAGGTATAATTCCTTTGGATAGAATTATTTGGGGCAGAATTGTCTTGGGGAAGTATAGTCTCGGGAAAGAATAATCTTAGGGAAGGAATAGTTCCATTGGATAGAATTATTTGGTGCAGAATTGTCTCGGGAGAATGTCCGGAGTAGTATTATCTTATGGTAGAATTATCTGGGTAAAGATATGTTATTTGGAAAAAATTTTCCGGTAATTACTTTTGAATAATATGTCAAGAAAGAAAATTACCGGGGCATAATTGTCTGGAAATGAATTGTACGGAAAGTAATTGTCTAGGAAAGAATTGACTTGGAATAGAATTATCGGGGAAATCTAACATTTTATTCATTTACAAAATGTAGAGTATTGTTTTATTTTCTTGGTTTTATTTTCCTGGTTTGGGGCTAAGTTCTTACTTTATTTTAATAGATTTATTAGTTTTATTTTCATTTGGTATTATTTCCATTAGAGGCTATTTCAAGTGCGTGCTTCTAAGGTCATAATTATTAAAACAAAATTATTTTATTAATTTAGTCCGTTTCATTAATTTATTTATATCAACTAATGGACTCAGACCCTTCTATACACTTATTTCATAAATTATATATCAAATAATATAATATAACAAGATCAAAATATTTGACGACTCTTATATTTCTAAAAAAAGAATTGGCCCATGGGGGGATCGAACCCGCGGCCTTCGCGTTATTAGCACGACGCTCTAACCAGCTGAGCTAATGGGCCATGTGAAATCATCTGGTTAAATGTTGTCTTAGTTACAAAAATATAGAAAATTAAGAATAAATAATTTAATATAAGCTGTGTTTTTTTCATAATTTAAATTATGAAAAAAACAGAGCTATAATAAAAACTAATAGATAATTAATTCACAAAGATACTAAAAATAGCTACAGAAGAACTATTTTTTTATAAACCAAGTTACTATTTTAAAATGTAAAGACTTGAACAGATTTTGAGAAAAAGGGTATTTTCTAATTTCAAAATAAAAAAAATACAACAACACATTCTGCTATGTCTCGGACCCCGACGATGCCTCGAAGCTTTCTAGAACAAAAAAGTTGATCTCGCTGCTTTTTGATTTTAATTTTTAAATTTCTTGTACATTCCATTTTTTTTTTTTTTGACAAGATACGATATTTAAAAATTTATCTCTATCGCAATATTTTTCGAAGCAATTTTCCGAACTTTTATTAGTTTTTTTTATTCGATGTCGTTCCGATTCCAAATAATTTCTGCTACCGAAATAACTTTGACAGAATGCAGTGATATCTTTCTTCCATCTGGGTTCAATTTCAAGCTCGATATCGCCATGAGAAAGTGTCAGATATCGTGTGGATTCTCCTTCTTCTAGCATTTATCTTGAAACGATATCGAAACTAATGAACATCATATTTGATATATATATATAACGTTGCATTTTGTTGAATATTTTCCAATATAATTGTTTTATTAAAATTGTAAAATATTTTAAAAATATTAAAGAATAAAAAAAAAATACTCGCCCAACGTGGGGCTCGAACCCACGACCCTGAGATTAAGAGTCTCATGCTCTACCGACTGAGCTAGCCGGGCATGTAAGTCCTGGTGGGCTAAAAACCACCAGACCAAATGCTCAAATACAGGTATTAAAATTATTCAAAGATTACCTAATAGAATATTTACGTTGCATTTTGTTCAAAATTTGCTAATAAATTGTTTTTATAATTGGAAAATATGTTAAAAATAGGAAAAAAAATTAAAATGAAAAAAAATATTCGCCCAACGTGGGGCTCGAACCCACGACCCTGAGATTAAGAGTCTCATGCTCTACCGACTGAGCTAGCCGGGCATGTGAATCTCGGCGCGCTAAAAACCACCAGATTAAGTGCTCAAAGACAGGTGTTAAAATAATTCTAAAATTATCTAATAGAATATTTACCATGAGGTAGTAACCAAAGAAAACACGTGGTTCTCATGAACAATAACAAATGCTGATAAAACACCATGTGCTGTTTGTTGCTGGAATTTATAAATTATACAAATTATATTCATGTGTTAAAAATAATTCAAATTCTATTTCTCTCATTCTATTTGATTCAAATAAAATCAAACAGTATTTATGCAAACAAACAGTATTTACACTATTTTGATTTGAAGTAAAGGGTTTTTCAATAAGAGCGCTACGAAAGTTATATTAGACTTTTTTTCGATTTTGGGACAACAAAACCAAATTTGATCGAATTGAAATTGAATTGAAAAGACTTTATCGATATCTAAAAACTTCCTGGAATTTATAGCAATATTGAAACCGATTTTAAAAACTGAGGTGCAGATGATTTCGAATATCCATCCTACAGAACATGAATTTTAAACGTATCCATGGACTAAAACACTTTGGAATATTGGTTTCAAAAATCGAAATGGTTCCGATTACGGTTCTGATTCTGGTTCTTTGCGGCCCACGACAAGGATTCAAACAATTTTGTATATCGGTTCCAGTTCAAAGTTTTTTAAAATGGTGGATTCGATCCGATTCCGGTCCAACAAAAAAAAAAAATTATATGGATTCCGGTTCCACACATTTTTTATAACGGTTCCGGTTCCATAAATCGAAACGGAACCGATACCGGTTCTGATTTCAATTTTTGTCGGTCACTAAAAGCAACTCAAACCACCGATATACATTTCATTTTTAAAATCGAAAGCAAATTTCTATATTCAACCGATATCTAAAACAGTTAAAAATTTTTATAAAACAAAAAACAGAAAAAAAGAACATATTAGTCAATACACGGATAGAAAAGATTTGCTTGAATATGCTTGAATGTAATTATAACGTAATTCGTAATCATCATATAAATATTGGGAGTAATATCTAATTACATTATAATTGAATTGTATTATTATTGTGTTCAGATTGAAATATTATTATACGATATTTAAACATAAATTGCTTTAATCGCGGATTTACATGAATTTACTATATTAATGTTTCTGTAGAAATATATATTTTTCATCTGATATTAATATATGTATGTTTGGTATTTCTGCTATTTAACACACCCAACGTCAATAAAAGGTTATTTGAATTATATGTATTTGGTTATTCGTGATTGTTACTGGGTGACAACGAATTTAAAAATAATAGCATTATTTTTATTATATGTATGTTTGGCATTACGATATCACAATTAAATAACAACGCTGCATACTTTTACCACTCAGTAACACTCACATTAATACTTTTCATATAGTTCATATAGTTTCATATAGTTTCAAAAAGTTTGACATTAAATATAAATGTAAACATAAATATGTTTACATGTAAATAAAATGTTTTTCACATTCAAACATATATATGTTTGCAAGAACGTTTAAATTTATTCATTCTGAACATAAATATGTTTGAATGAAAACAAATATATTTTTGGCTTTTATTATAATAATGTTTGGCAATCAAATAATACTTTTGCTTGCATAAATCTCCAAAGATATATGTAATGCCTGCAAAATTATGTTTGCAGCGTGTAATTGCCCAAAAATCAATTTATTTTTCCATTTATTTTATTAGAATTATAATTAAAATTTGTATGAAATTGATTTTTAGTTTTCCTTTGAGTATTATAATTCGAATTTTGGTTCAAAATCCAAATTCGAAGCCGCACCCATACCTTGAAACTGGTATCACACGATTTCGGACCCGTGCTTGTAACGATATTGAGCGTCAAAATGGACCTACATGTAACGGAACTATATGGAAGAAAATATGAATTAAGTTGAAGATTCGTTGTCATAAATCTTTAAATATCATATTTTGTATTTAAATTTGAATTTACTAGAAAATTTAAAAATCAGAAACGATAAAGCTACAGATAGAACATTTTTTATCGAAGTTAGTTCGAGAAAACTTCACGACATCGAAGGTCTCTGAGATATCGCAGACTTGAATGGTGTTTCAAGGTGCGCCATTTAACATTTTTGGATGCTGTAGAAACTATGTGCTCTCCAACTCAGAAACATTCTTAGTAAAAATCCAAGTAACCACTTTGTGGCAACTTAAGTGGTAGCCACACAGTTGCCATTAAAGTGTTTGTTCTAAATCATGCGAAATATGCTTATTTGCCACCGAATTGCCAGTCAAAAAGCCCCAGGGCGATACATTTAATAATTTGCCACTTTTTGTCACCTTACAGCAACAAAGTTAACTCCGCCGTTTATTGTATATGTTCCATTATCAGAATGAATATTATTGAGTATGTTCCATACATGTTATTAGTCACCTCTTTAGGACTACATATTATTAGTTTGCAACACTGGTGTCAGAGGTAACTCCAAAGGCACACATATGCCACAAGAGTTGGTGGCAATCGTCGAGCCGTGATTGCTTGGGCACTGTATTACCCAAGCCATTGCATGATAAATATAATCTACCCATGTCTTGCATTGAGGGAAAAGTTCTATAATCCAGAAGGAATCAAGAAGTATACGGAGCGATAAACAGCTAAACCGAAAAATTCTTAATTTCAAGAAATGGATTTTCTTAGTTGTCTAAAAAGTAACTAAGTAGAATTATTCTTGGATTCAGTTATTAATTTCTTAGGCATCAAGAAAGTAACTAAGTAGAATAAGTCTTGAATTCAGTTATTAATTTCTTAGGTATGAAAAATGTTGTTGTTGTTTTCGTCCCAAAATTTAATGAACACGTGTTCGTATAGTTGTTTTTTTCGACATTTCTTTGTCGCTATTATGTTTTGTTTTGCGTTGTCCGTCTGTCAGCGCCATCTGTTTGTTCGTGTGTCTGTCTGTCGATATGTTGAAAGTAACTAAAAGCAATTATTTCGAAGCTAACATAAAATAAAAAAATATAGACGAGTTAATTTGTTGTTTATTTAGAACTTTATTACCTATTATATTCATTTTTGTATAGTAAATTTACTTCTTTGAATACTTAAATGTAATTGAATTGTTTATTTTATTTTATTTTTATTATTATTATTTAATTTAATCTCTGTATATTATTCTGAAACCGTTTTACTTACCTTATACACTTTCTCCTCTTCTATTGCCTCTTCTGTTGGTTATGTATAAACCCTCCGCACGTTACCTATAAGCATTGTATAGTGTATTTAGATAACAATGGAATGAAATCAACTTGGTATTTATGCAAAATTGAACCCAAATTTATGTTTACGAACTGAAACCATACCAAAATTCGTAGGAAAGATCGTTTTTCTATTTATATCTTTAACATTCATTCATACACAGACGCTTGCTTGTCTGGCTGTGCTTTGTTGTTCTATTCGTGAAAACACACAAATGCAAACATTGTATATCATTTGATACCTAAGAAGAAAAAGATTTGCAATCCCGACAAATTGTACTTAGTTACTTTTTTGATACCTAAGAACTTAATGTCTGAATATCTAGAAAAATTTGGCTTAGTTACTTTCAACAGATGGCGACCTCGCAAAACAAAGCATACAGACAGAGCAATATCGATGCAAACACGTGCTCTTTTTGCGATGAATACAGCAACAATTTTGCGTGTTCTTTTAGGTTTTTAATAATCAATAAATTAACTTCTGAAAATCCAGTTGAATCCAGTTTGTTTATTTTTTTGACAACTAAGTAATTTGCTTTCTTGATATCCAGATGACAAATTCTTGAATTTTAGTAGTATTTTATTGATATTAGTCAAATTCTACTATTTTTCTTTCTAACGGAATTCTTCTCGAGTTTATGAATTTTATTTCCCTCCGTGTAAAAACCTCGTATTTAATGATTTAGTTTTCGTTCTCTTAAAAAAGATAAACCAAAAATAGTCTCAATTTCATTAGTGTGCTTGACATAATCTAACCAAAAACATGTTAAGCCAATTAAATCAAAAATTTTTAATCCGGTCAATATAAAATAAACCTCTTCATTATTCATTTTATAGGAGTAATAAATATTGGCACTCACTTAATACAGTCTTACAAATGAGGGAGCTCATGGTACCGCATTTTCCCCCCTTCGACCACTAACTCACTGTCTGGCATAAAACAAAACAATGGTTTGGAAAGGGAAATTTCAGACTTAAAATAAAGCAGACAGATAAATGAAGACACAAACACTCAGTAAGACAGACAGATACAGACAGACAGCATATATATATATACATATATATTGCAGAAAGTTACTTGTTAGGGTTGTTATAATAACTTACAATGATTATGTAGACCTCTTTTATACGAAGTACAAGGAGGAACATCGACTAGACAGACAAAAGGACGAGAGGGCTTTACCGTCGTGGTGTGCCAGACAATGCCGTGTACATTGGGGTAGGTTCGTTTCTGCCCCACGCTTCGCTGTCTTTCGACGTTTATGAGAAACGTTGTCGGTGCGTCGTATGTTTGTCAAGCTCTCAGCATTATTTCCACTTCGAGTAGTTAACGTCTTTGTTTTTTTTTTCATCCTGCTGTCACATTGAGTTTTACTTGATTTGATTTAATAGTGGGTTTATTTTATGTCTATTATAAGTTCTTGTAAAAGTTTAGTTTAACGGTAGAATGACATTAATAGTCTGTCAATATTTTAAATCATTTTTTTGTTTTTAAATATTTTTGGGTGTTTTTTTAAATATTTTTGATTTAAATAATAACTCACATTTTTTAATTTCAATATTTGTGATACATTTTTATTTTAAAATTTATTAATAAAAAAATATTACTCGCCCAACGTGGGGCTCGAACCCACGACCCTGAGATTAAGAGTCTCATGCTCTACCGACTGAGCTAGCCGGGCTGTGTGATATAGGCCTATGCTATGATCTTCAAGGAGTCTAAAATTATGATATATATAAAATTTATAATATATAAAAGATCCGGAGATTTGTTACGACTTACTATACCTACTAATATATTTAGTTTTATATTTCAAGTTTCAAAATTGTATTACAGAAAATTATGATAGAAATTAAAAAAATATATATATGTTGCAACAACGTGACAATATTGTGATTTTTCGATATCTATATCGAAAATCACAATAAAAAAACTCAGTCAATTAAAGGAGACGTGATCATGGTCTGATCGTGTCGATCTTGGTCTGATCGTACTAATAGTGACCATAATCCAAACGATCAGGCCATGATCAACGAAATCAAGCCATTATCAAGACGATCATTCTATGATCAACACGAGCAGATCATGATCAACACGATTAGCCTCATGAACTGGTCGTCTTGATCATGGCCTGATTGTGTTGATCACGGCGTGATCGTGGTCCGATATACATGTTGAACTTGGCTTGATCATATTAAGCATGTGCTAATCGTGTTCATCATGTTGATCATGAACTGATCTTGATGATCATGACCTGATCAATTTGATATTGACATGATCAGGTAGATCATGATTTGATCGTGTTGATATTGGCCTGATTGTGTTGTTCATGTCCTGATCATATTGATCATGGTCTGATCGTTTTGATCATGACCGAATTATAGTGATCATGACGTGATCGTTTTGATCATGCCTGAGCCTGTTGATCATCTAACTTGCAGTGTTTAAATAAGAAAAAAATATAATGTTGACTTTTCGATCGTTACCATAGTACAATTACTACTAGGAATTATTCGTAATTCGTATAAGTATTCCCTGATTTTTTTATGGGTGAAGTTTTTTATGGCTCATGATCGGTATCTGATCATAGAATTAAAGAAAAATATAATTAAATTAAAGAAATTCAATACCGTGATCGTGGCACTTTGCCATCCAGGAATTGGAGAATTTCTAATTTATTAGGGAAGCATGATAAAATTTATCGGTTTACGATAAGGTAAAAAGACAAATACCATTGGGATTTGATACTATAGTAAAATTCCTATAACGGCATAGTCGAACAATAAAATATTGTTCGCCCAACGTGGGGCTCGAACCCACGACCCTGAGATTAAGAGTCTCATGCTCTACCGACTGAGCTAGCCGGGCACTTATTTTTTCTATACAAATGTTCTAATTAATTCAGTTTCTTAATTTAATTCTTAGGGGAGAATTAAAATTCAAATTCAAGAATTTAAATTCAAATTCTAGAATTATGTAGTATTTTAATTCTATTTTAATTGAAAACAGAAAACTTTTTAACAATCTGTTTGGTGGCAAAACCCCATTAAATTATAATAACCTCTGTGTTCTAGAATTATCAATACCATATGTTCTGAGATATGGTACCTTTAAATAAAAAATATCCCTAAAATGGTCTTGTATAATAGATTGTAACTTTGGTTTTAGGGATTGAAACCATTAACAAAATCGATATCCGTTTAAAAAAAAATACTATTTTAAAACCAGAACTGTAATTGAAACCGTTATACAAAAATCAGAATTATACTGATATTCAAAACCGATATAAACGACTTCGGTAGAAATTTTCGGATTTTGATTATGATTGTTTATGGATCGATTTATTTTAAACTTATTTTAAACCGACCATGACCAAAATGATTTGGTAAATTATTGTCTAATGGGATAAAATTTTATTGGTTATACGGTTTTAAACGGATCAAAAAACACAAAAATTTAATATTTAAAATTTGATTTTCATTTATTTTCTAAGAATTTATTATGGTTAATATATATATTTTTTTTTTAACTTTTAATTTTTTGTAATTCGTATGCCCAATTTTGACGATTTTTTGAATAAAACAGTATTGAAATATATGAGATTTGCTAACTTATAATATAAACCACTAGAATGGTGTACAACGAGGAACTGAGAAACAAATGCTCAAAAATGGGTCTTTTTTTAGCCCAAAAATTAGTTCTTTTTCATCATATCTCAGGTCCTGTTAAAGGTATTTTAAAAATTGATATGTACATATAATTTGTGTTCTGTTATGCATGTTTTGAATAAAATAAAAATAAGTCTGGCATTATAATCAACGCTTAACAACCTATAGAATCCTCAAAAACGTGGTTTTTCGTTTTTCTCAAATATCCTTGAAACTGGACGTTTAGGGAAAAAACTGAAAACGTCAATATTCTTAGAATGTCTAAATCCATAAGAATATGTAACTTTCATTTCTGTTGTCGAAAATTTTTGTCAAATGTGCGCACAATGTTTTAATTCAATTGGGTGATGAAATATGTTTGCTGCAACTATTTAGTATTTAATATGAGTTTACTTGCAAATTTCAAATATTAGTTTTGCATCAAATATCTGATAAAAATACGCAAAATATTGAAAAAATGTGTGATAAAATATAATAAATTCCTTTTTTAAATTCCTTACTTATCGGAAACATATTGAGAAAATATGTACTTATGGCAAACATATTAAGGAATTATGCAAAAATTTCAATTCGCGAAAAATTTATTATTGAAATAAAAAGAAACATATTATTCAGTTTAACATAAAAACAATATTTTTAAAGAATCCCTTTCAAGTTTTTCATTTTATAATAAACACAATATTTTTAATCATTATTATAATTGTACACAATTATATATTGATGGATTATATAATTAATAATAATCACAATGATAACTTCTCCTTATTTATTTGAAACAAAAAAATTACTGCGCCCAACGTGGGGCTCGAACCCACGACCCTGAGATTAAGAGTCTCATGCTCTACCGACTGAGCTAGCCGGGCATATAATCGCGTATATATACAAATCATATTTCAATTTATATCATCTATATATATAAAACTCTTGGTCCGTCTGTCAGTCTGTCAGTCTGTCGGTCTGTCTGTCTGTCTGTCTGTCTGTCTGTCTGTCTGTCTGTCTGTCTGTCTGTCTGTCTGTCTGTCTGTCTGTCTGTCTGTCTGTCTGTCTGTTTCTTCCAGCATCACGTCTAAACCGCTGAACCGATTTAACTGAAATTTTGCCACAGGATACTAAGGAGTCCGGAGGGTGTCATAGGCTATATATGGGCGGGATTGGACAAAGGGGCGTGGTACCTCCCATACAACCTAAACTTTCAAAACGACATAACTCAGCACATACACAATCCAAAAAGATGAAACAAAAAACTAAAATTCACCACACTAAAACTCACCACACTAAAACTCACCACACTAAAAATTCACCACACTAAAACTCACCACACTCACTCACAATACTAAACTCACTCACCATACTAAAAACTCACCACACCGAAACTCACCACACTAAAACTCACCACACCAAAACTCACCGCACTAAAATTCACCACAATAAAACTCACCACACTAAAAATTCATTAAACTAAAAATTCAACACACTAAAACTCACCACATTAAAACTAACTACACTAAAACTTCTACTGGGAAAAACTCTACGGGGAAGAATTCTACCGGGAAGAGTTTTACCGGGAAGAATTCTACGGCGAAATATTCTACTGTCTGAATTGTCTTTGAGAAAAGTTGTTTTGGCGGAGAATTATTATTTGGTTACTACATTTAACCAACCAATAAAAACTTCCACAGCGAAGCACGAGACCCTGATATAAAAAATAATAATATTTTTTTTTATATTAATAAAATCGCTTTATATCTATGAATTCACAAAATCTTGGCACGAGTCGTGCACGGGTCCAGCTAGTTTATATATAAATCGAATTAATAAATATTTCAACATGTTCTGTCATGTTTTAAAGAACTTCTGCTTTAAGTTCATAGATAAAATATGTGAAAATATAAAATACATGTTTTGCGAATTCAACTCAATTTGTATGACTTGTTCGAGCTATGTATAGATCTGTTGAATATTAAATAACTAAAACATATCGGGAGTCACGTACGATATATTAAAATAATGCAAGGTTAACATGAAAATCTCAGTTGGGCGTAGGTAAAATGGTTTATAGAGAAATTCTAAAAAGGTGAAATATACAGTAAAAATACTGTATTAAAGCCTGAATCACACGATTGAATAAACAATCAATTTTTGAATCAATTTCCAGAACAATTTCATGCAAAAATTGGACAGTCACACGATTGATATTAAAATTATTTGAAAATTGATTCAAAAGTTGTTTGTTTATTCAATTGTGTGATTCAGGATTAAGTTTTAAAATGAAGTTAATAACACATATATTTTATTATTCAATTGTTAAAAATTCGATAATTTATGCATGTATAAAAAGATGAAAATTCGATTAGACAAACACTTTGAAAAATAATATTTTAGATATTGTAAAAACGACCCTACGAATTATGTGATTTTATAACGATTATTGCTAAACACACTCGAATATAAGTTATACGACAGTGAGAACGGTACATGACATACACAATTCCATGAGGAAGACGTTATAGTTAAAAACAAAAATGATAGACATTTTTAGACTCACACAGAAGAGTTAAGTGCAAACCGTCACGCAAGTGACAGGGTTGTAATAAAACAAGAAACTGTCACGAGAGCACTATAAACAATCGGAATTACGTGCGTGAGTTTAATGCTGATTGTTGCAATTGTGCTCACAGCATGTGACTTATGCCACTGTGCACTTTGAACTTAAAAGATTTCAAATTTAAAAAAAATAGTGCATTTTTAATAAAAACTAAAAATTATTTTATAAATTTGAAAAAAGTACTATATAAATAATACTTTTTACTATATTAAATAGTCAATAGAATAAATTATTATTTTAATTCGAAAATACTATACAATATTAGAAAATACCATGACATTGCCATTGGGTTTATATGAAAAGATTTATTTTTTGTATACTATTAAATCAATAATTGTCCTATTGACCAATTTTAATGGGATTTGAGGAATTATTTCTGGGTGTACAAAAAAAAATTATGTTAATTATTTTTTAGTCCTACTATATGCCCGGCTAGCTCAGTCGGTAGAGCATGAGACTCTTAATCTCAGGGTCGTGGGTTCGAGCCCCACGTTGGGCGCAGTATTTTTTTTATTTTAAATGTTATTTTATTTTAAATTTTATTTTCAAATGTAAAATTTAACAAATTTTAGTACATACTTATTTTGATATTATTACTTTTTTAAAATTTTTAATGTTTAACCTATTTTTAAAATGGCTTCACAATTTTACAAATATGTTATAAATGCCACAAAAGTCTTTTTTAAGTGGTCGCTGTGACCAAGATTATGAGAGTAGACGAATCAAGTATAATTCATTACGAAGGTCTTTTCATTACCTATCCAACGATGTCAATCACTTATTACCCAGAGATTTCAGATTATACGAATTTTGACTATAAAAAATGTACTATAAGTTATCACAAAATAGTTTATTTAAGTGACAATTGTCACCAAGATTTCGTGGGTGTACGAATTCAACTTAGTTCATTGAAAATGTCTTTTCATTACCTATACAACGATGTCAATCACTTATTACCCAGAGATTTCAGATTATACGAATTTTAACTATAAAAAATATACTATAAGTTATCACAAAATAGTTTATTTAAGTGACAATTTCGTCACCAAGATTCCGTGGGTGTACGAATCCAACTTAGTTCGTTGAAAACATCTTTTTATTACCTATCCAACGATGTCAATCACTTATCACCCAGAGATTTAAAATTACACGAATTTTTACTATAAAAAATGTACTATAAGTTATCACAAAATAGTTTAATTAAGTGACAACTGTCACCAAGATTCCGTGGGTGTACGAATCCAAATTAGTTCGTTGAAAAAGTATTTTCATTACCTATTCAACGATGTTAAATACTATTTACCTAGGGATTCTAGATTATACAAATTTTGACTCTAAAGTTGATACTTAAAGGTACCGCTTTCAACCAGATTTTGTGGGTGCTTTAACTAAGCATAATTCTGTTGAAAGTATCAAAAAGGTACCAGAAAAGTGTTTGTTTTTTTAAAGTGACTGTTGTAACCAAGACTGGAAGTACACGAACCAAACATAGTCCCTGGGAAAGTTCATTTCATTATCTCTCGAACGATGGCAATCAGATATTACGCAGGGATTTAAGATTACACTCTAATTGTCTTTTTAAAATACGTATTATCTGAAATTCAATATCTACTACACTAAGAAAAAAGTGATATAATAAAATTTAAAAAAAACTTTAATTGATCTGGATTTAATTTGAAATTATTACGCAAAATTTTAATTTTAAATTGAATAAAATGTATTTATTTTAATTGATTCATATTTTGTTCATTGCAGATTACAACCAATTTTGATACGAAATGCACCAAAATTAAACAAGTAAGTTACATTGTTTCAAAAAATCAATTTTCGATCCTGCCAGGAGTCGAACCTGGAATCTTCTGATCCGTAGTCAGACGCGTTATCCATTGCGCCACAGGACCGCTTTTCGAATTTTTGTCAAAAATACCCCATAATGTTTTTGAAATCAAGACAAGATCTATAACTACAAAATGTAGTTGATTTGTTTATTCACTACACTAAGAGTGTAAGGATATATTTAGTTTGGTAGCACGTATGTAACACCCCGAAGAAGGTCTGTCTGTTGAAATCACGATTGCAGGAAAACTAGAAGCGCCATATCAAGAAAACTTCTAAGTCAGATTATTTATATATCTACGCTAGCTGGTATTTAAAATAAGCATAATCGGTCCATTATGCTTTAAAAATTTACATGTGACGTAATATTCCTAACTGGTTATATATTATATTATTTGTAGTAAAAATGATTTGTGACGTTTTATATGGATTTGTAATTTAAGTCATTTAGTAATTAATTTAAAATTATTTCAAAATCATTTTTAAGCACTTTGTAACGCGCTGATCATGTGGTCCTGTGGCGCAATGGATAACGCGTCTGACTACGGATCAGAAGATTCCAGGTTCGACTCCTGGCAGGATCGAATTTTTTATTATTCTAATTCTAATAATTGTCTAATTTTGTGTAGTATAGATTAGAGTAATAAACAAATTTCTTTTTATTACATCAATTACAATAAGTAAATACGCTGCACTCAACGTAATTTTATTCTGGAAAAATTCCTGCTTATAATTGATACGAAATATTTAATCAGTTGAAAACTATTGCACTGGGTGAAGTTCAGTCGTTAACCTGCCTTTCACACAATAACCGTTCGTCATGATTTTCTATATTATTATTTTTATTTTTTTTAATATTGAAACGAGTCATGCTATTTAATAATGTAATATTATGTACATAACTAATAGATTATTCAACTTTGATATGCATTTGATTTGAATTAATTGCTTTGATTACGGAATTGAAGCAGATTTCTTTCAGGTTATTGACATCGCTGCGTATGTCCTTTAATTAGAATCGATTTTTAATAAATTCTTAATTGGATTATTTGAATTGCAGTTTTATATTATTGCAAATTAGTATTAATAATAACAGTACTCAATATAATTTTTTCTATCCCTAGTAGAAACTTAACGTATTTGGGTAGGCATTATTATGATCAATATATGTTCATCATGGACTGATCGGGTTATGACAAGGAAAATATTCAATGTTCAGTTCTCTATATCCCTATAACAATATCTACTATATATGGTCCCCTTTCTACCGCATACTCAGTTTTTCATATTACGTATATTTTTCCAGAATATTGCATTCGAAGCATAACAAAAATACAGTACTTGACAAAACAAGTTAACCAACAAAAAATCAAATTTGTTTTTTTTTTAAATTATCATGACTAATGGTATATGGTTATTCAGAACATAATCCAAATAAACATTCAAAATTACAAACTTATATAAAAATGGACTTGTTTTCATATTGTACACTAGGGCGGATCGAAACTTTTTTCCCAAAGTTATAATAGGACTTAAAATTTTCATTATACTGCTAGAGTTTACCACACAAAATTTGAGTCGAAACACAAAATTTGAGTCATGTGTTCGCGCATTGCAGAAGAAATAATAAAAATACTTAAAATCCATATTTTTATTTTTTTACCATCTTAATAAAGTTTTTTTTAGACCGAAATAGACTCCAAAAATTAGAGATTGTATATATTAATGTCCTCCTAAAATTTCACCAATTTTGAAGTAAATCTTATGTTCGCGCATCGTCCTTGAAGTTGAAAAAGTACAAAAAAATCGACATTTTATCTGGTTAAACCGTTCCAAAATCGGCATGGAAGGTTCTTTTTACATGTAATTTTCATTAAATACTAGCTGGACCCGTTCACAGCTTCGCCCGTGCTGAGATTTGTAATTGTAAAACTATATCGTTTATAAAGTGTGGATACATTTACGCCCTTTTTCCCTTTTTAATGCATGCCTACGTCGCTTTTATCCCGCCCACATTGATCATAGTGCCATGCTCCTTTATCCAATCTCGATCACATTCCACGTGGCTATTAAAATTTTTAAAAATAATCCTTTGTTTCGATTTGTACAACTCTGCTCTTAGTAAGCCAGGAGTTTTAGCATTTTTAAAATTTTTGTTATATTGGAGATATCACGCCCCATAGTCCCATTCCGACCAAGTTCTACGCAGGGCTCTGCTGCCAAAAAATCCATCTGTTTTTTCCACTTAAAAATTCAAGATTTTTGGATTATTTTATTGATTTTTGAACATTTTTTGAATTATAATATATTTGTGGTTTTCAGGGTACAATTTATGTTTTGAAAATTTAAGAATTTGTTTTAAACCACCAAATCGAAAATAATTATTTAAACCACTGCTGGATGAAATCTCTGGTGAAGATGGTAATGAAATGATTCATATATTATATTAGCCAACATAGCCAACAAACATATTACCCAACATTGGCCTTTATGTAGATCCAAATAATTTAATGATGTAGTCGCCGAAACCATGGATTTAATTCAATTCAATGCCAATTTTTAAAGCAGTAGATATTGATTGAATCTAATAGGTTCTGAAGAGTTATCGTGTTATAAAGAGGACATTCAAAATAGATTTGATCAGGCACTTAGGCAGTTTCATTTTCTCGTCCATATGACTAATTCAATATATTGAAGAAAACGGCTTCCAGGTCCAAGACGGTAAATTTTTTCCACAAAGTATCCTGATTCTACGTGTCCATTACAATGTTTAATATAATCTTTTGTTTCGATTTTTTTAACTCTGCTCTTAGTAAGTAAAGAATAATAGCAATTTTGAGGTTTTTTTCTGTATAGGAGGTGCCACGCCCCAGTGTCTAATCCCGTCCATATTCATCGTGATGATCGGAGTTTTAAATATGAACATTTGATTGTTATATCTCTACTCTTAGTATGTCAGGAGTTATAGCATTTTTCACGTTTTTGATATTTGAAAGGTACCACACCCCTTTATACAATACCGCCCACATTATACGTGACGATTCAACTTTTTAATATGAACCTTTGTTTCAATTCTCATAACTCTGGTCAGGAGTTATAGCATTTTTAAAGTTATGGTTATATGGGAAGTGACACGCCCCTTTATCAAATTCCGCCAACATTTTGCAAAAATATAAACAACAACAAAATACATTACTGAGCCCAATTTCATGACTGTGGCTATCTTATACAGATATTTTGACTTAAAAGTTCAGTTTTTCCACGCCCATTTTTGTACCTTAGATAGTGCGCTCTCACGTCGTGAAATCAACACCCTGTCATAATTTCAAGTTCCTAGGGTCAAATTTCGATTTTTTCAATTTTCCGGTTTTTCCTTTGGGTTTTTCCGACTTTTCTTTTTTCCTAAACCACTCTTGCATTGACACGAACAAAATACAAAAAGAATCAGGCAAATCCATTGGTTCGTTCTTCCGTGATGCTCTGGCACACAACAGATATATAGATTTTCTGAGGTATACTGAATCCAAATCTGTTAACGGCCAATTTCTATTGTGTATGTTTTGAGAAAAAAAAATACTAAATGCTGGTGCTTTGCCAATTATAACAAATTTTATTCATTACATCATATTATTTGAGTTTTTTTTATTGGGTTTAAAAGTAATTAATAGCTGCGTTTTTTTCTAAATTTAAATTTGAGCTGGAACAAATTTTGTACGCAAAACAAAAATAATTTGAGCTCGATAAATCTATCTAGCTCAAATTTGTTTTTGTTTTGCGTATAAAATTTGTTCCGGCTCAAATTTAAATTATGAAAAAAACGCAGCTAATGATTCTAGAATTGACCACAAACAATTTCTGTAAAAAAAAAACAAAAAGAAAATTATACTAAATTACGATTTTTTGGGTGTTTTTGACTTCAAGGACTTTGCGCAGCCACAAGATTTGTTTTAAAAGTGATGAAATTTTGGGACCGTGTTAATAGATTCGAAATCTAATTTTTGAAGCTTATTCTGATCAAAAACTGATCCCTAAAGGGTAAATTTATGTTTATAAACATTAATTTATATTTCTTAAAGGATTTTTTTACCTTCGCTTGCAATGCACGAGCACAGGACGATATTTTTTTTATTTTTCGAACATTTTTTTTGTGTGAAATATTTTTTTATATTTTTTGTAAATGTTGATTTCAACCATTGCGTTGTTATTTTTTTTCGAAAATTTTCTAATAATTTTTATTATATTTTTCGAACATTGTTGTTTTTGTCGAATATTTTTTTTATAAATGCTGATTTCGACGATTGCGTTGTTAAAACATTTCTTTCGAAAATTTTCGAATATTTTTTTTTTGGTAAATACTGATTTCAATACCAAATTTTTTTTAACAATTTTTTTTCAGAAATTTGTCGAGCATTGTTGTTTTTTATTTTCGAAAATTGCGTTGTTTTTATCGCAAAAAAAATATTTTTTTTTTAAAATTATTTTTCCATTTTTTTGTTTCTTGTGGTGCAACTTTTTTTTTTTTTGATAAACAAATTTAATTCTGGCTTCTAGCGTCCTATTTACATATATACCCAAATTTTTAATAAAAAGCTACCATCAGTCTGTGGGCCAGAAATATTTGGAGTCATCTGAAAACAAAATTGTGCATCAACGCTTTTCAGCTTTTCGAAAATTGATAATGAGAGATATATTTGGTTAACCTTTATATATATCTCGTTGTTCAACCGCAACCGAAAAATTTCAAAATTAAGGCCAAAACCTAAATTTTCAATTCTTGGTTTTTCACTGATTTATTCAATGTGAAAGTTATTCAGGAACCTCCGAAAAGTTTAACCATTATATCTGACCTCTGTACTGGTTATTTGAGACTAACATCTCTCAAACATGCGAAAAATACTATAAATAATGCTCGAAAACATCTTTCTAACATTATATTAATTACAGCAAATATAAATTAAACATGCTACAAATATATAGATAGTTGAGAAGAAAAACTGAATGTTTATGATAGTTTTGATACAACCATAAACTTAAATTTATAATTTGTATCAGTAACGACTCATAAGTTTAAATAAAAAAGTAGCAAAACTTTTAATATTTTTTAAATACAACAGTTATAGGATGTTTGCGACAAGTAAAATGAAAACTGTTTCATTTAATATAGAATCACTAGGAACATTCTGACTTGCGAAAACATTTTTTCAGCAAAACTATTGGCTTATTTCGAATAATTCATGAGGACAGACAAAGAAAGACATATCGTCGGTGATACTGCAAAACTACCTATCTACATTTTCGAAAACCTCTTACAAAATGAATGAAGAAACAAAACTATTTTAAGGCTCAATTCTTCACTTACTTGATACAAAATTATGTATGTCATAACTTATAATGGCAGTTATCTAATTTATCCGATCAACATTTCATTTAACATTAATTTTCACATGCAGTTAGGCGGTTTTGAAGTATCATCGACGATTTGACACTTTAATTTTAGGTAAATATCAAGATAAGCCAATAGTTTTGCTGCAAATGTACTGCAATACAAAATTGTTACTGTGAGGCTATTGTAAATATAACAATTGTCATTTTACTTGTAGCAAGCATCATGCAATTATTTGCATATATGTCATATTTTAAGAAATACTAAGAGTTTTGCTGCAATTTTCTTTATACATATGGGATGTATGAATAATTGCTACAAGGCATAAATTCAGTTGCATCATGGTTATCATAAACACTCAATTTTCTCATGTTCGAAGAATTAATAAATTCATGTTGTTTGCAATCATATAATGTTTATAGCAAACACATATTTTATATCTACAAACATTAAGTTTTGAAATAAAATAACGATAATTAAAAAAAATGATTGGCAATAAAAAAAATATTAAACATTACAATTTCAACAACTATACAAAAACTATCCAAATGATTTGGCAGCACTGACACTGACTGGTCGCTCGGCCACTTCTCGTGCGAATTTCTCACAAAGCATTTGTGTTCGGTTTATTCGTACGTTTGCCTTGAACTTTGGTGAACGATTAAAAACGATCGAGACGTGCAGTGCACATGTCCGTGCATCCATTGGTTTAGTTGTTGTTCAATGGGGGGCGGGAGGGGTGGTTCGGTTGAAAGACGAACTCAGTTCGTTGCTGTGGCAGTCAGACTACTATGCAAAAGCTAATGAACGGAATGCGTTGTATTTGTATTGTGTGCATCCAATGAATTGTTTTTGTGTTCAACAGTCGCACACGAGGGTGCCATATGTTGTGGTTTTTAGTTGTACTGGTTTTTAGTTGTTCTGTTGTAGTTGTTGCTGTTGTTTTTGTTGTGAAGCGCCTACACAAATCGTATTCAACAACATGAATTTATTGTGTTTTGTTGTAAATCAGTGAAAAACAACAAAATAATTATCATAAGCGATCTTTCGCGAACATTTGCTATAATCGATTTGTAAATCTTTAATTAGTAAAAATTAACTTAGAAATTTGATTATATAATTCATATTTATTTGGTTCAGATTTTAGAATTGTACAATTTATTAAAAAGATCAAGGCACTATCATAATAGTCTAGGTGCTAAAAAAAACAAATAATTCCAATTTTTCCCAAAAAAATTACATCGGACCACAACATTGTGTTGACGATTTCCTTTTAAAATCTTTTTCCATTTTTATTATTCCCACTTATATCGGATATTTTTATCTAAAATATATGCTACGCATTAAACTTTTTTATGGCAACCGAACAATTCATGAAAAACAATTCACCGTATCAAAATTCTACGTACACAATTAATAGTTAAACAATTCTTCGTACGCAATATTCACCGTTTGCATAATTCATCGTATCACAATTCGTCGTAAGAAAAATGTATCGTAAGCGCAAATCATCGCAGCATAATTCATCGTATGCATAATTCATCGTAGCATAATTCATCGTATGCATAATTCATCCTATGCACAATTTATCGTAGCATTATTCATTAAATAGAATTCATCGTAGCATAATTCATTAAATAGAATTCATCGTAAAATAATTCATCGTATGCGTACGCACAATTCATCGTAGCATAATTCATCGTATGCATACGCACAATTCATCGTATGCATAATTCATCGTATGCATAATTCATCGTATGCACATTCATCGTAGCATAATTCATTAAATAGAATTCTTCGTAGCATAATTCATTAAATAGAATTCATCGTAAAATAATTCATCGTATGCATATGCACAATTCATCGTAGTATAATTCATCGTATGCATAATTCATCGTATGCAATTCATCGTATGCACAATTCATCGTAGCATTATTCATTAAATAGAATTCATTGAAGCATAATTCATTAATTAGAATTCATCGTAAAATAATTCATCGTATGCATACACAATTCATCGTAGCATAATTCATCGTATGCATAATTCATCGTATGCACAATTCATCGTAGCATTATTCATTAAATAGAATTCATAGTAGCATAATTCATTAAATATAATTCATCGTAAATTAATTCATCGTATGCATACGCACAATTCATCGTATGCATAATTCATCGTATGCATACGCACAATTCATCGTATGCATAATTCATCGTATGCATAATTCATCGTATGCACATTCATCGTAGCATAATTCATTAAATAGAATTCATCGTAGCATAATTCATTAAATAGAATTCATCATAAAATAATTCATCGTATGCATATGCACAATTCATCGTAGTATAATTCATCGTATGCATAATTCATCGTATGCAATTCATCGTATGCACAATTCATCGTAGCATTATTCATTAAATAGAATTCATCGTAGCATAATTCATTAATTAGAATTCATCGTAAAATAATTCATCGTATGCATACACAATTCATCGTAGCATAATTCATCGTATGCATAATTCATCGTATGCACAATTCATCGTAGCATAATTCATTAAATAGAATCGTAAATTCTTAAATTCTTAAGAATTCATCGTAGCATAATTCATTAAATAGAATTCATCGTAAAATAATTCATCGTATGCATACGCACAATTCATCGTAGCATAATTCATCGTATGCATAATTCATCGTATGTACAATTCATCGTAGCATAATTCATTAAATATAATCGTTTATTCTTAAATTCTTAAAATTTAAGTTCATCGTAAAATAATTCATCGTATGCATAATTCATCGTACGCACAATTAATCGTATCACAATTCAAAACAACTAATTCACATTTTTTTCTAAAAAAAATAAAATCGGACCACAACGTTGTTTGATGATTTCCTTTCAAAATCCTTTACTTTTTTTATTATTGCCACTTATTTTATATAGAAATATCAACATTTTTTATGGGAACCTAACAAACAGTGGAACAATTTCATTGTATCACAATTCATCGATCACAATTCATCGTAAAATAATTCATTGTACGCAATATTCAATTTATCTCATACACAATTCACCATAAATACAATTATCGTAAGCCCAAATCATCGTATGCACTATTAATGGCGAAACGTATCACAATTCATCAAACGTAATTCATCGTAAAACAATTCATAGTAATCACAGTTCATTGTATGCCTTATTCATCGTACGCACAATTTATCGTTTCCTTTCAAATTGTCCTGCAAATGTCGCACAATTTATTTATTTATTTATTTATTAATTTATTTATAATTTTAATATTCTGTTTCCCAATTGTTACAATTGTTCTCGATTAAGTCATGTCCCTCCATTTGTCTGAAAATATGATAACATAAGAAATACATAATGGATTCTTAAGAAATTTGGCAGAATATATTTAAGGTCAATAGTAATTCTCAGTTTGAAATTTGTCGTAACATTTGACCGACACATACAATCATTTGATACTTCCATACAAATAATTTATCTATAATTCTTCAATAATCCATATCTCATAAAGTATTCGATATATCGCTAGGAATTTTTTTGCTCACTAAAGCTTCTAGAGTCAATATTTCTGGCATTTTTCATAATATTTGTGGCTTTTTTTCAGCTAACACACAACAAATTTTTGAGAAACGTATGGAAGTAGAAAATAGGAAGCATTTTATACAAATTCCATCTTTTTCTGCTTGTAATCATTTTATAAAATGTTTTTAAACTGCGCTGATTCTACCAAATATGTTGTCTTGGGTTAAAAATATCTCCAGATAAAATTTCTGGCATACTTTATAAATACTTTGGGAATACTTTCGACAAATACACAGACAAATGAAAGTTTTTAGGAAGTGAGAAACGTATGAAAGAAGAAAATATGAAACATTTTATACAAATTTCATCGTTGTACGCTTTTAATCATTTTATAAAATTTTTCTAAACTGCCCTAATTCTGCCAAAAATGTTGTCTTGGGTTAAACATATCTCCAGACAAAATTTCTGACATTCTTTATGAATATTTTCGTGTATAGCAGATTTTACAATTTTGTGGAATTTTAAATGTTAGATTCCTGGTATATTTAGGTTACGGGGAGAATACAAAAGTCTTTTGATACATCACAGTTCTTGTCTGCTTCAAACCATTCAAAAACAAATATTTGTATACTGGCTTGAGCCTGTCAAAAATGTTGTCTAGATATATTTCAAATGCTTTTATACAAATAAGCCCTAGACAATTTTTGACAGGCTCAATTTAGAAAGATATTTTCTAAAGATTTGAAACAGACAAGGGCGAAGTCCATATCAAAAGTTTTCAGTTTTCTTTCCGTACCAGTGAATAAGCCTTTGAAATTACTTAAACTTTGATAACTTAATAAAATAATACATTTTCACAAATTACCACAACGAAAATTTTGGGACGATTCTTCCCCGAGACAATTCTTCTTCGAGACAACTATTCCCCACTCGATACTTCCACAAGATATTTCTTCCCCGAATTATTTAATGTTCATGCAAATCTTCCCCGACATAATTCATTCCCGGACAATTTTTTCCATAGACAATTTTAGCTAGAGACAATTTTTCATCGAAACAATGCTTTACGAAAACACTTAGAGAATTAATCCCCAGAAAATTCTTCTACGAGACAATACAAATCCCAGACAATTATTCCACAAGATATTTCTTCCTCGAATTATTTTATCTTCATAGAATTCTTCCAGAACCGCAAAATTTATACCACAGTCATTTTTTTCCTTGATACAATTTTCCCGACAATTCTTCAAGTTTTCTGCCTTTGAAATTACACAAACTTTGATAACCTTCCATAAAATTTCCACAAACTTCCAATTGTATGTGTGTTTATCGTAAATATTTCTAAAATATGGTTAAATGGTTAAAAAAAATGATGGTATCAACAATTATCTCACATTGTTCATGAAATTCCCTACAATTAGCCTGCAAATTGTTATCGCTATGCGCATCATCAATGATCATAAAATATGAATTTACTTTTAAAAAAGTCAACTTTTTTGAATATGTTAAACGGGTTAAATAATGCAAATTTATGATTTGTTCTTTTTATTATGCATTGTTCGTTTGTGAATGGTCAAAATGTCAATCAGTGCGAATATCCAGTTTACTAAATCAAGTTTTTTTTAACGAAACCACATGCTGTGGATTGCACTATTTTGTGTATAAATTTGAAAATTTCCTAGCAAATAGTATCAGTCAGTATTTCACTTCACATCGAAGAACTTACAGTCCAATACAAATCCAAAATGAAATTCCTCATTGTTTTCGTTGCCCTCTTCGCTGTGGCCATTGCTGCTCCCACCGACAAAGATGTCGAGGTCGTCCACAACGATGTTGATGTTCAGCCCGAATCCTACAAATTCGTGTCCGAGACCAGTGATGGCACCAAACACGTTTCCGAGGGTCAAGTGAAGGATGTCGGCTCTGATCACGAAGCTAATGTTGTGCATGGTTCTTACTCTCATGTTGGACCCGATGGCGTTACCTACACCGTCACCTATGTTGCTGATGAGAACGGTTTCCAGCCCTCAGGCGCACATTTGCCAGTTGCACCCCAATAAATGGAAATAAATTAAAAATAAAGGCAATATAAAAAAGATAATGTTTTTAATTTAAAAAAAAAATGATGTGAATTCAAACTAGAATTCGGAGGAGGGACAATTCTTCGCTGACGAATTTACCAGACAATACTTTTACGAGACAATTATTTTCCAGACAATACTTCGCCGAAACAATTCTTTTCTAAGACATTTCTTCTACGAGACTAATATTCCTCAAGACAATTCTTCCACGAGACTAATAAAGGGTTTTTCAATAAGAGCGCCACAAAAGTTTATTTCAAGGGTTTTTCAACCGGGACGCTACAAAAGTAGAGCGACAGGGACAGCAAACGACGCCATATTTCTTGCCGATCTTTTAACATTTCTCTTCAGTAAGGTTTGCCATGATGGAAAGATATACGAGCCAACAACGAGTCGAAATTATTAAAATTTACTACCGAAATTCGAATTCGTACATCTTTCCATCATGAAATGGCAAACCTTACTGAAGAGAAATATCAAAAGACCGGCAAGAAATATGGCGTCGTTTGCTGTCCCTGTCGCTCTACTTTTGTAGCGTCCCTGTTGAAAAACCCTTTATTATCCCAGATAATTTTTCTGGGAAGATTTGTCCCGGGGAATATTTGTTTGTTAAAAATTAAATTCTTCCCCGAGACTAATATTCCTCAAGACAATTCTTCCACAAGACTAATATTATCCCAGACAATTTTTCTGGGAAGATTTGTCCCGGGGAATATTTGTTTGTTAAAAATTAAATTCTTCCGCGAGACTATTATTCCTCAAGACAATTCTTCCACAATACTAATCATATCCGAGACAATTTTTTTGCGAAGATTTGTCCCGGGGAATATTTGTTTGTTAAAAATTAAATTCTTCCCCGAGACTAATATTCCTCAAGACAATTCTTACACAATACTAATCTTATCCGAGATAATTTTTCTGGGAAGATTTGTCCCGGGAAATATTTGTTTGTAAAGAATTAAATTCTTCCCCGAGACTAATATTCCTCAAGACAATTCTTCCACAAGACTAATCATATCTGAGACAATTTTTGTGGGGAAGATTTGTTCCGGGACAGAGTGTTTTGTGACAATTAGTTTGTGTAACAGAGTTTTTTGTGACAATTAGTTTGTGTAACATGATTTTATGAGAATATGACGAAATACGGGTTAAGAAGATTTTCCCTATTCTTTTTATTAAGGATTAGCCAGCAATACTTAACTGAGTCAAATCTTCTTGGAGTCAATACTTTCCCAAGATAATTCTTCCCCGAGTGTTATTCTCCCCAAGACAATTCGTTTCAATTACAGTTTTCTTCGAATTTATTTTTGACATTTGTGGTTAAGAATTAGCCCTTGCAAGTATTGTCTCGATTGTATTGGGTTAAATTGAATTGTCCGGGTTATTTATAATTTTTCGTCACCCCCAGAATTTGATCTTCACAAATTTAACCAATCTTTTAAATATCATCCCTGGTATTTCAAAAAAGTTATTTAGTTTTGCCAACACTGTTTTTTTTTAGTGAGCTTTTTCAATTCGCGTTGATGCGTTGCGATGTTGCGCTGCGTCAAACGCTGTTGGATTTCGCTGCGCAGCGATGCAGAAACAACGAGTTGTAGATAATTGTTGGACGTTGCTGTTGTTTGCCTGAAGTATTTTGTTTGTCGTTTTTGTTGGTGTTGCTGTGTGGCTTTGTGACCTTGGCTGATCTTTCCTATTTGTTGTTTTGCTGCTTCAGTTTTTGTGGTTGTTGTTACTATTGCTGCTGCTACTATTTATGCTGCAATGACTGGCTATTGTTTCTATTGTTTTTGTAGTTGCTGTTATTGTTATTGTCATTGCATTTATGAACACCTCCGGCTGCGCTGCTGTCAATGCAAATATGTGTCTGTCTCTTTTAGTGCAGGGGCGACATTGTGTGCAGCCCTCGTTACTTCCGGTGCTTGAGTGCTTGACATGGCCTGAACGCCAGTGGCTCGCGGACGTAGTTGATCATATTTTTTTATTTTGCAAATTTTTGTAATTGAATAATTTTTAATTATTTTAAATTGTTTCATCTTCAGATGAGATTATCACAAAAATTCTATTTTAAAATAATATGTTTCCACAAATTACCACAGCGGATATTTGGGAACAATTCTTCAGCGAGACAATTCTTCCCCACACAATTCCTCCACAAGATATTTCTTCCCCGAATTATTTGATATACATGCAATTCTTCCACGACATAATTTATTCCCGGACAATTCTTTCCACAGACAGTTTTTCCTAGAGACAACTTTTGCCGATAATTCTTCCCCGAGGCAATTCATCGCTTAGAGAATTCATCACAAGAAAAATTAATCCGCAAGAAAATTCTTCTACAAGACAATTCATCCTTAGATAATTCTTCCGAAAGATATTTCTTCCCCGAATTATTTGATCTGTAATTATACCCCGACATAATTCATGCCCGGACAATTCATTCCATAGACAATTTTTCCGAGAGATAATTTTTCCCGATAAATCTTGCACGAGGCAATTCTGCTTGGAGACAATTCTTCCCCAAGACAATTCATCACTTAGAGAATTAATACCCAGAAAAAATCTTCCGCAAGGAAATTATTCTCCGAGACAATTCATCCCCAGGCAATTCTTCTAAAATATATTTCTTCTCCGAATTATTTTATCGTCATGGAATTCATCCCCAACATAATACATTCGCGCACAATTCTTTCCACAGTACTTTTTCATTGATTCAATTTTCTCGACAATTCTTCCCTGAGACAATTCTAGTTCGAGACAATTCTTCTTTGAAACAATTCTTTTTCAAGACTCATCGCTTTGAGAATTCATCCCCAGATAATTTCTTCTGCGAGAAAATTATTCCACGAGGCAATTCCTCCTCAGACAATTCTTCTGCAAGATACTTCTTCCCTGAATTATTTGACCGGGTAATATTTAATTGAAGAACAAACAAAAAAAAAAATAAACTTCGATCTTGCCAGGAGTCGAACCTGGAATCTTCTGATCCGTAGTCAGACGCGTTATCCATTGCGCCACAAGACCGTTGAATGATTAATACTAAATAGTAATTTTTATTAAAATTTTAAAGTTCATAATGTTTTTATAATTAAAAATTTTGTATAATGAGAATTATTATAAAATGCTTAGTTTTTTTCCAAATATCTATATGGAAATTCGGTTTCGATCATTTTGTTTTATATGGTTTAATAAAAGTTGAATTCGAAATTCTAACATTTATGATTTTGTAGAACCTCGTTTATTTTTTAAAAACTGTTTCAACTAGTTTTTAAAAAATAATTACTTTGTTCATATTCTGTCTTATTAAATACCACAAATGATGAAACATATTCTCAAAAAAACATTCCCAAAAGTATATTCTTTTTGCAAAATTGAGGAGTTTGAGAAGAAGTCAATTTGATTAAATTTAGCATCATTCTGTTTATCACATTGTGGTATTTTTCAATAAAAAAAGCAAGCTATATTTACCTCTCAAATAAACAATAGTGTTATGTCCATCAATTTTTCAAAACAATTATTTGACATGAAATATGTAACTAATTTCAGTTTTGAAGAAAATAAATTAAATATTTTAAAATAGATGCTTAAGTCAGTTCTTACCCTAAGCAAATCTTCCTCAAGACAATAATTTCATATTCAATTTATCTACCATAAATTTCGTGCAGCCTAAGCAATAAAAGAAATAAATTCGACTTTCTCATACATTTATTTTTAAAAAGGTTTATACTATATTTAAAGTCGACGTTTTGTCTTTTAATGGTTAGCTGTTAATCAACTATTTCCAGATACAATTATTCCCCGACACAATTATTTATTGCGATTATTCTCATCCAGTTTAATTCTTTCCGTAGACCATTCTTCTCCTATACAATTCTTTCTCTAGACAATTCTTCCCCTATACATTTCTTTCTCTAGAATTTCTCATCCCCTAAGTAATTCTTCCCCTAGAAAAATCGGCAGAGATAATTCCTCCTCAAGAAAATGTACATTCAATTTTTTCTCGACACAAAATCCCTTGACATTCTTTCAAAGTGGTGGGAAATAGTTTGAAATTCCAGAGATTTCGGACATCTCTTCCCATTCAATTATTCCTCGAATAATTATCCCCAAGCAACGTTTTTGAAATTATTTGTAGAAAAAAGTATTAAAATTCTGACGTATCGGACAATTTCTTCTCGAAATTCTATAGAAAATATATTCTCGAGTAATTCTTATTTGAAGATCTAACAAAAAAAATTCTATCTTGCCAGGAGTCGAACCTAGAATCCTCTGATCCGTAGAATCTTGCGTCACAAGATCCTCTTTTAAAGGAAAATCAGTTTCTTAAAAAATAAATACTGTGTTTAAAATCTGTCTTAACACGTTCCAACAAGCATTTTCAAAAGCATATTCTTAATACAAAATTGAGAAGTCTTAGAAATCAGTTTAATTATATAAATTGAATTTTAGTATCGTTGAGTTTTGCACATTGTCGATTTTTTTGTAAAAAAAAGGTGCTATATATACATCTAAAACAAAATTTAAAAAAAAAATGGTTATGACCATTAATATTGCAAAAATTTATTATGAAAAGACATATCGTCACTGTCATGCCAAAGGGGCGAATGGGCATTTTTAAAAATGTTGGGAAATCAAATTTTAAAGTTTGAAGTGCTTTAAAAATTAGAAAAATTTATATTTTCTTTAATTTTATCTGTTATTTTAGTTTATTCATCAATTATTATAACGTTTATAAGATATCTTTAGATTTGGACAACCTACTGAATTATAAATACGGATTTTGTGAGGCTATATCCTGATCAAAACGAAAATATTTTTGTTTTTTATAATATAACTTTTTATTAGCGCAAGATAAAATAGTAATGTGTAGGCATTAATTGTTTGTTTTTAAAGCACCTATCGATCTGCATCATTATTTAAAAATATTTTGTTAAACATTAATTTGCAGGAAAAAAGGTTTGGCAAAATATTTTTAAATAGTGATGCAGTTCGATAGGTGCTTTCAAAACAAATAAAAAATGCCTTTACACCACTATTTTATCTTATACCAATAAAAAGTTATGGTGAAAAAATGAAAAGATTCGCCCTTTTGGCATGACAAGATTTTTCAATTTTTCAAATTCGTCCTTTTGGTTTTGTCTTTTGGGGCTAAAAATACCCAATAAAATGACACGCGATTTTGGCACATCATACTTGAGGATAAACTACATTCAAAAATGTAAAAAAACGCAAATGTCAAAAATTGCACATTCGTCCCTTTGGCATGATAGTGACGATATATATTTCTAATTTCAGTTTGGTAAAAAATAAATGAATTATTTTCGAATATATGCGTAAATCATATTCTCTGCTTTCTTTCACCTGTTACAATTTTATTTAGGTTAAATCTGGATATGATTTATAAAACTTAACAAGAAATACCAAAAAAATGTCGATACTATTTTGAGTGGAAGGTATATAATGAAGTTATCTCTTTTTAAAATCCCAGAAAATGTTGATTGTATGATATACGCGGGCATATTCCAGTTTTCGATCGAATTCCGATCAAATTTCATATGATATTCTTAAACAAACTATTTCAATTTATTGTCTCAATATAAAAATTGTTTTTAAAACGAATTTAAAACGTTTAAATCAAAGCAGTGGTGTTGAATTCATTTGAAAAATATATTTTCGTACAATGACATTGATTTGACCATTATATTTTAGTTTTATTTTACATTTTTTAGATTTTTAGATTATCTTATTTTTTGAATGTATTTTGGGATAAAATTTATTTGAATTGGAGCTTATTTAATTTTTTTTTTGTATTTTATTTATAAAAATTTCTATATATTTTTTTTTTCAATCTACATTTTTACAAAAAATATATTTTTTATAAAACAGCATAAAATTTTCATAAAATATTCTTGTCACGCCAACGATATGCGGTCTTGTGGCGCAATGGATAACGCGTCTGACTACGGATCAGAAGATTCCAGGTTCGACTCCTGGCAAGATCGAAAAGTTTTTTTTTTCTATTTATTTTTTATGTAGCTGTAAAAAGTACAACTGGGTAGTCAGATAAAAATTCTCGATCGGTGTACAATTCGGACTTAAAAGGGGACTTTCGGGGTACAAATTACAAATAAATGGAGATTTAAGGGGACAAAGAATTCATTCATAAATCTTAAATTAATTAATTTATTTAACAAATAAATTAATTTATTTTAGGTTTTATTCATATTTATAAAATTAATGCGTTAAAGCACCTATAGATCTGCATCATTAATTAAAAATATTTTGTCAAACATTTTTTCCTGCAAATAACAAATGGCAAATTAATGTTTGACAAAATATTTTTAATTAATGACGTAGATCTTTAGGTGCTTTAAAAACAAACATTAAAAACAAATGCCTTCACACTACTATTTTATCTCGTACCAATAAATAGTTATGGCAAAATAGGAAAGATTCGCCCTTTTGGCATGACAAGATTTTCAATTTTTCAAATTCGCCCATTCGCGGCATGATAATGACGATATTAAAACGAATGGTAAAAATAATTATATATGAAAAATTACCGCTTTATATTATTTCACAAATTGATGCATATTTTCCTAACATTATACATTAAAATCTGATTAATCATTATTTCTAACTGAATATTTGCACTGTACAATCGATTTAATTTTTTACGTAAAATAGAACAAATAACGTGTTTTTCAATAAGAGCGCAACAAAAGTTTTTTTCAAGGGTTTTTCAACAGGGAAGCTACAAAAGTAGAGCAACAGGGACAGCAAACGACTTCATATTTCTTGCAGCTCTTTTGACATTTCTCTTCGGTAAGGTTTGCCATTTCATAATGGAAAGATATACGAGCCAACAACGAGTCGAAATTATTAAAATTTACTACCGAAATTCGAATTCGTATATCTTTCCATCATGAAATGGCAAACCTTACTGAAGAGAAATGTCAAAAGAGCGGCAAGAAATATGGCGTCGATTGCTGTTCCTTTTGCTCTACTTTTGTAGCGTCCCTGTTGAAAAACCCTTTCCTAATCGCAAACAAAGTTTGAACCTCAGAAATGGAATACTTTTTATTTCAGAAAATGTTAGTCTTGGGGGACATTTTTGTAATAAAACAATCAAAATTAATTATTTTCATGGCAACCATGGTTTGGAAATCAATTATTTTTTGATAATTGAGTTTTTTTGTATGCGTTCTGCTCGTTACTCTAATTAATTGATTTTTAACAAAAGAAAAATGTTTTTTATTCCCATAACAAAATGTTGTTCGTAAGTATCGCGTATAAATAGAGGATTTTATTGTGATTTCAAATAACAAACAAAAATGAATTTTTATAAAATTAATTATAGAATTTAAATATTTTTTTTCTGACGTAGACTTACTAAAAATATACAAACTAAAAAAACACAAAATTATTGTTTCATATTTTGTAATCGCATTTCATATTCTATACTCGTAATAACATTTTTAATATCTCAATGTAAATTAAAAAATATAAATATTAAAAAAAAAACAAAAAAAAAATAATCGCCCCCGGGTGGACTCGAACCACCAACCTTTCGGTTAACAGCCGAACGCGCTAACCAATTGCGCCACGGAGGCACTTGGTGAATAACAAATAAAAGTGTAATATCAACTAAAGCATAGGGCGAATGATGTTGCCAGAATGATGCTATTAAAGATGTCAGTATATTTTGTTGTAACATAAAATAAATTAATTAATATTAGAATGAGTTGTCAAACTGGTTTGTTCTCCAATTTTTAATTTATGCAGTATAATTTCTAATTTTTGGTTTTTTATTACTTGTAAACTATTTTTCAACAGCACAACATATGGTCTTGTGGCGCAATGGATAACGCGTCTGACTACGGATCAGAAGATTCCAGGTTCGACTCCTGGCAAGATCGAGGATTTATTTTTTTAATTTAAAATTTTGAATATTTAATCACAAAAACACTTTCAGATTGAAATAAAGTACCGGCTCCATGGTACCGAATATAAAGGTAGGTTTGCCATTTCATGATGGAAAGATATAAGAGCCAACAACGAGTCGAAATTATTAAAATTTACTACCGAAATTCAAATTCGTATATCTTTCCATCATGAAATGGCAAACCTTACTGAAGAGAAATCTCAAAAGAGCGGCAAGAAATATGGCGTCGTTTGCTGTCCCTGTCGCTCTACTTTTGTAGCGTCCCTGTTGAAAACCCTTTTATAAAAAGGACTTTTGAAATAATGAAATTCAACTATTTAAAACTTCTAGAGAAACGATGTATTTGAGTGATTTAGAGCAAGAAAAAAAGGAAATTTGTTTTTATATTAAATATTTAAAATATGAAGAAAAAAATAATTTTCGATCTTGCCAGGAGTCGAACCTGGAATCTTCTGATCCGTAGTCAGACGCGTTATCCATTGCGCCACAAGACCGTTTTACTTAATTGAATTAGTATTCAAAATTGCTAAAAACAAATTTAATCAGCATAAATAATTAAAAATTTTAAATGATTAAAAGTTAAATATTTTTATTCATTAGAACCAGGAACTAAAAAGCTTTAAAAAATCGGTTCCGGATCTGGTTCCAATATTTATAAAATAGCAGTTCCGGTTCCAACCCATAATATTATATGTTCCGATTGCACACATTTTTTTATTATTGGTTCCTGTTCTGAAAATCGAAGCGGTTCCGGTTCTTTGCAGTCCTTCATTAGAACATTAAGATTTGAATTGCATAATTTGAAATCTATAAAGGTATAAAGAAAGTTAGTAATTTCGATCGGTACTTTGGACTATGCTCTGGACAACCATAAATCATTTTCGGGGTTAACTAAAAGATTCTAAATGCAAAAAATCGAAATCAGGAATATTTAAATTTTTTTTTTCAGTTCAGATTCAAATATCTTAAAAACTTTTGGAATATTAGAATTTTAAGTGCGTTTGTCCCAATATAAAAATATTTATTATATATTTAAAATTTATATCAAAAAAAATATTTTTTTAAAAAAAAAATTTCGATCTTGCCAGGAGTCGAACCTGGAATCTTCTGATCCGTAGTCAGACGCGTTATCCATTGCGCCACAAGACCGTCTTATAGGATTGTGTTAATATGCAAAATTTTAGTATTGATATGATTGATATGATTGATATGATTGATATGATTGATATGATTGATATGATTGATATGATTGATATGATTGATATGATTGATATGATTGATATGATTGATATGATTGATATGATTGATATGATTGATATGATTGATATGATTGATATGATTGATATGATTGATATGATTGATATGATTGATATGATTGATATGATTGATATGATTGATATGATTGATATGATTGATATGATTGATATGATTGATATGATTGATATGATTGATATGATTGATATGATTGATATGATTGATATGATTGATATGATTGATATGATTGATATGATTGATATGATTGATATGATTGATATGATTGGTATGATTGATATGATTGATATGATTGATATGATTGATATGATTGATATGATTGATATGATTGATATGATTGATATGATTGATATGATGGATATGATTGATATGATTGATATGATTGATATGATTGATATGATTGATATGATTGATATGATTGATATGATTGATATGATTGATATGATTGATATGATTGATATGATTGATATGATTGATATGATTGATATGATTGATATGATTGATATGATTGATATGATTGATATGATTGATATGATTGATATGATTGATATGATTGATATGATTGATATGATTGATATGATTGATATGATTGATATGATTGATATGATTGATATGATTGATATGATTGATATGATTGATATGATTGATATGATTGATATGATTGATATGATTGATATGATTGATATGATTGATATGATTGATATGATTGATATGATTGATATGATTGATATGATTGATATGATTGATATGATTGATATGATTGATATGATTGATATGATTGATATGATTGATATGATTGATATGATTGATATGATTGATATGATTGATATGATTGATATGATTGATATGATTGATATGATTGATATGATTGATATGATTGATATGATTGATATGATTGATATGATTGATATGATTGATATGATTGATATGATTGATATGATTGATATGATTGATATGATTGATATGATTGATATGATTGATATGATTGATATGATTGATATGATTGATATGATTGATATGATTGATATGATTGATATGATTGATATGATTGATATGATTGATATGATTGATATGATTGATATGATTGATATGATTGAAATAATTGATTTGATTGATATGATTGATATGATTGATATGATTGATATGATTGATATGATTGATATGATTGATATGATTGATATGATTGATATGATTGATATGATTGATATGATTGATATGATTGATATGATTGATATGATTGATGTGATTGATATGATTGATATGATTGATATGATTGATATGATTGATATGATTGATATGATTGATATGATTGATATGATTGATATGATTGATATGATTGATATGATTGATATGATTGATATGATTGATATGATTGATATGATTGATATGATTGATATGATTGATATGATTGATATGATTGATATGATTGATATGATTGATATGATTGATATGATTGATATGATTGATATGATTGATATGATTGATATGATTGATATGATTGATATGATTGATATGATTGATATGATTGATATGATTGATATGATTGATATGATTGATATGATTGATATGATTGATATGATTGATATGATTGATATGATTGATATGATTGATATGATTGATATGATTGATATGATTGATATGATTGATATGATTGATATGATTGATATGATTGATTTGATTGATATGATTGATATGATTGATATGATTGATATGATTGATATGATTGATATGATTGATATAATTGATATAATTGATATGATTGATATGATTGATATAATTGATATGATTGATATGATTGATATGATTGATATGATTGATATGATTGATATGATTGATATGATTGATATGATTGATATGTTTGATATGATTGATATGATTGATATGATTGATATGATTGATATGATTGATATGATTGATATGATTGATATGATTGATATGATTGATATGATTGATATGATTGATATGATTGATATGAACAGATGAAGAAAGATAGAAATTGATCTTGACTACCATAAATCATTTTCTAAGTTAATCATAAGATTCTAAATGCTTAAAATAGAAATCCGGAATAGTAGAAAATAAAATCAACATTTCTTGAGTTTAGATTTAAATATCTTAACATTTTATTTTAATATTAGAATTCGTTGGTATACTCGAATTAGTTTCGAGAATTAAAAAAAAACTGCATTTAAAGTTGTTTCGAGTATTTCGATAGAATTTCGATAGAAAATATCTTAAAAACGATAAGTAATATAAAAGAATTGAGCATGCAGTCAATATTAGTAATCGAAAATTACATAGATTTGATGTATGGGATGTCCATGAAAAAATTGTTTAGTGTTGAAATTATATAATATCTCAAATTCAGCAACTACTATTTACAATGCTAATATTATGGTTTTATAAAATCTTTAGATATGAATTTCTAAATTTCTCCATACAATTTTTATAATATATTAAAAAAAAATTCCTCGAAATCTATTAATAAATCATTTACTTAATTTTATTTTACCAAAAAATGGATTTTAAAAATCACTAAATTCACTTTATATATTTTAGCCAGAAAAACCTGTTGAAAGCTGCTACCGAAATCAATACCAACAATCATAATACACTCGGTAAGTTGATTAAATGCTTTTGGTGCAACCAAAAACCAAAAGAAAACGTATCAAAATCCTTATTAATTACATGGACAGAAAATGAAAATCCACAAAGTACCAAACATAAATTATTAACTGCAACCACCAAATCCCTGCCATACTTAACAGAAGGCTGCGATTAATATGTCTGACAAACGCCTGACAACCCGACTGACAACGCTTTTAAGGTGGGCCACAGAGAGACACGCGCACTGACAGCATTAAAAATAACCAAAAAAACGAAAAAATGTTTTAAAAATATCAAATTAAGTCAAATATGTATGGGGCGCAACTTTAGGATGCGTCCCATGGGGCACAATTTAGGCACACTTTCCGAAGACGAACTTTTGTCTCCACATCATAGCATGAGGTACAGACGCACTCAGCCAAAAAGCACACCTCAGAGCGCAATATTGACATTACAAGAGTTGAGCGCAAGAGCGCGCCTGAGTGGGTAGCACGTGCTTGACAACTGGAGAGAGTTGACAGTACAACGAGTTGCCAGGCAGCACAAGTCGAATGAGAACAGCACGTTGATTTTTTTCCGTTTTTTTCGATTTTACTTATATGCCTAATATAAAAGGATTATTAGCTGCACAAAGGACACATATTCGTAGGATCGATAACACTCAGACAGACTGATAAAATACCAGGGATAGAGAGAGAGAGTGAGTGAAAGATGGGGGCCAAACTGACGTGACAGTGACACAAAAGAGCGTTTATTTTAGACCTTACTCAACTATGTTGCGAGAACTACAAAAATTTAAATATTAAAATAAATATAAATTAAAGAAAAATATTTAATTTTTTAAAATTAAAAATCAACTTCAAAGTCAGATTTTTGACAAGTTTTTCTTATGTGATAATAGTCAATGTAATTAAATTCAAAGCTTATTTTAATTTGTCAATTGTTTTTTTTAACTAATTATTAAACTTTATTATTAATATATTTTTTTTTAATTAAATTATTCAAAAAAAAAATTGCTTCGATCTTGCCAGGAGTCGAACCTGGAATCTTCTGATCCGTAGTCAGACGCGTTATCCATTGCGCCACAAGACCGCTTATAAAACACCTTCCAAATGCAACACATATAATTAAAATTATTTTTTTATAAATTTATATTTTTGTAAATTAGTTAAATATTTAGAAAAATTACAAACGGAAAAAAATTACTCTACTCAATACAATTTTTACTCTGGACAACCGAAATTTCAACGCTGTATAATTCGTAGATGTTTATATTGCCTTCATACTTTATTTTAATTAAGTAATTGCAATTAAAATTTTTATTCATTTTCAGCCACTTCTTAGTTTAAATAAAATACAGTACTCCCAAAAAACAAGTTTTGAAAAAAGATTAAATGCAATTTTTCTTTAAATTGCCCAGGCTAATTTTAATAAATAAATGTGTGTTAATATTCCGTTACGTTTATAAGATATTTGTAACAAAACATGAAAATTTAAAATTTTGTTAGACTCTTTTTGCGTGATTTTTTTAGTATTTCGGTACCACTGATAGATAAGAAAATTACTTTTGTTTATGCAGAGCATAGTCCAAAGTAGTGTTCAAAATTACTAACTTTTTTCTAGCGCTGCTAGTTTTTAAAATATGTCCTTTTAAACTCATTTCATGCTAATAATTGATTTTTATTACAAATAGTATTTGATTAACTACTATAATTTAACAAAGCATTCGCAAAATAACATTTTTTTCATTAACTAATATCAACATAAGTTACATTCTTTTGAAATTGAGAGAAAAGTATTTATTTAATTATAAGAAAAATTTTAAATTTTAAAATCTGTGAGTTTTAGCTCTGTTTAATTATTTCTGTAGCATTTATCACCTGGTTAAAATGACTGTGATTGGCATAAAATTACTGCGAATGAATTGGTCTATTATTATAAATTAGAAAATATGTGGTGATTTGTAACGAAATTTAGAGAAAATCAATGACAAAGTTAAAATTTGTATTTTTATTTATGCAAATTTTAAATTTGCGTACATTTTATAAAAAGAAAAAATCATGCGGTTCAGAGATATAATACACCATTGGAAAGGTAATTTAATTGTCTAAAATATGTGAAAAAAAATTGATATTCATTTGTCAACAGATTATACTTTATAACAAATTATTCACTGGGTTATGTCAGTAATATGCAATTTTTAAACACCTTGTATCTTAAACGGGGTGCAAAATTAGACATTTTTTATATTAAATTGACATAGTTTTTGAGTCATAGAATAACCCACTGAATTTTTGGCTTGGATTCACCAAAAACTCTGTAATTAGTTCGCAATGTTTAGAAATTGCCATAACAAAATGGTTTATCTAAATTTCTATGTTTATTCAATATTTGTCATATTTATTTTATAAGATTTTATTGAATGTATTTAAAAATTGATTTATTTTAAAAATTTTAATTATTTTAAATTTTTGTAATTTTTTTTTATTTATTTATTTTTTTTTTTAATTCAATATTTTCAACTTTTGGTAATTTCATGTTTTACCCTATTGGCAATCAATTTAAATTATGTAAGACATTTTTTAAAGTTTTAATTATTTTAAATTTTTGTAATTTTTTTTTTATTATTTTTTTTTTATTTATTTTTTCTTTTTTTTATTCAATATTTTCAACTTTTGAAAATTTCATGTTTAACCCTATCGGCAATTAATTTAAATTAAGTAAGAAATATTTTTAAAATATTAATTATTTTATATTTTTGTAAATTTATTTTTTTATTATTTTTTTATATTTTTTTAATTCAATATTTTCAACTTTTGGAAATTTCATGTTTAACGCTATCAGCAATTAATTTAAATTATGTAAGAAATTTTTTAAAGTTTTAATTATTTTAAATTTTTGTAAATTTATTTTTTTATTTTTTAATTATTTATTTTTTTTTTAATTCAGTATTTTCTACTTGTTGAAATTTCATGTTTAACCCTATCGGCAATTAATTTAAATTAAGTAAGAAATATTTTTAAAATATTAATTATTTTATATTTTTGTAAATTTATTTTTTTATTATTTTTTTTTAAATTATTTATTTTTTTTTTAATTCAGTATTTTCTACTTTTTGAAATTTCATGTTTAACCCTATCGGCAATTAATTTAAATTAAGTAAGAAATATTTTTAAAATATTAAATATTTTATATTTTTGTAAATTTATTTTTTTATTATTTTTTTTTTAATTATTTATTTTTTTTTTAATTCAGTATTTTCTACTTTTTGAAATTTCATGTTTAACCCTATCGGCAATTAATTTAAATTAAGTAAGAAATATTTTTAAAATATTAATTATTTTAAATTTTTGTAAATTTATTTATTTTTTTTTAATTATTTATTTTTTTTAATTCAGTATTTTCTACTTTTTGAAATTTCATGTTTAACCCTTTCGGCAATTATTTTAAATTAAGTAAGAAATATTTTTAAAATATTAATTATTTTATATTTTTGTAAATTTATTTTTTTATGTTGTTTTTTTTTATTAATTTTTTTTTTTAATTCAACATTTTTTACTTTTAGAATTTTCATATTTAACCCTATCGGCAATTAATTTAAATGAAGTAAAACATTTTGATTTAACTATTTGCTGTATTTTTAAATTCCGATACTTAACAAAATTCACTGACATTTTTAGAAAATAAATTTTTCTAAATTTACAAATTTTTAATGAGTTGTATTATTCTGTTCAAAATTTATTATTTTTAGTAATAATATTTTTTATATACCTAGAAATCGTTATTTTTAAATATCTGTTTTAATAGTTTTCATCCAACGCAATCGTGTTAAAATACTAAAATACTGTCAGCAAACATTCCCTCGCCATTTTGAACCACAATAAGTAAAAGCAAAACAGCCAACATATCAAACCAGACGGTCTCGCCTCCATTACTTCCTCCTTTATGTAAATATTTTTATTATGCTTTTTATAGCTTATGACGCGACTAGGACACCGACATCGACAATGACTCCATTTTCATATTTGACGTTACCATGTTCTACGAACATTTACCAACCTCTCCATCAACAGTTTTCTACACAACGAACTAACCAAGCACCCTACAGTGTTTTGTTTTTATTATTTTTTCTTTTTCATTCATGTTCTTTGTCTGAATTCTTTTTGTCTGTCTATTATCTGTCTGAGTTTTTAGTCTTGCTATTTGTTTGCATGTTTTCAGTTTCTTGGTCCTTCGAGCGAGATTACCTTCATTTTATAGCTACTTTAAAATTTAAAGTATTTGATTAACATTTTTGTATTGTATAATATTTTGTATAATATTTTGTATAATATTTTGTATTTTTGGATATAAGAGAATTAATTGAAAGCCAAATAATTCAACTATCAAATAATCACATTATTTTTTATGCAATTAACGTAGATGTAACAAAATTTATGAAAAGTTCTAGTTAATACTCATCCATATTTTACCCTACACTAAAAGTGAAAGGGTGAATTCAATATATCATTGTGGGACGCTACGTTTTGTATATCCAGATATAGTATTATCTGTTATGTAAAGGGTTTTTTAATAAGAGCCGCTACAAAAGTTCATTGATATAAAACAAAAACGGTTTTGGATATCAATGAAATTCTTTATTCCTGTAAAAGTACGTTCGATGCCAATATGTATGGAACTCGATTTCTTTTGCATGGCCACCACCGGCACGCTTGCAGAAGTCCAGACGCTGAACCCAATTTTCGACGGTTTTCAAACATAAATCTGCCGATACTGCTGCAATTTCACGTTCGATATTCGTACGAAGTTCATCAATCGTTGGCATAGACCATAGACTTGACGTAGCCCCACAGGAAATAGTCTAACGGCGTCAAATCGCACGACCGAGGCGGCCAATCGACTGGACCATTTCGTGAGATAACACGTTCTCCAAACTTGGTTTCCAATAAATTGATTGTGGCATTCGCTGTGTGGCTAGTGGCGCCGTCCTGTTGGAACCACATGTCCTCCAAGTCAATATCATCCAATTGGGGCCAAAAATATTCGGTTATCATTGAACGGTAGTGATTCCCATTCACAGTAACGTGCTGTCCCTGTCGCTCTACTTTTATAGCGTCCCTGTTGATAAACCCTTAATTATAATAAATGATTTAAAAAAGATCGGACACATTTATTGCTTTATAGAACTATTTGAATTGAAAACTATTAAATTTGTATATAATAGAAATACTAAATTTCAAAAGTAATAATATGAGAAAGTGCGTCTAATTCATGTCTATTAAAATCTAGTAAATTAATAAAGTGATATTTAATATAATTTCAAAAAAATAATAAAAAAAAACAATTTTCGATCTTGCCAGGAGTCGAACCTGGAATCTTCTGATCCGTAGTCAGACGCGTTATCCATTGCGCCACAAGACCGTTGTTTGAATCATACCAAATGATAATTTTGAGAAATATGATCATTTTCTATTTTATTTTTGAATTAAAATTTTTTTTGAAATTATATTTATTTTTAAAAAAACTTTTTTTTTTTCTAAATAACTATATTGAAATTCATTTTTAATACATTTTTTATACAGTTTAATGAAAATGAAGAACACAATTTTGAAAATTATGAATTTACATTAAATTTTTAACGGTCTTGTGGCGCAATGGATAACGCGTCTGACTACGGATCAGAAGATTCCAGGTTCGACTCCTGGCAAGATCGAAAATTGTTTTTTTTTTGTGTTGTGAAAGTAACAACATTTCTAGATAATCTTCTTCTTTGTTTGTTAGTTCATGGTTGAACATAAAGCCTTAACAAAACTTATCCAACTGTTTCGATCTCGGTCAAATATTTTAAGTTCTCTTCGTCATTTTGGGCTACCACATCTTCTGCTATCCGACGGGTTCCACTCGAGTAAAACTAACCAAATACATATTTTCCAAAAAAATATTTTTATGTATATTGATTAGTATCAAAAAAATTTAAAAGTTGGAATTCTCATAAATTGATACCAATATTGACCTCATTGATCAGAATTTTGTTTTTTGTAAACCGACTGTTGAATGTAGTAGGTGACTTTTACTTCTACAACGATGATATAACAAAACAAAACAAAATGTTATATAAAACTGAATTGTATGGGTGGGCGTGTCCGTTGACCGAATTTTTCCGCGAGAATTTAGCACAACATAAAAATATACATGGGCAGAGAAGGCGGAACAAAATTATATCTATGTTTTTTTGAATACAATTTTGTGGTTTTTTCACAGAGAAACCGATTACACGACAACATTCAGCAACCTTTAAGTGTTAAGATGTGAAAATATGGACAAGTTGGCAACTCTGGAAGTTCCTTTTTTGACCCGTTTTTCAAGGTGATATGACATAATTTTGATAAATGAGTCACGTTTCAGCGGTTTTCACGATAATTCACGAACGTGATTTTTCACAGAGAAACCGATTACACGACATGATTCAGCAACCTTTAGGGGTTAAGATGTGAAAATATGGACAAGTTGGCAACTCTGGAAGTTTCTTTTTTGATCCGTTTTGCAAGGTGATATGGTATAATTTTTAAAAATGAATCACGTTTGAGCGGTTTTCACGATAATTCACGAACGTGAGTTTTCACAGAGAAACCGATTACACGACAAGATTAAGCAACCTTTAAGGGTTAAGATGTGAAAATATGGACATGTTGGCAACTCTGGAAGTTTCTTTTTTGATCCGTTTTGCAAGGTGATATGTCATAATTTTAAAAAATGAGTCACGTTTCAGCGGTTTTCACGATAATTCACGAACGTAATTTTTCACAGAGAAACCGATTACACGACATGATTCAGCAACCTTTAGGGGTTAAGATGTGAAAATATGGACAAGTTGGCAACTCTGGAAGTTTCTTTTTTGATCCGTTTTGCAAGGTGATATGGTATAATTTTGATAAATGAATCACGTTTGAGCGGTTTTCACGATAATTCACGAACGTGAGTTTTCACAGAGAAACCGATTACACGACAAGATTCAGCAACCTTTAAGGGTTAAGATGTGAAAATATGGACAAGTTGGCAACTCTGGAAGTTTCTTTTTTGATTCGTTTTGCAAGGTGATATGTCATAATTTTAAAAAATGAGTCACGTTTCAGCGGTTTTCACGATAATTCACGAACGTAATTTTTCACAGAGAAACCGATTACACGACAAGATTCAGCAACCTTTAAGGGTTAAGATGTGAAAATATGGACAAGTTGGCAACTCTGGAAGTTCCTTTTGACTAAGACATATTTTCACTATATTTCATCGCATTCCGTGGAGTATTTCTCAAGTTTCTGTGTATACGGACAGTAAGACAGACGGACTGCCAAAGATAAGTGGACTCGGTATTGACCACTAATTAATTATTGTTTTCGTAAAGCTATAATTGAAATTTATAAAATAAAATTTTAGTTTTAAAATATAAGGCACTGTTTTAAAATTTACATTCGATTATAATACAAAAGATATCTGACCTATCGCATGAAAATTGTTCAAAAACTGAGAAATTCAGAACGAATATTCAAAATTGAGTTGCATATATTGGTTTTGATTTTATTTAAACTATTTTAAGGAAAAAGTTGAAATATTTTAATGAAATTTCAGCTATCATCTTATATTAATTTCATCTTTATAAATTTCATCTTTATATTAATGAATTTCTTTCATAAAGCCAGGATTCATTGTATTGAAGAAAACTTCATTATATTGATAACTCCAAAAAAACATTCATGTTATGAATTCATTATCAATTTGATGAATGACCGAAAAAGTCTTCTTCATAATGATGAATTGTATGTGAAGATACGATTCATCATATTAATGAACGAATACATAAAATACAACATATTGCAGCATGCTGTTTATCAAACCAAATTTGAATTTAAATTTTTATTAACCCTACACCCAGAAAAAAATTCACTCAATTCCCATTAAAATTGGTCAATAGGACAATTATTGAATTAATAGTATACAAAAAATAAATCTTTTCACATAAACTTAATGGCAATATCATGGTATTTTCTAGTATTTAATGGTATTTTCCGATTAAAATAATAATTTATCCTATAGACTATTTTTAATAGTAAAAAACTATTATTTATATAGTATTTTTTTCTGGGTGTACACTGAGAGTGAAAGGGTATATTCAGTTTGGTACGTCGTTTGTAACACCCAGAAGGAAGTATTTCAGGTATGGAAAAGTATATATATATATTCTTGATCAGCATGATCGTCTGTCCGTCCCTCTGTCTGTCAGTTGAAATCACGATTACAGAAAAAGTAGAAGAGCTAGAGCAATGAAACTTTAGATTTAGATTACTTATACACGCTGCATAGAAAAAGGGCTCTCCCAAACATAATTTTGCAGGCTTTAACATGTATGTTTGGAATTTTATGTAAACATAATATATAATTGCCTGATAAATCATTTGTAAACAGGGTTGTCTTGAGACTTGAACAGTGTTGTAATGAGCTCTGATTTACATTATGATATCACGGAAACATTTTGATATTGCCCCTTAAAATGGTATATGTTCTAATAGAAACATAATAATTACTACATCCAAATAAAATAAATATTTGAACCGAAACATAAATATGATCAAAATAAAACATGATTTTGAACGTCCTGAATATAAATATGTTTCCAGTGAAACATATCAGTTGTTGCAGTTCAAAAATTAGTATGTTTGCATAGAAATATATTTAAATATTTTTGGAAAGAAATCATGAAAATAAAATAAAAATAAAATGTTGTTTTTTTTTATTTATTTTTATTAAAAATCTTTAAACACGCACAGTGGAAAATTATAATAATAGAATTCATATACAAAAAATAATTGGTTTAAAACTGCAAGTACAAGTGACAGCATCAATGAATGCACAATTGCACCAGCAGACGCTAAATCAGACGATCCAGGCTCGCTTTATATTTGGTACAGTTACAGTTGATCTCAGTACAGCACATAGCGTATGCAAGGAATTCACGGAGGCTTTTGTAAAAAACATGCCAAATTCGGTTTGAAAATCGAAACACAGATTTTTATTTGTGGTTTTTTCACATTAGTTTCAGAAATTATATACTGCACTTATTATACTCTGTTACTATTAGTATTTTTCATAAAACAATTTATATATTTATTTAATTTACAAATAACAAAATTATTACCGACGCGAAAACGTTTTCTCAACGAACAACAAAAGACACGTACGCAGAAAATGCCGATCAACGAGTGTCAACTTTATATATAAGAATTCATTTTTGTTTCTTTTCGAACATCAGTATGTTTAAAATGACCCTATACATACTTCAAACGACGACAAAAGATGGCGTAGGTAGAAAATTCTGCTCAACGAGTGCCAACTTCGTATGGAAGAAGAATTTTGGAAGAATACATTTATTTAAATCCAATTTCTTTTTTGGTTTGTTTTTAAACATCAATATGTTTAAACGATGGCAAAAGATGGCGTAGGTAGAAAATGCTGCACAACGTTGCCAACTTCGTCAGTCGATAAATTATCGAATTAAGACGAGCGTGGCGAACATACTTTATATTTAGATTTGATTAGCATTTTATGTGTTTGGAAACATAGTTTTAACCAAGTAAATTGCCAAGAAATAGTTTATTCTAATGCAATTAAAATTTTATGTTGGTATTGTAACATATTTATGGTAAATTTGACAGATTCTGCTGGACAATATAATAATGTTTACACGTGAACAAAAATAAATTCAATTTCGATTTTAATTTCATTACACTTCATTCCTAATACATGTATGGTATTTTCGTATTACTTTTTAATTACATTCAAACATATTCAAAAAAATCTTTTCTATCCGTGTATATCTAAGCTGTCTGAACAAGAAAATTGGCATGATCGGTCTATTGTGACCTGAGAATCGACCACTTATGTTCAAATACCGCATATAAAATTTACATCTACAAAGGAATTTTACTCTGTACGGTCTTAAGTGAACTTTCAAAACTCAAATACAAGAAAAAAAATACAAAAGCAAAAACACAAAAACAAAAATCAAACACAAAAGTAAAAGCCCAAAACTTAAGCAATAACTCAAAAACAACAGAAAAATAAAAAAGGATAGAAAACAAAATAAACAACAACAAAATCCACCACACTAAAATTCACCACACTAAAACTCATCACACTAAAATTCACCACACTAAAATTCACCACATTAAAACTCACGACACTAAAATTCACCACTCTAAAACTCACCACAATAAAACTCACCACACTAAAATTCACCACACTCAAATTTATCCACTTAAACTGACCACACTAAAATTCACCACACTTAAATTGAACACACTAAAACACAACAATAAAATATAACAAAATTCACCACACTAAAACACACAACAATAAAATTCACTGCACTTAAACTCACCACACTAAAATACACCACACTAAAACTCACCACACTAAAAGTAACCACAATAAAACTTCTACTGGGAAAAACTCTACGGGGAAGAATTCTACGGGAAAGAATTCTACTGGGAAGAATTCTACGGGGAAGCACAGTCTGAGAAAGAATTATATATGAGAACAGTGGTTTTAGTGGAGAATTAGTTTGGTTTTGGTTACTACATTTATAAAACCAATAAAAAATATGTCCACGGGTCCCTGATATAAATAATAAAAATGTTATTTACTTACTTACTTAAATGGCCTTTACAACCGTGGGTCGGTTTTGGCCGCTGAGATGAAGCCGCGCCAGTCGGATCTGCTTTGCGCGTGCTGACGCCAGTTAGAAATACCAAGCGTTTCCAGGTTGTCCTCAACTTGGTCTTTCCAACGCAGATTTGGACGCCCTCTTCTACGCTGTCCACATTCGAGTTTCGATTCAAGCACCTTCTTGGCTGGAGTGTTTTCATCCATTCGTTCGACATGACCTAGCCAGCGAAGCCGCTGGATCTTGATGCGCTTGACTATGTCAATGTCGTCGAATAACTCATACAGCTCGTGGTTCATCCTGATTCGATACTCGTTAGCAAAGCAGATAGGGCCAAAGATTTTACGGAGAATCTTTCTCTCGAACGCTCCCAGTACTCTCTCATCGGTGGTGGCCAGCGTCCATGTTTCTGCACCATAAAGTAGGACGGGCATGATGAGTGACTAGTAGAGCGTTATTTTTGTCCGGCGAGAGACGGCTCTGCTTCTCAATTGCCTACTGAGCCCAAAGTAGCACCTGTTGGCAAGAGTTATTCTCCGTTTGATCTCCAGGCTGACGTCGTTGTTGCTGTTTACGCTGGATCCCAGATAGACGAAGTCCTTCACAATGTCGAACTTGTGGTTGTCAAAATCAGCTTTTTGTCCAAGACGCACGGACTCTTTTTTGCTTGTTGACACAAGGAACTTCGTCTTGTCCTCGTTCACCACTAGACCCATTCGACGCGACTCTTTCTCCAATCTGGAGAATGCTGCGCTGACTGCTCGTGTGCTCCTGCCAATGATATCAATATCGTCGGCATATGCGAGCAGCATGGCACTTTTGTTGAGGATAGTGCCGCTTTGACGGAGTTCGGCTGCTCGAACTATTTTCTCCATCAATAAGTTTTAAAAATGTTATTTTTATTAATAAAATTGCTCCATATTCTTGCATTCACAAAATCTTTGCACGAGTCGTGTCCGGGTCCAGCTAGTATCACATAAATATTATCATATTCACACACCAACTTGTACATAAACTCTTCTAAATTGGTTGTAGTCCAAGCTAAAATGCATTCAGTTTGACTTTTGACTATAAGAAACGACTTAGCCGATGAGAGAATCGAATATGAGAATTGTGCAATTAGTTCGTTGTTGCAACAAATTTTTATACATTGTGTGTCTGTGATATATTTAGTTCTAATATAAAATATTGCAGTTTCATCATTAGTTTTGTATAAATTTCAACTCAACCGAATGTATTTGGTTATTGCAAATAACTTTTCTTTGCTCCAATCATTTACTAAAACTAAAAAAAAAATATTGTACACGTTTTGATGAAATTCTTCTAAAGCGCATTCGACAACTCAGTGACTTTACAAGGGTTTCAGAGTGGGGTTTCAAGTAAGCGGCTTAGTATTTAAACCCAGTACATATTAAAAAAAAAAGAAAAATGTAGTAGGTACCTAAATAAATAAAAACGCAGACATGCAGACGGGTTGTATCATGCATGTTAAATACAATTTATGACTACTTCGAATGGACCCCACATGACCCTGCGAAAATATTTGGGGAACAAAGCAGAAAAATAAAATACAAAAAAAAAACAAAATTCAACGGCAAAAGAGAGCAAAAAATGAAACAACCATGACTAAATATGGGTCGATATAAGGTCTACCACCTGAGTGAAAAATGTAGGCACAAAACAGCTGAAAAGAAAACAATCTAACCGAAAAAATAAAAATAAAAGAAACCTTGGAATAAATGAATACGAATTGTGTTTGCAAGGACGAATTGTGTCTGGTCGCAGACGGTAACGATGTCGGCGACACCGACATCCTTTGAACAACAACAACAAAAACAATTCCAGAGACAACAACAAAAACAAGCTACGTTTATAACACGAAAAATAATCGATATTTTTTGGCAGCTGGTTTGGGCGACTCATGTTGCATTGGTCCGGGTGGGTACTACTGGTTATGAGTGGGATTTCGATTTGCATGTAGGCAGTTAGTCAGTTCGACTGTCTGTCTCTCATTCCGACAGTGCTTTAGCACACTCTTTTGCAAAAATCATGTCCTTGAAATGTTTTTCGTTGTTAGGTTATGATTTTTGCAATGTAAAGTCACGATTAAGGGGCTGCGTGTTTCGAAGCAGCTGCTCAAAAAAGTCACACAATTTGATGTAATAATGTTCAGGTCCTTGTGACGTATGAGCTACGCCCTAGACATAAAAACGAAAGTGTCAAACTGTAGGGAAATTCGTCTCGAATGTAAAATGTTTTTTGTGTTTTTTTAAAACCTTAGAAATTAACCTCTTTATATCAAGAAACATGTGTTTTTCTGTTTTTGTTTATTTCCAAAATCATTTTTTTTTGTGTTTGACTTGTCATAACTTTGGTCAGATTAATGCAAATTTTATGTAATTTATTTCAAAGTATTAGCTGAAGTATTCTCAGTTTACTATAAAAGAAAATGAATCGATAACTCAAATATGTAAAGAGTTAAAGTCCTAAATATGTAGAAAAACACGAAAATTGCCACTTGAGGCAATCTAAAAAAAACTGAGTCGTTATTAGAAACTTGAAATCCATCGGAAAATCATACTTAGACCGTGGGTAATTAAAAAAGTCCTCAATTTCTTGTCTAGTGTTATTTAATAGTACATGCTGGGTTGGGTTATATGCAAAAATAAATGCATATATAGCATATACACCCACCAACAGTTTTAAAGGCACTACACAGTTTTACAGCCACACACAGTTTTAAATTCCGTACACAGTATTACAGGTACTGTTGTACCAATCTAAAATAAGATTTAGTACATGCTGGGTTGGGTTATATGCAAAAATATATGCATATATAGCATATACACCCACCGACAGTTTTAAAGGCACTACACAGTTTTACAGCCACACACAGTTTTAAATTCCGTACACAGTATCAAAGGTACTGTTGTACCAATCTAAAATAAGATTTGGGTTATATGCAAAAATATATGCATATATAGCATATACACCCACCGACAGTTTTAAAGGCACTACACAGTTTTACAGCCACACACATTTTAAATTCCGTACACAGTATTAAAGGTACTGTTGTACCAATCTAAAATAAGATTTATTACATGCTGGGTTGGGTTATATGCAAAAATATATGCATATATAGCATATACACCCACCGATGGTTTTAAAGGCACTACACAGTTTTACAGCCACACACAGTTTTAAATTCCGTACACAGTATTGAAGGTACTGTTGTACCAATCTAAAATAAGGTTTAGTACATGCTGGGTTGGGTTATATGCAAAAATATATGCATATATAGCATATACACCCACCGACAGTTTTAAAGGCACTATACAGTTTTAGAGCCACACACAGTTTTAAATTCCGTACACAGTATTACAAGTACTGTTGTACCAATCTAAAATAAGGTTTAGTACATGCTGGGTTGGGTTATATGCAAAAATATATGCATATATAGCATATATAGCATATACACAGTTTTAAAGGCACTACACAGTTTTACAGCCACACATAGTTTTAAATTCCATACACAGTATTAAAGGTACTGTTGTACCAATCTAAAATAAGATTTCGTACATGCTGGGTTGGGTTATATGCAAAAATAAATGCATATATAGCATATACACCCACCGACAGTTTTAAAGGCACTACACAGTTTTACAGCCACACACAGTTTTAAACTCCGTACACAGTATTACAGGTACTGTTTTACCAATCTAAAATAAGATTTTTTGATTCGGTTCGTCGGGTTGTTTTTCCGTACAGACTTATTTAAATTTGAGTTTAACTTTTCCCTTTCATTATATATAGCTTTATTGGTGACGTGAATGCTGTTCAAACTTCCAAAAAAGTAGTAAAATATGAAAAATAAATAAATATGAAATAAAATAAAGGGTGTGTGCGAGTTCGACTAAATTACTGACTAAACTAAATTGTATGGGTTTTAATTCGATCGCCATTTGGTAACCGGAAATTGCTTAAGTCCCTAATAAATCGATTTTCATATGTCTGTTTGCTGTCTTCCAATTTAGTTCAATTTAGTGTGCTTAACAATTTTAAATAAATAAAAATGTCGAATAAGAAACATCTTTTTTTCATCGGGTGTGTTAATTTACCGTAGTTTTTGTTCAATTAATTTATTAATTAATATAATTAAATATTTAATCAATACAATTAAATGTCGTATTGACGATGAAACAACTGATAGTTATTTGTATTGATGAATTTCTTGCTATATTTATACATATTTTTTCTGTGTAAGAAATATTGCTATTGGTAGAAGCAATATTGCTTGCAGTCAAAGCAATATTGCTTGCTGTCAAAGCAATATTGCTTGCAGTCAAAGCAATATTGCTTGCAGTCAGAACAATATTGCTTGCAGTCAGAGCAATATTGCTTGCAGTCGAATGAATATTGCTTGCAGTCGAATGAATATTGATTACAGTCGAAGTAATATTGCTTGCAGTCGAAGGTCAATCAATTTAAATTCAATATACTGTTCCAATTAGTGATGATTTTTTTAGTAATATCACGACTTGAAGGTTTAATAGGGGTTGAAAATAAATGTTTTCTATATTTAGTATACAAATTCAGTGTACATAAAAAATATATTTTAATTGATTTTCAACTGTTGCAAACTACTGACAGACCAACGAGTATTTGCAAAATACGTATTTTACGATCATAGAAAATCTGATAAAGAGTGGGAATCATGCATGAGTGCATAATAACAAAGCGTAAAAGTAGTTGAAATAAAAACAAGTACGATAAAAAGTAAAGCAATAAATACTGTTTATAAAGACAATTTCTAGTTATATTTTTACGCCAAGTTCGAGATATGTAAGATAATGAAAATAAATAGTGAGAGATATTTATTTGAATTTAAGTACAAAAAATTAAGGTTTTATAGTTTAAATTTTTTATTAGCTTTAATTTATATTATTTTATTATTATCTATGCTTTTTGTTATTTTTAAAATTTTAATTTTGTTTTATTATTTATTACAAAGTATGAGTAATCTATTATTTTGTAATACTAAGACAAAGGCGTGGCAAATTTGAAAAGTTTTTAAAATCGATTTAGTTAATACTGTTTGTGTGTCTGTTGCAATCAGATTACAGGCAAGCAAGAAAAGCTTGATCAATAAAACTCAGAATTTAGCGCTGTCCGTCTGTCAGTATGTGGAAATCAGGAATACATGAAAACAAAAAGAGCTAGATCAATGAAACTGAAAACATAGATTATTTATATTATTTTGATGACTCGTATTAAAAATGGACGTAATTGGTTGTCTTTAAACCTATGAACCTACCACTTTTGTACATATACCTCACATAAACGGTGTTCTGGTCACCGTTTATGTGGAAATCAGGAATACATGAACACAAAAAGAGCTAGATCAATGAAACTGAAAACATAGATTATTTATATTGTTTTGATGACTCGTATTAAAAATGGACGTAATTGGTTGTCTTTAAACCGAACCTACCACTTTTGTACATATACCTCACATATACGGTAGACATAATTTCAAAGACATTTAAGAGCTTAGAACTTTCATTTAAACAGTTCATTTGGAACAACTGCACCAATATGACCTTTGGTACTACCATGATTTGAAGTTTTTGAATCGAATACAACAACGTGAGATATATTTAATAGGGGACGAAAGTACTTTATCTTCTATTGTTTCTCTTGTGCACCAAAGGACTATTGGGTGTGTAAGCTTGTTTTATAGGTATTACAACGGTAAGTCTTCGAGGGAAATTCACGGTTCATGTATATTTTACCGAAAGTCATTACACCGAAAGACATTTCCCCGAAAAGGACACTTCCCCGAAAAGGACACGTCTCCGAATGAACATTTCCCCGAAAGACATTTCCCCGCATGATAATTTCCCACTTCCTCGAAAGGACCACTTCTTCGTAAGGACATTTCCCCGATATGGACATTTCCCCGAAATAGACATTTCCCCGAATGTTCATTGTTCGCAGTGGAACATTTCCCCGAAATGTGGGTGAGCAAAACTAGCCGGAAAGTGAAAAAAATACCGAAAAAAGTTTATTGCAGAAATCGATAGTAAACATCGTTGGACATCGAATGATACCATTTGTAGTATTGCAGAAATCGATAGTAAATATCGTTGGACTTCGAATGGTACCATTTGTGGTCCATGAGCTCCAGAAGGGGATCAAAACCGCATTTATGACCCACATTTTTTTATTTCGGAAATCGATAGGGGATATCATTAGAAGCCTAATGGTACCTTTGGAATGGGAAATGTCCATTTCGGGGAAATATTCATTTCGGGGAAATGTCCATTCGGGAAAATGTCTATCGGGAAAGTGTCAATTTCGGGGAAGTGTCCATTTCGGCCAAATGTCCATATCAGGTAAATGTCTTTCGAGGAAATATCCATTCAGGGAAGTATCCATTTCAGGGAAATGTCCATTTCAGGGAAGTGTCCATTTCGGGGAAGTGTCCATTACGGGGAAGTGTCCATTTCGGGAAAATGTCCATTTGGAGAAATGTCCATTCGGGGAAATGTCCATTTGGGGATTTGTCCATTTGGAGAAATGTCCATTTGGGGATATGTAATTCGAGGTAATGGCTTTCGGGGAAATGTCCTGCTTTGAAATTTACTAATGTGGTTCACTTGACTCTCAATAGAACTACGCATTACAGAGACGGTAGCACGATACGTTTGTGAAATTATCTCTCTGCATCTATTTTTCCCGACGTTTTTGATATTGGCAAGTTCAAGACAAACATACATCGACACTACTCCATCATTCCCCCTCCCTTTAACCCTAAACATTACCAACGTCATTACTGTGCTTTGCATGAATAGAGGACATCCCCTGAAAGTTGGTTAATCTTAAAAATAAAAAAACCAATACGAACTGATCATAGCCTTCGATCATAGTTCTATTAGAGTAGACATGTATATGATTGGTCTTTTACAGAACGGAGTTTGATCAGGGAAACATCCAAGGATCAGTTACCGATCACAGTCCCCAAAATAATTTTTCTAGGATATATTCGACGTTGTAAAACGAAAAGTCACCAAATACATTTTCAAAATGCCAAATATTCATTTACAAAAATCCATATAAATCTGTCAATTTTGTATCTATGATCTCAATTTTTTTACCACATGATAAGAAAATGTAAATCTTTTAATTCATTTTTCAACTTTAAAAATGCACCATTTACTTTTTATAATAATAATCAACAAACTCGAAAATTAAGTTTTTCATAAAAATGCATTTGGTGACTTTTCGTTCTACAACGACGTATTTAAAAATAGAGTTTATCCCGGAAAATAACATGTGGTGCTAAATCTTTAACTAAAAATGGCTGTAAATCTTAAATAAAGCTTCGTAGAGGGATTTGATAACTTCTTATATCATATTAAATCAGCGAAGGATTCCAGGAATCACATCTTTGATTCGGAATGTTAGTAAACCCTAAATAAAATCTGCGTATTTGGTATAAAAATCAAAAAAAAATCGAAATAGTGGGATTCCAGAAATCACATCTTTAAATTCAAATGTCTGTAAATCGTAAACGGAGCGTCATATTTGGTATCAAAATTATCTAAAGAATCGACATCGTGGGATTCCAGAAATCGCAACTTTTACTTGAAATAACGATAAATCTTAAACGGGGCGTGGTAGAATGGTCAAATTTTGCACTTATAAGATCATACTTAATCTACGAATTTAGTATAAAAATTAAAAGAATCAATTTACTAGAATTCCAGTAATCAAACTTTCAACTTTAAATGCCTGTAAATCTTAAGCGGAGCATCGTATATGGATCAATCTTTGCATTTTTTTAGTCGGTTAGGACCGATTATATTTCATACTAATTTCATTACACCAACTATCAAAATGTCTGTACTTTAAAATTGCCCATGTGACCTAACCTTCCTTACTGGTTTTTCTTTTATAATAGCGAGTCGTTAAATCGTTACAATTTCGCTTGTGCTCGGCTATGTTTTCAGTCGGTTTTATTTTATTTTTTGCACATATGTTGCAGTTGCTATGTACGACCGACTCACTGAGTTTGCGTTTTCATAGCTGCGGTTGCGATTGCAGTAATCGGTCCCACTGCCGCCTCCCCCCTTCACAATAACAAACTAGTGACGAGCAGCACCACTCTCAGTTTGTCTCACTCGTTGGAGCCACTGTTATTATTGTTTTTATTTTGTGCACAGCGAACGAACAAACGTACGAATGAACGACCGAGCGAGCACTGCGCTGTTGGCTGAGCACAGTGAAAATCATTCATTTTCTAAGGTTCAGTCTTAGAGTTGAAGGTCAGTTGATGTTTTATGTCATTCAACTTGTCTTTTTTTCTCATTTGACTGCCTCTCGACGTGCGCTGCGCTGCGCCGTCACTACTCGTTGGACATTTGTATGAGTGTTTGTGTCTGTCTGTCAGTGCATCCGCTACGACGGCGACCGACGGACCGACCAACCACTCGTTTGTACACCGCAATTCGTTCCTTCGTTCGTTCGTTCGCTCGTTTGTTAGTCAGTCAGTCAATTCGTTTGGCGGTGTTTCGTCTGTTGAAATTTGTTGTATATGCGAAAAACAAATCGAAAACGAAACGAGACACGACACGACAACGTTGAAATAAGCAACATTTTAAAATTGTTTAAATATACGAATTAATACAAAACAACGTCTGTTATAAACGATCTGCATGCGAGACGAGGCGCGCCTGTCAATGTTGTGTGCATGCGATAGATGCTCTTCCCACTTGCACTCTTCTCAAACATGTCATCATCATCATCGTCGCAGCAGGTACAGCTGTTGTTGTTGCCTGCCCTCTACTGTGTTGCAAATGGCTGTGTCTGTTTTACTCCCACCTCCGTTTCGCCACTTCTGTCGTTGCTGTTTCTGACGCGCTCAAACATTTGACGTTTAACATTTGCATATTGCAGATTTCCCAGGTGTGTTTGTTTGTATGAGTGAGGAGTGTGGGCATTAGCTGTGTTTTTTTGTTATTGTTTTGTCCTTTTTTTATATCCAGTATGGCTTGCTTTTCATTTCATTCGTCATGAATTTTTCAATGCGTTGAAAGCACTCAGCCCGACACAAAGTCTCCGACGCACAGTGCACTCGTTGACGTACCCGAATGCTCAAAATTATAAGAATTCATTTATAAGTCTGGTATAAAATGTTTTTATAGTAAGTGTTTGATATTAAGATTAATATTAAATATCCAGGGTATCTAAATGAACCTATTCGATAGGTAAAGTAATTTGAATACTTGTTTTCACCGACAGTTCCATTTGTTGATATGCTGGAGTATGATTCGAAGAGTTTTAGTTGGGTAGCGTCAGTAGCTCAAGGTTAGTGCTTTGGACTGCGAGCTGAAAGGTCCCCGGTCCAAGCCTGGACTGGAGGATAACAACATCTTTTCAAAGAAACATTTTTCTATACCGCACTACCTCACGGCAGTAAATGGCAAACCTACGAGAGTAAAAATGGCCTAAGAAAAGCTATCATCAGCAGTTTGGATTCGGCAATAAACTGTAGGTCCCCCCACTTTGAGTACTCGGCCTAAGTTCTTATAACACTGTAGCGCCAAACTATTAATTATTAGGTTAAACTCTTTAAATAAAGGTTTTTTTGAACAGGGACGCTACAAAGATATACGAGCCAACAACAACCGAAATTCGGTAGTAAAAATTCGAAAAATCATCTTCAGCGATGAGGCTCATTTCTGGCTGAATGGCTTCGTCAATAAACAAAATATGCGTTATTGGTCAGACAGCAATCCACACGTACTCCATGAGTCATCATTGCATTCCGAAAAAATTACCGTTTGGTGCGGTTTATGGGCCGGCGGCGTCATTGGGCCGTACTTCTTCCGTGATGATCAAGACCGGCACGTTACTGTGAATGGGAATCGCTACCGTTCAATGATAACCGAATATTTTTGGCCCCAATTGGATGATATGGACTTGGAGGACATGTGGTTCCAACAGGACGACGCCACAAGCCACACAGCGAATGCCACAATCAATTTATTGGAAACCAAGTTTGAAGAACGTGTTATCTCACGAAATGGTCCAGTCGATTGGCCGCCTCGGTCGTGCGATTTGACGCCATTAGACTATTTCCTGTGGGGCTACGTCAAGTCTATGGTCTATGCCAACGATTGATGAACTTCGTACGAATATCGAACGTGAAATTGCAGCAGTATCGGCAGATTGTCGAAAATTGGTGGCCATGCAAAAGAAATCGAGTTCCATATATAATGGCATCGAACGTACTTTTACAGGAATAAAGAATTTCATTTATATCCAAAACCGTTTTTGTTTTATTTAAAAAAAAATTTTTGTAGCGGTTCTTATTGAAAAACCCTTTATTAGGAACATCTTAAATTGCTTAAACATTTGAATCTTAAAATAAAATAAATAATTTGCAATATGCCCACTGTGCTTTACAAAGTAACCACTTTGAGGAAAATCTCACGTTCGTTCGTGAATTCATGTCGTCTTCGCCCTGCTCACCAAAACCTTCCCAAAACAAAGAAAACAAAAACTAGAGGAAAAAGTTTTGCAATTTAAAATTTCGCGGGCTTCTTTTTTACTGCTCGTCTGCTTTATTCATTGGTAGTTGGTTTAGAAAAAAAAAAGCCAAAGGTCAACTAGTCCGACAGCCTTCCATCGTTAGTTAGTATATTTTTTGTTGTTTTTGTGGTTTCAGACTTAGTGGTAAGACTTAGTTTCTGTTGTTGTAGGGTTCGTTAGCCGATTATTTATGTTGCTCTGTATATATTGCTGTCTGTCTTTCTACCTTTCTGTGCGTCTGTCTGTCTGTCTTTCGGTCGGTCGGTTGGTCTCTCAGTCGAAAGTGCAAACCTTGCGTGTCTGGCGAAACCTTTGAAAAGGAGCCTTCGTTCCGTTACTATGTCTGCTAATTGCACGAAGAAACTTTTATTAATTGTTTCTGAACATTGAAGCAGTTGGGAAAAACATAAAAAGAATAATTAAATGAACAAGAAATTAAATGGCTGTGAAGATTATCTCTTGATGTTTCTGGTGCCAGACAGACATAACGATGGACAGACAGGCACCGAGACACTGAGACAACGAGAGAGACAGTAGCAGTTTTTATCATTAATCAAAATTTGTGCAAAAATTCACAAAAAGTTGAAGGCCATTCGATGTTATAGTTTCGTGTGTTTTTTTTTTTTTGTTGTTGATGTACAATACTCCAATCAATTCTACATTTTAAAAATATTTCGAAATATAACGCCTTGTTACATTAGCCAAAGTGATTGGCACATTTATGACAACATCAACAAATAAAACTCATCATCATGCTCGAAACACGCAACCTACATAATTTATTAAATAAACATTGGCGCTCGCGAATAATCAAAATAAATAAAAATAAAAATTAAATAAAAGACCAACCCGTGTAAACAAAGTGTTATTCATCAAAACATGCGAGATACAATTAAAACGAGCGCATAGTCAAAATAAAATTAAAAAAAAAACTGATTGTAAAAAAATATGGTCTATAGGGCATAAAATGAGAAGGAAGTTTTGAAGCTGATTTAGCCGTTTTGTTTTGTATTGAAAATCGAATTTTGGAATAGCATAAAACCAATTCGATTCGAATTCGAATAGCATAATGCCTAAAGCCAAATTTGGTCAAGAATATTTTGTGGTCCATGTGAACAGAGTAATCAGACCTCGATGTGTTACACATTCCGTAGCATGTAGATTCGAAATTTTGGCCTGTTGATCACGTGTGTATGACCTATAGTAAAAGTGAAGCGACCTACAGTAAATATTCACTTTTGTGATTCGTAAGAAATTCTTGATTATTGTGACCTACTGAGTCCGTCCGTCGGTTGAAATCACGTTTACACGACAACAAGAAGAGTTAGATAAATGAAATTTCGAATCTATATTACTTATACATGTAGATTGTTAGGTATTTAAAATGAGCCTGATGGGTCGACCATATCGTCAATATCATGCCAAATGGCGAATGTGTAATTTTTGACATTTGGGATTTTTTTTGATACATTTTTAAATGTAGTTTTTCCTTAAGTATAGTGTGCTAAAATCGTGTGAGGTTTTGTTAAATATTTCTAGCAACAAAAGAATAAACCAAAAGGGCGAATTTGAAAAATGGAAAATCTTGTCATGACAAAAGTGCGAATCTTTTCGTTTTTTTGTCATAACTTTTTAATGGTATAAGATAAAATTGTGGTGTAGAGTCATGAATTGTTTGGTTTTAAAGTACCTATCGATTGGAATCATCATTTAAAAATAATTTTTCGTTTTTTTTTATTTGCTAGAAAAATGTTTGTCAAATTATTTTTAAATAATTATGCCAATCGATAGGTGCTTTAAAAACAAACAATTAATTGCTTCACACTACTATTTTATTTTGCACCAATAAAAAGTTATGGGAAAAAAACAAAAAGATTCGCCCTTTTCCCAAATAAACTTTTTGGTTCAAATATCTAATAAATATGCTAAAAGTTGAATAAATCAAAAAGCTTTAGTAGAGCGTAATAAATGGGAACTATCTGGAAAACAACGAATGTCTTAGTGATAAGGAATTGGGTACCGTAGGACTTGATGAAGGTCCTTGCGTACCGTACGACTTGATGGCGATTATTTACGTGTAATGAACTAATTGGGCTGAGTAAGTTTGTTGCTAATATGGTATCGATAATTCTCGATGATTATCGAGATTTCTCCAACAACGTTAAATGCAATGGTTGTATGGATAGTGTTCTCTCAGAACAATTTTCGATGAATTCTTCAGTTCCACAGTGTTCCGTCTTACACCCGTCCCTATTTTTTATCAATGACGTTTAACACACTTTGATTGATACACTCAATAAAGTCCTTAAATCAAATTCTTAGTGGATTTTTGTTAATAAAGTGGATTTTATATCGAGCAAGACCAAATGTTATTTGTTAACTCACAAAAGAATAGATTCATCCCTTCAACACCTCAATATAGGCACTGTATATATTGCGAAGTCAGCTGGTCATAATTATCTGGACATATCAATTCAATGTATTGGATTGATCATGTATTTCACGTGTCAGAAAAGCCCATTCGAACCTTTATGCAGTTGCTTCAAAATCGTCTTTGATGTTTCTGGACCGAATACAACAATGTGAGATATACTAATAGGGAATGTAAGTATTTCATACTCTATTAGTTCTTTTAAGCACCGAAAAACCGTGGGCTGTGTAAGCCTATTTTATATGTATTAAATGGAAAGTGTTCGAAGGAAATCCATAGCCTGATTCCATTAGGTTGTGTATTCTTACGTTCTACTCGTCATCGAACCAAGCCCACCCTTTCGTAGTTCACACGGTTCTCAAAAGAACCACGAAAATCAGGGGAAATCGTTCTTCTGTCACACGATCCCTGCGTCTGTTTTTCCCGACATTTTTAATATTAGAAAATTCAAAACAAACATTCACTGGTACTACTCCATCTTTTCACCCTTCATGTACAATAAGTCCCCAAAAATTGAAATCAGATACACTCTTTTCGACAAAAATACACCTCGTACAACGTTACTTTTGATGCTCTCCATATAATAGGATTCCTCTAGGTCCTCAAAATAGACGTTGTTTCATCGAAATCCTGCTCATTCGAACAGTATGCAATTCGTTTCGAAATCGTTACGAGGTCAATACGAGAAAAAGGAGAAATCGCACGATATCGGACACTTTCTCGCACCGATATCGAGCGTCAAATTGGACCAACATTTTTTGAAATCGGAACGATATCGATGAAAATAATGATCAAAGTTCGATATTGCTTCGAAAGATATTACAATATCGATGCGATAATTGTTTATATATCGTATCTTGTCAATGAATTTGAACCCAGTATGCCATTCGTATCGATATCGGAATCACACGATATCTGACCCGTTCTCGTTACGATATCGAGCGTCAAATTGGACCTAGATGGTAGTTAGATATCGGAACGTTCTGTCGGAGTTTTCTCGATACGAGAAATTTTTCGAAATCGGAACGATATCGAAGAAAAAAATTAACAAAGTTCGAGATTCCTGCGAAAAATATTGCGATACCGATGTGATAAATATTTAAATATCGTAGCTTGTCAAAGAATTTGAATGTACGAAAAGGTTTAAAAATTAGAATCGAGAAAGCAACGAAATCGAACTATTTTATCGAAGTTATTCGAGAAAGCTTCGAGGTATCGAAGGTCTTCGAGACATGGCAGACTGGGAATGTACGAGAAATTATAAAAATTAGAATCGATAAAGCACCGAGATTGAACTTTTTTCTCAAAGTTATTCGATAAAAATTCGAGGCATCGGAGGTCTCCGAGATATGGCAGACTGGGAAATCTCTTACCACCATCTCTTTTTCATGTTTGGAAACAGAAAATAGTCACAGGATCGTTAAATCTGGAGAATATGCTGGATGAGGGACCAATTCGTAACCTAATTCGTGCAGTTTTGCAATTGCGACTGCGAAAGAGAACTTTTTTCGTCAAATCCGATCGGTGTTCGGCGTCGAATCGAACCAACAGCTCGATATACTATGCGCTGGTAAAGGATTTAGCCTTTTCAAGATAATCGATGTCACAATTACCTTGGTTGAGAAAACCATTATTGGAGAAAATAATAAGAGCTGTGATCACAATGGTACTATATTCAACAAGAGTGTCATGCTACTCGGGTATGCTAATTATATCGACAGAGCACACAAAAAGTCAGTGCAACATTCTCTATTTTAGAGAAGGAATCTCATCGAATGGCTCTTACGGTGAATGAGGATAAGACGAAGTACCTGGTGTCAACAAACAAAGAGTCCCGACGTCTTGGGCAGTACGTCACTATCGACACCCACAACTTCAAAGTCGAGAAGGACTTCGTCTACTTTGGAAATTTGGAGCATAACAATGTAAGTCTTGAAATTAGCCGGCCAAAGAATAACTCTTACCAACAAGTGCGAATTTGGGCTTAGTAGGCATTTGAGGAGCAAAGCTATTTCTCGACGGACAAAATATACGCTCTATAAGTCACCCATCATACCAGACCTCCTCTGCGGCGCTGAGGCATGGACGCTTGCCAACGCAAGCTTTAGGAAAGATAGATTCTTCGGAAAATTTATGGCCTGATAGGCGTTTAAAACGTGTACAGACCCTGCATCCAAGGCAACATTTCTGTAATTTTTCAGGAATATTTGGAGCATATTGCCGGCAAACACACAGTTAAATGGAATATTTTTCGAAGTGTATTGCAGGTTGTAAAATTTGATGGCATTTTACTGGCAGATTCACGTCATATTTTGGGAAGGGACAGAAAACAGACAGCTTGTGATACAAACGCCGCCTTTGTCTGTTTAAAATTTGTCGATAAAATGTTTCTGTACTGCCTCGACTCTGCCGAAAATTTTGTCTGGGGTAAGATCCAGCGCCTTCGGTTGCTTGGACATGTCGAGCGTATGAACAAAAGGTGTTCAAATCTGTACCCAAAGGTGGTCAACGTAGAAGTGGGAGTCCGAATCGCCATTGGAGCGACCAAGTGAAAAACAACCTGACAGGACTTGGAGTGTAATACTGGCGCTAGCGTAGAGGCAACTGGCACGACATAATTACTGCGGTCCAAAACTATCATGGTTTGTAATAGAGATGGGCGCGTGCCTGTTTTTGATGACACGGACATGCACGGGAACGCCGATAGGTGACACGCACGAGCTCGAGCCCGACGACTAAATTTACAGGCACGCACGAGTTGCACGATAAACCACGGGATTTAAAAAGACATGAAAAAAACACGAAAAAATACGACAAAACACGGAAAAACACGACACAACACGAACAAATCACGGAAAAACATGAAAATGCAGGCGAAACGTGAAAAATAATACCGGAATCGTTATTAGGAATCTGTGGAACTGGAATCGGAACCCATATATTTGTTTCTAGTTGTAATCGGAACCGCTCTTTTAAAAATGTTGGAACCAGAACCGGAACAGATATTATAGTCCCAGTCAGCGAACGCAAAGAAATCAAAGAATCGGAATCGTTATTAAAAAATGTTTGGTGCCGGAATCGAAACCAATTTAATTTTTTTGTGTTGTAATCGGAACCGGAACCACAACTTTAAAAATCTTGGAACCCGAACCGAAACCGATGTTCCAAAGGGCTTTAGTTACTGTAATAAATAATTCAAAAATGAAGTTTGATACTGTTTTATTCTCTTAAGTCCATAAGTAAAACTAAAACAACAGAATTTTTAAGAAAAGGTTAAAATACTACGAAATTTTTATTTTCTAATGCTGAAAGTAAGGGTTCTTATTGGGGTAGTAACCATAAAAAATTAATCTTTAATGGGCGCGTACCTGATTTTGGGGGCACGGACACGCACGGGCAGGACAACAACTAGCACGCACGGAGATTTTCATGCACGAACTCAGATTTTCGGGCGTGACATGAAAAAAGCATCTCTAGTTTGTAATGGCCAAACAAGTAAGTAAGTGGTGGATTATACCAATCGAAGAGCCCTCATAATTCCCATAGTCCTCATAATACTTTTCAATGAGTACACGAAATTCACTTTTTTTCCAGCTTCTGTTTTAAGTGGCTGTTTCAACAAAACTATTTGATAGATTTGTCCGAAAATTTAGAAGCTTTCCTTTGACAGATACTACATGATAAGTAAAATGTTTGATTTGACTTATTGGGACTTATTGACCTGCCCTCGTATACTTCAAGGGTATTGCTGATAGGTTTACACCGATTATAATTTTCAAAATCCTTTCGGTACTATTTAAGTATCTCAACATCAATATGTCAAATTGGTTTAAACAGATTTTAGTGATTTCAAAAAAAGAGGTATAGCTCCAAAAAAACAATTTGTAACACAAGTAGGGGCTATTTAAATGTTTTCGTAATACCTATAAATTTAGTTTTTTTTTCTCTTTTTCTTTTTCTCTTCTTTTTTCCTCTTCTTCTTCTTATCTGGAATTTTTCGCACATTCTTTTGCGCATTCATTTTGCGCTTAACAACAACAATCAAAACAACGAAAAACAAAACAGAAACTTGTTCGAGCTGCGCGACTCTCTTGGCCAAGTTTGTAGTCGGTCGGTCGGTTGGTCGCTCGGTTGGTACGTAGGTATTGTATGCGCATTAAACCGGTTTTCTTGGCTGTA